>SJYX01018284.1:129744-174515 GCA_006410675.1 Oreotragus oreotragus | reverse complement strand
ATTCTGAAGGAGATCAACCCTGGGATTTCTTTGGAAGGAATGATGCTAAAGCTGAAACTCCAGTACTTCGGCCACCTCATGCGAAGAGTTGACTCATTGGAAAAGACTCTGATGCTGGGAGGGATTGGGGGCAGGAGGAGAAGGGGACGACCGAGCATGAGATGGCTGGATGGCATCACGGACTCGATGGACGTGAGTCTGAGTGAACTCCGGGAGATGGTGATGGATAGGGAGGCCTGGCGTGCTGCGATTGATGGGGTCGCAAAGAGTCGGACACAACTGAGGACTGAACTGAACTGAACTGAACTCTTACATATAGATATATAATCCATTTTGAGTTAATTTTTGTGTATAGTATGAGGGAGCAATCCAACTTCATTGTTTGACATGTTTATATCCAATTGTCCTAGTACAATTTGCTGAAAAAACTATTCTTTTTTCCTTTGAACTGTCTTGGAACTCTTAATGAAAACCATTGACTATTAGTGTGATGGCTTATTCTGCAATCTCAGTTCATTTCCCTTGATCTATATGTCCTTCTTGATGACAGTACCACACTGTCTTGATTACAGTAGCTTTGTACTTAAATTTGAGATGTGAAAGTTTGAGTCTTCCAACTCCGATCTTTGGATACTCTGAGTCCCTTGAATTTTTTAATGAATTTTATAATCAGCTTGTTAATTCCTGCAAAGAAGCCTTTGGGATTTCAATTGAGACTGTTGAATGTATGGATCAGTTTCAGGGAGTACTGCCATTTGAACAATGTTAAATCTTCTGATTAATTAACATGGAATATCTTTCTATTTATTGGGAAATTTTTATATCTTTCAAAAATTTTTCATAGTTTTTAGAGGATAAATTTTGTACTTTCTTTGTTAAGCTTTTCCCTAAGTATTTTATTTTTAATGCTATGTCAAGTGGAATTGTTTTCTTAAATTTGTTTTTTATTGTTCATTGTTAATGTTTAGAAATACAATTGGTTTTTATATATATATCCTATATCCTGCAACGTCTCTGAATTAGTGTATTAGTTCCTGTACTTTTTAAGTGTATTCCTTAGGATTTTCTATGGTGGTGGTTTAGTCGCTAAGTCATGTCCGACTCTTCAGACCCTGTGGACTGTAGCCAGCCAGGCTTCTCTGTCCATAGGATTCTCCAGGCAAGAATACTGGAGAGGGTTGCTATTTCCTTCTCCAGGGGATCTTTCCCACCCAGGAATCAAACACAGGTCTCCTGCATTGCAGGCAGGTTCTTTACCAACTGAGCTATGATACACAAGATCAAATCATCTACAATTAGAAACTTTTTCAATTCTTCCTTTCTAATCTGGATGTCTATTCTTTTTTACCTAACATCCCTGCAATGCTAATACAAGTGGTGAGAATGAGGCATATCCTTGTTTTGCTGCTAATTTTAGGAGGAAAACATTTAAAACTTCACCACTGTATATTCTAACAAAGAACCACAAATCCAGTGGCTTAAAACAATAGAAATTTATTACCTTAATATCCTAGAGGTCAGAAGTCTCACATGGGTCTCACCGGGCTGAAATAAAGATGCTGCAGACCTGCATTCTTTTCAGGAAGCTCTAGTGAAAATCAATTTTATTTTCTTTTCCAGATTGTAGAGTTTCCTGTCATCATTTGGTCCATCCTGTCTTCTATCTTCAAAGCCAGCAATGACCAGTCAAGTGTTTCTCACATCACTTATCTCTGGCACAGATTTTCTGCCTTCCTCCTCCACATATAAAGATCCTATGATTACATGGAGCCCATGGATATCTCCCTATTAGAAAGCAGCTGATTAGCAACCCTGATTCCATCTGGAAACTTAATTCTTCTTATGTAATGTAACAGGTTCTGGCAATTAGGATGTTGGCATCTTTAGGAGGCCATTCTTCTAAATAGTCAGTCTATAGTCAGTCCTCTGGTCTTCAAAGATTCATGTCTGGCCCACAAGCAAAATATATTCACCTTATCTGTCATCTCCCTAAATATCAATACATTGCAGCATGAATGCAAAGTCCAAAGTCTCATCTAAATTTTCTCAGCTTAATAGTCCCAAATCTAATAATATAAACCATCTAAATCAGGTATGGGTAAGACTATGAGTATTATCCATCTTGAGGTACAGTTCTCCATATGTGAACCCGTGAAACTCAAAAACAAGTTATATGCTCACAAAATACCCTGTTGGGTCAGGCACAGAATAACAGTTATAGACATTTCCATTCAAAAGGGGAGAAAATGGAAGGTATAAAGGAGAGACCATCCTCAACAAATTGAAAATCCAAGGAGGAAAAGTCTATTCTCCTGGGAATATTTCTCTGTGATTTTTGGTTCTGCAAGCTGTCATCAAGTGTCCTCTCTCTAAGTCATTCTTCCTTTTCATAAAAGGTAGCTATGTTTGCAAGTGAGTAGTTTTATCAGCCTATTTATCACCTGTAAAATTTTGTGATTACAACAGCCATCTTTTATTCTGGCTCTCTCTCACAATTTTAATACTAGATAATAGTGCTTCTGCTAATATAAAATTCTCAATAACCTTATGAGTTTCCCATATATGTCACAGCAATTCACTGCATTTGACAAAAGACTCCTCCATAAAGTTTCCTAAATATTTTCATCTCTAATTTTGGCTAAGATGGTCAAAGAACTGTATGAGTCACAAACTTAGTCTCTTAAAAGAGAACTGAATACTCTGACATTTTGATTAGCAAAAACTATCCAGCCACACCCTGTTTTTTCACTAGAGCACTCTTTTATGAAAATAAATCTCTTAATTTTAATATCTTTTACAATCTGGATAAGCTAAGACCTTCCCAAGTTATAAAGTTTTGGTTCCTTTTTGCTTAACAATTTATATCTTTCCTATCACATTTTACGATTATGCTTCCCAAGTTATAAAGTTTTGGTTCCTTTTTGCTTAACAATTTATATCTTTCCTATCACATTCTACTATTTGCAGCAGGAAGATACTAGACTCTACTCTCGAAACTTTGCTATAACATCTCAGCTAAGTAGCCAAGTTCAGCACTTAAAAATCTGCTTTCCATAGAACTGAAGGGCACAAATCTGCTTAATTTTCACCACTATCTAATAAGGTTTTCTTCCACTTTTCAATAACATGTTTCTCATTCCCTTCAATGTCTTCAAAAACAGAAATTTAATGCATGTATTTCTAATCTGTTTGTGATTACTTAATATTCTCTAAAATGTTTTCTCTACCAGATTCCTCATTTCCTTCTAAGCCCTCAATAGCAAAGGTGTTAACATCCACGTTTCTACTAACAATCTGTTTGAGAGATTATAGGCATTTTCCATCATAAGTCTCAAAATTTTCTATCCTCTTCCCACTGCCCAATTGCAAAGCCACATCAACAATTTTAGGTAATTTGTACATCAACACCCAACTTCCAGATATCAAAATCTGTGTTCATTTCCTATTGCTGCTATAACAATGTACCCAAACTTAGTGGCTTAAAATAACACAAGTTTATTGCCTTATATTTCTGGAGAGGATAAGTCCAATATAATTGGCTATCATTAGGTTAAACAACATTTTAGCAAACCTGCACTTCTTTATGGAGGCTCTAGGTGAGAATTTGTTTCCTTGTCTCCCCCAGGTTTTAGAGGTCACCCAGATTCCTTCCACCTTCAAAGTAAGAAATGGTCAGTCAAGCAATTTCTCATTGTACCACTCTGATACTAACACACTCTTCCACCTCTATCTTCCACATTTAAGAGCACTTATGACTACACTTGGAGAAGCCAATGCCACCCCACTCCAGTACTCTTGCTTGGAAAATCCCATGGATAGAGGAGCCTGGTGGGCTGCAGTCCATGGGATCGCGAAGAGTCGGACACAACTGAGCGACTTCACTTTCACTCTCATGCATTGGAGGAGGAAATGGCAACCCACTCCAGTGTTTTTGCCTGGAGAATCCCAGGGATGGAGAAGCCTGGTAGGCTGCCATCTCTGGGATAGCACAGAGTTGGACATGACTGAAGCGACTAGGCAGCAGCAGCAGCAGCAGCATGACTACACTAGGTCCTCCTAGATAATCCAGAACAATATACTTAATTTAAGGTCTGCTGATTAACATCTTTAATTCCATATGCAAAAATAATTTCTGTTTTCCATGTGACATATTCAGTTTCCAGCGATTAAATCACAGACAACTTTGAGAGGCTATTTTTCTGCCCACTATGACTATTGAGGGTACTAGCTGTAGACAGGCAAATTAGATTTTATAGAGAGTTCCAAAACTGACCTATATACCCTTGATATTCATATTATAATGAAGGTTCATAAAAAAGGTTGAATATGGGGGATAGATAAATATAGTAATTTCATAAATGAAATTAGGAAACAAAGTAGCCATTTGGAAAAAAAAGAGATAAAGTTGCACCCCATATTTCATATAATAAATGGGATAAATTTCAAATGCATCAAAGATTTAAATGTAAAAACAATATGTAAATATTAGAAGAAACATAAGTGATTATTAAAATTAAAATGGGAAATGTTTTTAACTATGACCCACTATCTGCAAACAAAAAAGAAAAAAAGTGAAAGATGACTCTAAGAAAATGTCAGAATTTTTACTTGGCATAAAACATCTTTAGGCAAGATTTAATTTCTTTTTGAAAGCACAAAAAAGATATATACAGAATATAAATAGATCCTGGAAAATGAGACAAAAAAGACCCAAACTGTATTGAAAATTTAGAAAACATAAACTGAAATTGTATATAAATAGAAAACCAAATGCTCCTTAACCAAATGAAAAGATGTATAACATTCCTTATAGTAATACAAATCTAAATTAAAACTACACAGAGGTATAATTCTTTAAAAGCCAGATGGCAAAAATTCAAAAGGTTGTCAAAATTATCTACTGGTGAGGCTGTAGGGAAACAAACAGTCTACTTTTCTGGTGAAAATGTATCATGGTACAAGCTCTGTGGAGGAAGAAAATCAGTATGTGACACAATAGAGAATTTACCTTTTGACTAAGCAGTCTTATTTCTAGGTACTTGTCCAACAGTTACACATGCACATTTTTGAACTGAAAAATCTCTAAGTGTATCTATTTCAGGATCATTTGCAATAACACAATACTGGAACAACCTAATTGTTCACCAGTAAGAACTATTAAACTGTTGCATAAGCAATTCAGTACTGCACAGCTATATAAAAAAAAAACAGAATGAAGAAATTGTCTGCATACTATTAATATCATCGAGAACCTCCAGGATATATTTTCAAGTTAACAAAGAAAGATATAGAGAGTATATACAGTATGATATATTTATGTGAGTAAGGGTGGGTATAAAGATTCCTATGTGTTTGTGTGTGTTGGATGTACTTGCCAAAACAAAAACCAGATGAATAAATAAGCTCATAGGCCAATAAATAGAATCACCTATAGTGTGGTAGAGATGGAGAATGGAAAAAGGGGGCCAAGTGTGAAAATAAGTCTCCATTCTATACCTTATGTATCGTATAAAATGCATTATATATTCAAAGGATGTAAAATAAAACTTTAGATTTATAATTACAAAGAGAGGAGAAAAAAAAAAAAACTTTGGGAACAATTATTGGATCATATTTAGTTTTGCCAGAATATCCTCTTGACAAACCACAAACTCTCTATCATCCTGTGCTCTAATCTCTTATGGAAGCCCAGTATTCTTAATCTTGAAGTTTTTCATCCTCATTCTCTAATAAACAATCACCTTTAGAAATAGAAATCTTCATTTGTATGTATGCCAGAACTGCAACAGCATTCCAGGAACTAAAAAATAGGTTCACCTCCAAACAAATCTCTCCAATTTCAAACAGATGTCTCAAAAACTACTCTTAAGGGTGTGCTACTTAAAGACAAAAAGATTCTATGCAATTGATTTTCCTTTTTGTGTTTACTTTACAAGAAAGCTAGTTTTGATCCTATTTTTGAAAAAGGACTACTGGTAAACAAAGTTGACTTTGAGAAGTGAAAACCCTAATTATAATGTGTACCAGGTATTTTAATAACAAAACCCAGCTATCATAGACTGAAGTTATGGATTTGGGGCAATAAATAATTTTCACATGCATGTGTTTCATGCAGTGAAAATTGCTGACTACCTGGCATATCATGGTTGTCAAATCATCAAAGAAAAGTAGAACACCTCATTATGAGGATTCCCCTAGACACCAAACTTAACAGCCATTAACCAGCAATTAGAACTCACCATGTTAATTAAGCATTTACATCAAGTAGTTGCTTTTCCATAACAGTGTATAAGTAGAAAAACAGAGTCACACTAAGGGTAATCTTTAAATTTGGTCCCAAAACATTTCTCACCTAAAGCCCCTCTTGCATGCTGCAGTCATAGTAACTTTGTATGCTCATTTTAGAAAACACATTTACCAATCTCATGGTATCTAGATCCACCGATATACCCCCCTTATATTATGGCACACTATGCTGTGCTTAGTGACTCAGTCATAGCCAACTCTTTGCAAGCCCATGAACTGTAGCCTGCCAGGCTCCTCTGTCCATGCAGATTCTCCAGGCAAGAATACTGGAGTGGATTGCCATGTCCTTCTCCAGGGGATCTTCCCAACCCAGGGACTGAACCCAGGTCTCCAACATTTCTTTACCATCTGAGCCACCAGGGAAGCCCAAGCATACTGGAGTGGGTAGCCTATCCCTTATTTAGGGGATCTTCCTGACCAAGAAATCAAACCGGGGTCTCCTGCATTGCAGGCAGATTCTTTACCACCTAAGCTACCAGGGGAGAAAGCAATGGCACCCCACTCCAGTACTCTTGCCTGAAAAATCCCATAGATGGAGGAGCCTGGTAGGCTGCTGTCCGTGGGGTCGCAAAGAGTCAGACACGACTGAGCGACTTCACTTTCACTTTTCACTTTCATGCATTGGAGAAGGAAATGGCAACCCACTCCAGCATTCTTACCTGGAGAATCCCAAGGATGGAGGAGCCTGGTGGGCTGCCATCTACTGGGTCGCACAGAGTCAAACACAACTGAAGTGACTTAGCAGCAGCAGCAGTAGCAACCTACCAGGAAAGCCTGTACTATGTAATATCAGTGGCCAAACTACATAAAGACGGCTGTTGAAGACAATACAACTCACTCATATCATATTATACCTGTAGAAATAATTTATTAAAAAATGCTCATTGTCTCCATCCAAAATCCAAAATTTCCTCTGATTTATAGCTTTTACACTTTCTATATTACACAACATGAAAATTTAAACTCTCTTTATGAACCAATCAGAAACTAGAGGAGATGCTGGATATCTGTTAATTTCTGTAAGACATCTTTTAATATTCAAAGGACCAAGAAATACTGTTCTAATACATCCTGGTCACAAGAGAAGTTCTTATCCCATAAGATATTTACACCACCCATCCCTTACAAAGCCTGAACAATAATTTATTGGATCATTCACATTGATAGAAGCAATCAACTGTATCACATAGTTTCTTTAATTTCTTCCAGCAACTCTTATCCATAGGACTCCACCAACCTCCCATCTTATACTTCAGCATTCAGTATCAACAATCCAACATAAGTGATAAAGGATAAGAAGCCATCATATATACATATGAAGTGATATCTCTGAATTCACAAACAGTTCAACTTACAGAACAATGGAGAAAGTATAGATTAACAGTCTGGCCAAGGTTTTCAATGGGTAAACTACCTATGCCACTCTGACTAGACTGAAAGAAGTGAAGTTCCCAGCTCTTTTTCTGTTTTCTTTAAGCCATTAAAAACCCCTTCTTGTATCAATCTTCTGACAAAAAACAATTTCAACAGACTTTCTCATCTCTGATTTGTCTTAGAGAAGCTTATATTCATATCTAAATTCCTGCCCCAGTGATCTTGATCTCTTAGAAGCAGTGTTCATTTTTGGCTCTTTATTATCTCTGAATTGACATAACAAAACCTAGAGAAGAATGCACAGTGCAGAAAGAAATAGAAGCTGTATTTCAAATTTTCCCACAGGAAAGGTCTCTGAGAGTATGCTCTTGAGTACTGAGATAGACACTGAGCAATGTGAATGTATCTGTCCTGAAAACTACATGTAGGTTGCATATTTTTATTTCTATTTTCATATCAGTTGGAATACAATACATTAGAAAACCTACCAGATTAAAGCAGATACATTCATTAAAACAGATACATAAATAACTTATGGGACAAGAATTTCTCCTTGTGACCAGGATGTATTAGAACAGTGTTTCTTGGTCCTTTGAATATTAAAAGATGTCTTACAGAAATTAACAGGTGTCTGGCATCTCCTCTAGTTTCTGATTGGCTCATAGAGTGTAAATTTTCATGTTGTGTAAAAGCTATAAATTAGTTATTTTCTTTAAACATTTCTTTCATTAAAATCCACAAATGTATGAACTGAAATTTCAGCCTTACTTAGTTTACTAAAGGTTTTATGAAATACTCAAATTTAAAATATCTTCAACATATATATAAATAAACACATACACACTTAATTAAATATTTATAAAATAATTATATGAAATCCACACCTGCAATACACNCAGGTCTCCAACATTTCTTTACCATCTGAGCCACCAGGGAAGCCCAAGCATACTGGAGTGGGTAGCCTATCCCTTATTTAGGGGATCTTCCTGACCAAGAAATCAAACCGGGGTCTCCTGCATTGCAGGCAGATTCTTTACCACCTAAGCTACCAGGGGAGAAAGCAATGGCACCCCACTCCAGTACTCTTGCCTGAAAAATCCCATAGATGGAGGAGCCTGGTAGGCTGCTGTCCGTGGGGTCGCAAAGAGTCAGACACGACTGAGCGACTTCACTTTCACTTTTCACTTTCATGCATTGGAGAAGGAAATGGCAACCCACTCCAGCATTCTTACCTGGAGAATCCCAAGGATGGAGGAGCCTGGTGGGCTGCCATCTACTGGGTCGCACAGAGTCAAACACAACTGAAGTGACTTAGCAGCAGCAGCAGTAGCAACCTACCAGGAAAGCCTGTACTATGTAATATCAGTGGCCAAACTACATAAAGACGGCTGTTGAAGACAATACAACTCACTCATATCATATTATACCTGTAGAAATAATTTATTAAAAAATGCTCATTGTCTCCATCCAAAATCCAAAATTTCCTCTGATTTATAGCTTTTACACTTTCTATATTACACAACATGAAAATTTAAACTCTCTTTATGAACCAATCAGAAACTAGAGGAGATGCTGGATATCTGTTAATTTCTGTAAGACATCTTTTAATATTCAAAGGACCAAGAAATACTGTTCTAATACATCCTGGTCACAAGAGAAGTTCTTATCCCATAAGATATTTACACCACCCATCCCTTACAAAGCCTGAACAATAATTTATTGGATCATTCACATTGATAGAAGCAATCAACTGTATCACATAGTTTCTTTAATTTCTTCCAGCAACTCTTATCCATAGGACTCCACCAACCTCCCATCTTATACTTCAGCATTCAGTATCAACAATCCAACATAAGTGATAAAGGATAAGAAGCCATCATATATACATATGAAGTGATATCTCTGAATTCACAAACAGTTCAACTTACAGAACAATGGAGAAAGTATAGATTAACAGTCTGGCCAAGGTTTTCAATGGGTAAACTACCTATGCCACTCTGACTAGACTGAAAGAAGTGAAGTTCCCAGCTCTTTTTCTGTTTTCTTTAAGCCATTAAAAACCCCTTCTTGTATCAATCTTCTGACAAAAAACAATTTCAACAGACTTTCTCATCTCTGATTTGTCTTAGAGAAGCTTATATTCATATCTAAATTCCTGCCCCAGTGATCTTGATCTCTTAGAAGCAGTGTTCATTTTTGGCTCTTTATTATCTCTGAATTGACATAACAAAACCTAGAGAAGAATGCACAGTGCAGAAAGAAATAGAAGCTGTATTTCAAATTTTCCCACAGGAAAGGTCTCTGAGAGTATGCTCTTGAGTACTGAGATAGACACTGAGCAATGTGAATGTATCTGTCCTGAAAACTACATGTAGGTTGCATATTTTTATTTCTATTTTCATATCAGTTGGAATACAATACATTAGAAAACCTACCAGATTAAAGCAGATACATTCATTAAAACAGATACATAAATAACTTATGGGACAAGAATTTCTCCTTGTGACCAGGATGTATTAGAACAGTGTTTCTTGGTCCTTTGAATATTAAAAGATGTCTTACAGAAATTAACAGGTGTCTGGCATCTCCTCTAGTTTCTGATTGGCTCATAGAGTGTAAATTTTCATGTTGTGTAAAAGCTATAAATTAGTTATTTTCTTTAAACATTTCTTTCATTAAAATCCACAAATGTATGAACTGAAATTTCAGCCTTACTTAGTTTACTAAAGGTTTTATGAAATACTCAAATTTAAAATATCTTCAACATATATATAAATAAACACATACACACTTAATTAAATATTTATAAAATAATTATATGAAATCCACACCTGCAATACACTGTGTTGAGTTGCAAGATTCAATGATGATCTTAACATATGATCATGAGTGTCAAATTTCTTAAGAATGAAAATGTGCAGATACATCTAAGCTCTTTAATCATAGTGGAATCTTATGTTCCTCCATAATGAGAAACATATAAGTCTGCAAGTACTGAGATTCTAACAAGTGGAGAGCAGTTTCAGAGAAAAGCACTTTTTATTTCAAGAGTGTAATGGAGCCAATAATTCCTTAACTGTACTTGAATTGTTTTTCTGTTTTGCTTTTATTTCAACATATATTATTTTAAAACATAACATCCATATTTTATAACATAGTTTAACAAATATTAATAATTATTAGCAAACACCGATTGGAACCACTATTCAAGTCAAAATAATATTATCAACCAGACAGAAAGTCCCCATTTATCCCTTCCTGATGTGAACAACTTCTTCAACTAATCCTGATATTTTAGCAATAATTCCCTTCTTATCATTATCGTTTTGCAACCAATGGTGCATCACTAAATGATACTTAATTTTTATGGTAATAAAATGCAATGTATGTGTTTTGTGTTTGGCACTCAAAAATTTCCTGCTACAATTTATCAAATGGTATATATCTATAGTTTATTCACTTTCACTGATTAACATACTATGTTTTCAGTGTGTTTATTCAATGTTTTTATCCATTCTACTGCCAAAGAGTGCTTGGCCTATTTCTAGTTTGGGTTTATTAAATTCAGTGTTATGGATATTCTGAGTATGTATATCTAGTGTATATATATATCCACTTAGGTGACTAATTGTCTAATATGACTCTACATTGATTGATCTGTTCTATTTGCACTGTCCAAAAGAGTAGCCAGTAGCCACATGTGGTTATTGAGCATTTTAAATGTGGCTGGTGAAAATGGGAGACTAAATTTTTAATTTTATTTCATTTCATTAAAGTTAAATTTATATTTAAATAGACATATGAGTAGTAGTTACCACTGAATAGCACAAATGTACTCAACCATTATGTTAGCATTAGTGATTACAAGAGTTGAGAGGTGGAATAACTACTACTGATTACTCTGGAGAGCTTATAAAAAGAAAATGAAAATTCAGGGGTTTAAACACACTTCAAGTCACCGTCAGATGAATAGAGAGCTTATCTGGCAGCCTTGTAAACAATTTCTTACGTCTTATAGTATCAAATATCTCTGAAAATGAGACTCAACATTAACTGCATTATTTGTAGGATTAAAATGAGAGTTTAATTCACAGATTGTCAAGTGTCTAATGTGAAATTTATAACTTCAATTTGAAAAAGAGTGGGACTCTAAGAATTGTAATGTGGATCTCTGGAGAAATAAAAAGATATGAAACAAACTTCCAAGACTCTCTGATGTTCCCTTTTGGTAGGAAGCAGTCCCTGCTTCTGTGTCTGAAGAGACTAGGCTTCATTTATGGTAGTAAAATAACATCAACTGAGGCAATTGTCTTGCAAGCAGATGCATATTTTGCTCAAGCTCCATCACAATCAATGATTATTAATTTTAGAACTATAAACAGATTTAGACATTGACCTACTCTGGAGGACAAGTGTTAAATCAGGCCCAGGAAGAAATAATTTGCACTTGAAATGTATTTCAGAAATGTGAGGAAAATACATGCAAGAATAGATTCTAAGGGAATCTTTGGTCCAAGTCGAGTACAACATTATAGATTATTGAACAAGGCTGAATTCATTGATATGGATACACCTACCAAAGTTTGGGGGTTAAATATGGTAAGGTGAACTTTAAGCGGCTTTATTTGATTGGTTAATTGAAACTTGAACTTGCAATGGTTTACATTCAAAGATGCTGAGATACTAGAATTTACATGGCACTCTGCAGAAGAAGAAATACAAGTGTTTAGGGATGTTGTAGTGTACTTATGTGCATCCTGAATATCCACCCCAAACACTGTAACCTTTGAGAGGGCTGAGAACACATGCCTTTCCCTAACTGTGTGTGCGTGCTCAATCACTTCAGTCATGTCCAACTTTTTGCACCCTGTGCACTGTAGCCTGCTAGGCTCCTGAATCCATAGGATTCTCCAGACAAGAATACTGGAATGAGTTGCCATGCTCTACTCCATGGAATCTTCCCCACCCAGGGATCGAACCTGCAACTCCTGCATTGCAGGCAGATTTTTAACCACTGAGCCACCAGGGAGGCCCACCTTTCCCTAAGACATTGTGAAATACCTTCAGATGGGAGCACTGACTTTCCAGAAATGTCTTAGAGAGTAGTTTTCTTCTGTATAACAGTGCAAAGAGTAGAAGATGCCACCAGTGAATGAGTTGCAGTAGAGGTGACTGCACTCCAGGGTGACACAGACTGAGTGTTTAACCATCAGAGACACGGTAGATGCAGTTGACAAACAGCAGGAACAAAAGCATAATCATAATATTTTGACATATGGGATTTGGGGCAGTAGTTTATTAACCAAAGACATTTTATAGATAGATAGTTTATAAAAATATTTTTATAACAGAAAGTTATCTAAGTTATGTAGCCAGAAGCCTGAGTCAAACAGCCAAAGTGTCAGCTTCTAGACAAGCCAATTAACAACATTAAGGCTCTTTGACTGAGGGAGAGCTAGGCTTCCTTGAGGAAGAGTCCTGTAAGCTTGTGAATCTTTTCTTCAAACCTTTCCCAAAGTGATCTAGAGTCATTTACAAAGATTATTTTATATGGAAAAAAGGAAATACCTGTATCTTCCAAGAATTATTAGATAATGGTCACAATTGACAACATTTTTTGGAGACCAAAAAAAGTGTCATTATTGTCTATTAGTCGAAGGGCAAACACAGCAATCCAGTGATTAAAGAATAGGCCTAAATCGGTCTCCCATAGGATTAGTGGAGCAAAAACTCATCCTGTAGTTAATTTTTTCCTAAATGGGAAAATAAACCAAAAGCAATATTGATTCCCAAAGGAAACTACTGAGAAGAGTCTTACCATCAAAGATTTGAAAAATGCACATTCAACTTAACTCAATTGTTTGGCCTGTGCATATCTTGAAGATTGATTATGAATTATTGTAAAGTTAATCAGGTGGTTATTTAATTACAGCTGCTGTTACAGCTATGGTATCTTTACTGGAACAAATCAACACAGCCTTGGCAAGGATACATAACTATTGATCTAGCAAATGCTTTTATCTCTATACCAATTTGCAAGGGGCAGCAGCAAAGGTTGATTTTCACTGCATTGTCTCAAGGCTATGTCAATATGCCTACTCTCTGCCATAGGAAGGTTGACAGAGCTGTTCATAACATTATACCTCAGAAAATCAAAGTAGTCTTCCTTATTGATAACAGCAGTAAGATTGAACCTGATGAACAGAAATTACCAAAATACTTTATGGTAAAGAACTTGGACATTTGGGACAGGCCTCTGACCCAATGAGCAAATAAGGGAGTTACTCCATTGGCTGAGATGGTTGTTCCAAGGAAAAGAAACAAGGTTACTACTACATGATGGGGAAGGAAAGGCTATGTCTACAATATTTTTTGATAGTTGTTGTTGCTATGATCTTCTTTTAAGCTGCAGAATAAATAAGGTTCCAGATCTTTTAGTTACGATATTTGGGATCTTCTTGGCCAGTTAAAGAATCCAGATTAATTAAAATGCTTGTTAAGAAAAAAGATAATATTTAGTTATGTAAAAGAAAGAAATTACAATTATCAACTCGGGCCTTGTGATCATTTATAAAAATAAGAACTACATCAGATATGCATATTTTCTTTTTTGATTGTTGTGTGCTATGCTTAGTAGCGTGTGAGATGAGTGCAATTGTGCGGTAGTTTGAGCCTTCTTTGGCATTGCCTTTCTTTGGAATTGGAATGAAAACTGACCTTTTCCAGTCCTGTGGCCACTGCTGAGTTTTCCAAATTTGCTGACATATTGAGTGCAGCACTTTCACAGCATCATCTTCCAGGATTTGAAACAGCTCAACTGGAATTCCATCACCTCCACTAGCTTTGTTCGTAGTGATGCTTTCTAAGGCCCACTTGACTTCACATTCCAAGATGTCTGGTTCTAGATTAGTGATCACATCCTCATGATTATCTGGGTCGTGAAGATCTTTTCTGTACAGTTCTTCTGTGTATTCTTGCCACCTCTTCTTAATATCTTCTGCTTCTGTTAGGTCCATACCATTTCTATCCTTTATTGAGCCCATCTTTGCATGAAATGTTCCCTTGGTATCTCCAATTCTCTTGAAGAGATCTCTAGTCTTTCCCATTCTGTTGTTTTCCTCTATCTCTTTGCATTGATTGCTGAAAAAGGCTTTCTTATCTCTTCTTGCTATTCTTTGGAACTCTGCATTCAGATGCTTATATCTTTTCTTTTCTCCTTTGCTTTTCGCCTCTCTTCTTTTCAGTGCTATTTGTAAGGCTTCTCCAGACAGCCATTTTGCTTTTTTGCATTTCTTTTCCATGGGGATGGTCTTGATCCCTGTCTCCTGTACAATGTCACGAACCTCATTCCATAGTTCATCAGGAACTCTGTCTATCAGATCTAGGCCCTTAAATCTATTTCTCACTTCCACTGTATAATCATAAGGGATTTGATTTAGGTCATACCTGAATGGTCTAGCGGTTTTCCCTACTTTCTTCAATTTAAGTCTGAATTTGGAAATAAGGAGTTCATGATCTGAGCCACAGTCAGCTCCTGGTCTTGTTTTTGTTGACTGTATAGAGCTTCTCCATCTTTGGCTGCAAAGAATATAATCAATCTGATTTCGGTGTTGACCATCTGGTGATGTCCATGTGTAGAGTCTTCTCTTGTGTTGCTGGAAGAGGGTGTTTGCTATGACCAGTGCATTTTCTTGGCAAAACTCTATTAGTCTTTGCCCTGCTTCATTCCGCATTCCAAGGCCAAATTTGCCTGTTACTCCAGGTGTTTCTTGACTTCCTACTTTAGCATTCCAGTCCCCTATAATGAAAAGGACATCTTTTTTGGGTGTTAGTTCTACAAGGTCTTGTAGGTCTTCATAAAACCGTTCAACTTCAGCTTCTTCAGCATTACTGGTTGGGGCATAGACTTGGATAACTGTGATATTGAATGGTTTGCCTTGGAAACGAACAGAGATCATTCTGTCGTTTTTGAGATTGCATCCAAGTACTGCATTTCGGACTCTTTTGTTGACCATGATGGCTACTCCATTTCTTCTGAGGGATTCCTGCCCGCAGTAGTAGATATAATGGTCATCTGAGTTAAATTCACCCATTCCAGTCCATTTTAGTTCGCTGATTCCTAGAATGTCGACGTTCACCCTTGCCATCTCTTGTTTGACCACTTCCAATTTGCCTTGATTCATGGACCTGACATTCCAGGTTCCTATGCAATATTGTTCTTTACAGCATCGGATCTTGCTTCTATCACCAGTCACATGCACAACTGGGTATTGTTTTTGCTTTGGCTCCATCCCTTCATTCTTTCTGGAGTTATTTCTCCACTGATCTCCAGTAGCATATTGGGCACCTAACGACCTGGGGAGATTCTCTTTTGATATCCTATCATTTTGCCTTTTCATACTGTTCATGGGGTTCTCAAGGCAAGAATACTGAAGTGGCTTGCCATTCCCTTCTCCAGTGGACCACGTTCTGTCAGACCTCTCCACCATGACCCGCCCGCCTTGGGTTGCCCTGCAGGCATGGCTTGGTTTCATTGAGTTAGACAAGGCCCTGGTCCTAGTGTGATTAGATTGACTAGTTTTCTGCGAGTATGGTTTCAGTGTGTCTGCCCTCTGATGCTCTCTTGCAACACCTACCATCTTACTTGGGTTCCTCTTACCTTGGACGTGGGTTGTCTCTTCACGGCTGCTCCTTACCTTAGACGAGGGGTATCTCCTTACCGCCGCAGTTCCTGACCGTCAACGTGGGACAGCTCCTCTAGGCCCTCCTGCGCCTGTGCAGCCCCTGCTCCTCGGGTTGCTCCTCCCGGCCAACGGCCGTGGCCTCGGGCGTGGGTGGCTTCTCCCGGCCGCCCCTGGCCTCAGACGTGGGGTGTCTCTTCCTGGCCGCCCCTGACCTCGGACATGGGTCAGCTCCTCCCGGCCGCTGCCCTGACCTCAGACGCGGGGTGTCTCCTCCCGGCCGCCACTGACCTTGGATGAGGGGTAGCTCCTCCCGGTTGCCACTGACCTCAGACACAGGGTAGCTCCTTTTGGCCGTTCCTGCACCGTCGCAGCCTGGCACTCTAGGTTGCTGCCCCTGACCTCGGAGGTGGGGTAGCTCCTCTCGCCTGTGCTTAGTGCGCTGGCCCGGCTCTCACAAGCGGCCGGCGCTCCTGACCCAGGGATCGAACCCAGGTCTCTAGCATTGCAGGCAGACATAACCATCTTACCTTGTCAGCTGCAGTTACTTTCAGGCTATGCATTCTTTCTGCATTCCCAGAACCAATAGCATTATATCCTACTGATAGTGTTCAATAAATGTTATCCAAAAAATAATAATAATAATAAATGAATGTCAGAGTTGAAAGTAACTCAATATATTATTTAATACCACCCTGTTATTACAAGAAAATCTAAAGAAATATATTTGGTTACATCAATTAAGCTTGAGAGAAACAAACACACTCAAGAATCACAATATTTAAACATATTAAATATCAAGTTCTAAAAATGTCCCATTTTTCTTTAAAATCCACACTAAGTTATATATATTACAATATACATAGTAGCTAAAGAAGAGTTAAACAACAAATTTCTATGTTTAGCAAGCCGACAGAGAAACACAAATATACATATTCCACTTACAGTGAAAATCGTGAAAATGCCATGAAGAAAAAAAGAACTGAATTATGAGGAAAAAATGTCTAGGAAACAGTTTAAAATATATTTTCCCTCCACCTAAAAACATGGAATTTTTATAATACGTCTTATGGGAAAGAGTTACTTAAAGGAGGTGCACAGATGAACTAGATTTCTAGATATTATTGTACTATATAGATTTTTACCAGAGCAATTAAGAATGAGAAATTTCAATAGGAAGATATATACAAAACATAACTGAAGCATTTCATGTAATCAAGACATGAGCCTATACTTTAAGCATTAAGTAGTTACACAGGAGAAAATTGTTCCATGGTCTAGCAATATTGAGAGCAACCAATCTGATATTGACAAAGAAAGAGAACCGAATGAAATGGGTTAGAAACAAATTCAGAAATTAAATACCTCATGTGTCCTGCCTTTCAATGCAATGATGCATAATGTAGGCATAGTACTTAGAGCAGTTACTGGGGAACCTGACAAAGTGCAGATTCTTTTTCAGTAGATACTACATTTCCAACAAGCTGTGAAATTAAACAGATGAAGATGTAGGGGGTTGTGTCTTAGCATCCTTTGTTTTCATAATATATAGCAGTACGCCCAGCAAATGAGAGCTAGTAAAAGATTACTGATGCATAAAACTGATAACATTACTGATGAATAATACTGGTGAATAAAAAATTTTACTTATCACTTTACCAGATATGAAGTATTTTCTAGAGATATAAATAAATACAGTTTGGGGATGCTGCAACGCTTAATAGCTTATTTAGATCACTTACAGTTTTAGCACACTAAAAAGAAGGGGAAACTGAAATACTTCAATATCACGTAACTTCCTTCTCTGGTTGTGGCTAAACACTCATCTGATCCAAGCTGGCATACACAGTTTCTGCCCTCTGGGATTTGCAGACAGAATCACTTATAAGTTGTATGCATGTGTGTGCTAAGTCGCTTCAGTTGTGTCCAACTCTCTGCAACCCCACAGAATGTAGCCCACCAGGCTCCTCTGTCCATAGGATTCTCCAGGCATGAATACTATAGTGGGTTGCCATGCCCTCCTCCAGGGGATCTCCCCAATCCAGGTATTGAACTCGCATCTCATATCTCCTGCATTGGCATGCAGGTTCTTTACCACTAGCGCCACCTGGGAAGCCCTGCTTATATGTGAGTATTAGGCATAGAAGGTCATGCAACCTCAGGGTCTGAAAGTGACTCATCTGCATCTCACCATGATGGATTGCGGGCAAGAGAAGTAAAGGAAGGCAGGGTTCAAAGAGAAAGGAACAAAACACAAATAGAAAAAAAAGAAAAAAAGAACGGCCATAAGGAAAGCACACGGGACAACCGTGAGATGGAGGAACTTTGGTCACAGAAGACGTCTCACATTCTTGTTTGAGTTGTAGATAAGGCTTTTTTTTTTTTTTTTTTTTGCTACTTTGGTTTTCTTTAAACCCCCTTTATTGTTGCCTTCATTTTAACACGTGTTTTTTTTTTTATTAACCAAACAATCCTATCATCAGAAAACTCAAATTCTATCATTCTCTCTCTAAATACACAAAGAAGCTGAGGCCAAGAGACTTTATGAGTGACTTTTGCCCCAAATCATATGTCTGAGAAGGTTAGCCACTCCTCAGATCCCTAATCAGGGGAAATAAGGAGGGATTGGGGGCAGGAGAAGGGGACAACAGAGGATGAGATGGCTGGATGGCATCACTAACTCGATGGACATAAGTTTGAGTGAACTCTGGGCATTGGTGATGGACAGAGAGGCCTGGCGTGCTGTGATTCATAGGGTCACAAAGAGTTGGACACGACTGAGCGACTGAACTGAACTGAACTGAAAAAACAAATGTACACCCATGTTCTCCCTCCTACAAAATGAATTCATGTCAAGAAATGTATACTGGAGAAAATTCGAAGTGAAACATGTTCATTGGAATGTTGATATGGTAACAAAAAATGGGGTAAACATTCAATGTACAACTGAAGAATGGTTATTTAAATTATACAACAGGAATCCCATTATACTTTACACAGGCATTGAAAATGACTGTTACAAAACCATGTATCAATACTGATATTTCTGGGCTAAGATGTTTAGTTCATAAAACAAAGAAAAAACCTGTTTATTAAAGGCATTGCAACCTAGAAAAATTTATTTTTTTATAGATAACAATGAAAGGAATCAGATCTTTTGCTATTTAGTTTTTGTTTATGGAATGTCTAGAAATAGCTATAAAATTGATCATTTCTACCAATAATACTAAAATAATAAGAAATGAAATAAACATATAAGTGAACTGATATTTATATATACATATAAAAGAAGATCTTAGTTGGGAAAATACCAAATTCTCTAGCTTTCACAATTTCACCACTCAGAAAAAAATTTGGAGTATCAATTTTTTGAGGGTAAGAAGCAAGAATTATTATAAAAATATCAATGTTAGCCATTACTAATAGATACATTTTTTTGATGAAAAATTGGAAGCAGTGTGGAATCTATAATGTGATTTAGTATGGTTTATAAAATTAAATTATTTCATATAATTTCATGCAACAACGTGCTTGGAACTAGGGGAAAAGATAAAGCATCATATTTATAGATACAATGATAAAACATCATATTTATACTCAAGAAATGCATAGTCAAGTAGGGAAAAATAGGTATGAAATACTTTAACATAATTATATTGGGCCAAATAAGAGCAATTACTAAAGTGCACAGTTCCATTCCTTGGATTTTTAAATAAGTTTCCTTAACATCTGCTTCATTGTCTAATAACTAAATTGTCCTTTCTCTTTAAAACACGATTTTCATTTCATCATTATTTTCACAATATTTATGTATTCATCAAAGAGATTTCTTTCTACAAAATGTGTCCCATTTGTCCATTGAGGTACCCTACTTATTCTCATGCCAGCAATCATGCTGTTCAAATGACTGTGACTGATTATGAGACTTAATTAACTTGTCAAGGGAAAGATAGTAATGTTCGGTCCATTTTCACTTTTCCATATGGCCAAAAAGGAAAAGCCTTTCTCTAGCATACGCTCATACATACACGTGCTACTTCACAAAATGATGGAACTTAGAATGAGGGCTACAAATACATAATAAGTTTTATTTTGTACGGATTTTCATCATGTTAGTATTTGGTACAAGAAAATGTAGAAGTAAAAGCTATTGTTTCTAACCAATAAAATAAATGCCTATGCAGCCTCCATTTTCCCTCCGTATTCCTAAGAAAGCTCCAAGCATTCTTTGGCATTGCCTTTCTTTGGGATTGGAATGAAAACTGACCTTTTCCAGTCCTCTGGCCACTGCTGAGTTTTCCAAATTTGCTGGCATATTGAGTGCAGCACTTTCACAGCATCATCTTTCAGGATTTGAAATAGCTCAACTGGAATGCCATCACCTCCACTAGCTTTGTTCTTAGTGATGCTTTCTAAGGCCCACTTGAGTTCACATTCCAGGATGTCTGGCTCTAGGTAAGTGATCACACCGTCGTGATTATCTGGGTTGTAAAGATCTCCTTTGTATAATTCTGTGTATTCTTGCCACCTCTTCTTAATATCTTCTGATTTTGTTAGGTCCATACCATTTCTGTCTTTTATTGAGCCCCTCTTTGCATGAAATGTTCCCTTGCTATCTCTAATTTTCTTGAAGAACTCCCTAGTCTTTTCCATTCTATTGTTTTCTTCTATTTATTTGCATTGTTCACTTCAGAAGGCTTTCTTTTTTCCCCTTGCTCTTTTTTGGAACTCTGTACTCAGTTGTATATTTTATTCTCCATATTTCATTCTCCTTCTCTTTTTTCATACTAGGATGGAGATGGCATAAATCATTGAAAATAGTCACTAAATTCATTTTTTTATCTGAAGTGCTGATATTTTTTCCAGTTCTTTACACAAATTTTACACTATACAAACCTTATATTGGTTGTCAAGTTGAGTCGAATTTACACAAAGTATGATCTATTCTAATTTGAGAATAATTCTAGGATATGTGTGTGTGTGTGTGTGAGAGAGAGAGAGAGAGAGAGAGAGAAATAGTCCATGCTTCCATGAATGAGTCCATGCATGTGTGATGAGATGAGGAAGAACAATACAGCCAAACTTTCCTACTGTTTGGATTAAATGAGTAAATATTAAGAGATAGTATTTTTCCCAGTTATTCAAGCCAATCCTAGGTAAACTGTATATCATTGATTTTGACCAAATGGGGAACACCCTCCTTACTGTTCTTAACTGTTAATCTTTGCTGTTTCCAACAAAGGGGCAAAGATGAAAGGCTTGAAACGCTTCTAGTTTCAAACAATTTTGAATAAGTCATTGGGCTGACTCACAGAATCAAGGTACTGCTTATAAGACTTATACAAGCATCTTTGTTTCTCAATATGCTTTACCTCTATGCAAACAAAAACCTAAGAGTCAAGGCCATAGTCCCTCTGGGAAGATAGTGATATTCCTGGTTGGTATTTTAATGACGTGCATGCCCTGATCTAAGAAGAAACCAATCTTATTATTGAAAGAAATATTACTGGTAGTAGGTCTTCAGCTTTATGATTCATGAGGTCTAGGGCCTTCAGATGGTAACTGAAATTCAGCAAGAGATACTCACCCACGTGCTACTGGGTCTTTCATCTTAACTACATGTCTCCGAAACTGAGGAATAAGTAGTCCTGTTGCCTACAGCCCCTGAAGTTCATAGAGAGGTATAAACATGAAGAACTTCTACCAATTCTGATTACTCTCCTCTCTTGGACCATTAATTTGGATCCCATGTGAGGAAGCCACTAGCTCCACTTACATGTGTTACTCTGAATCATTAATAACTTCAAAACAAGTCCAGTTAGTCTTGACCTTGTCTGTGGCTGTCTAAACAAGATTCTTTCAAGCCAGACCCTTGACTTTGACCTGGAGACCTCAAGGAACTCACCACCACGCTTGATGCATTTCAATCAGGCCCACCTAACCAGGCTCTGTGGAGCACGCTACTAATATATAGGTGAGTTTTATTTACCCCAGTTCAAACTGTAGGAAATTCCCTTTACACTATCTTGCTGCTTCCAGCCTTATCTTTGTTTCTTCTTATTGTGGTCTGACCTTCAAAGCCATCACATGATAACATATTTCTCCTTGAAATCTCATATTCTGTGATGGTATAACTGACTGAGATACAGGTCTGGCTTAACATATCACCTCAGACATCAGAAAAGCTACTATATTAAGAAACAGTTTAATTTTGTGCAAGAAATAAAAAGCCCCCTCCCCTTAAGGCATGCCCACAAATCTCAAAGAATCATGAGAACAGCACTGTATAAATGGATGCTGTTTAATGTCCACTGTGCAGCTCTTACATATTTTATCAATGAAGAAAAATGACAGCAGTGAAACCACCAAAGAGAAATTTAATTTGCTTGAACATCAGAAAAGGCTTTACAAAGCAGGATGAAAGTTTTCAAAGCTATTGCTATTTCTCAGCTTCCTATATTACTGTGGAAAAACTGCTGGCAAATACCATGTCAAAAGGTCATTCAACTTTTTAGAAGATGCTTGTTTGAAAATTCTTATTTCTCTCCATCTCTATGGATTCCTTAATCTTAAATCTTTTTGTGTCTGCGATAAGTTTTAGTATAAAGGAATGGCTTTCTAGATGAAATAAGTCAAATATATTCAGAAAGAACTGTTAAAATACCCAGGTTTTTCTTCTTTTTGATAATATGAGCAGAACAAATATTTATCTTAAGCCCAGATATCTTCAATTGTTAACCAAAAATTCACTGAAAATGTAAATATGCTATTATGAAATATATATGTCAAATATATGATATACATTTAGTCAAAACCACTGATACTCTTCAAATGGCAAATAATTTTTGGACTTCCCTCACAACCAGTTATTCATGTTACTACCTCACAAGCATACTGTATTACATTTAGTCCCATTGAGACTCTATCAATTCTGAACCAATTTACACTGGAAATGTGATTTTACGATTTTTATCTCATTATATTCTATATAATTACATCTTTCCAAATTCAAAGTTATTTAAGTGAATTACACCATTGATCACTATGAAAAAAACTGGTTAGATAAGCATCTAGAATTGTGAATCACAGTGTGCTGCTATCATGCTGCTATTGTATAATGCAATTCTCAACTAAATGATGTGGTCAATATCAGTTGTTTAATTCAATAAAATGGTCATTATCTCTCTTCTTACATAATACTGCATAATCAGCTGTTCTGATATTTTCAGTTTAATCCAGTTGTTTTAGATATATGTAAACACAGCTAGAGATTTTATTTTGAATACATTATCAGCTTGATAATATTTTGCTGTAATAATCACTATTACCTCATTTATCTCACATGAATAATCCTTTAAAACTGCATAATATTTGAATGTAATAAAAAATACAACTTTTGAAATAGTTTTGAATAATGACCTGAAATTAGCTGGAACGACATTATTTGAATGCAACCAGCCTGAAATTAATCACCAGCAATTTTAGCTGTAAATATGTCCAAGTACAGAAAGAAGCATTATAAAATACCTAATTTAATTTGGTCTTTATACCTATTTATACTTTTTGACTTCCAATATAGCCTCATGAGGCTTAATCCAGAACATGTTCATGACACTTTTTCTTGCTAATGTTCATATTTTTCATTGGTACTTTGTATCCCTTCTTCATAGCATATATGCTTATGATACTTGGACTCAGGCTGTGATTTTTGATACTGTGCACTAGTTTTTTCCCGGGCTACTTAGGTGGCTCAGTGGTAAAAAATATACTTGCCAGTGAAGGAGATGCCGGAGATGGGAGTTTGATCCCAGGGTCGGATTCCCTGGGGAGGAAATGTCTACACACTCCAGTGTTCTTGCTTGGAAAATTCAATGGACAGAGGAGCCTGGCAGGTTACAACATGGGGTCACAAGAGTTGAGCATGACTTAGCAACTGAGCTTCCATGCACTAGTTTTTCCCGTCCTTGAAATCCTCACTTCCCTTGACATCCGAACACCAAATTAATTTTCCTTCCACTTCAGACCACCCCTTTTCAGTCTCCTAACTCTATTAATTGTCCAAAATGCAGTACTTGGGTGCAATCTCATAAACAACAGATTGATCTTCGTTCATTTCCAAGGCAAACCACTTAATATCACAGTAATCCAAGTCTATGCCCCAGCGAGTAATGCTGAAAAAGCTGAAGTTGAACGGTTCTAACAAGACCTAAAGGACCTTCTATAACTAACACCCAAAAAAGGATGTTCTTTGCATTATAGGGAACTAGAATGAAAAAGTAGGAACTCAAGAGATATGTGGAATAACAGGCAAATTTGGCATTGGAATACAAAATGAAGCAGGGCAAAGGCTAACAGAGTTTTGCAAAGAGAACACACTGGTTATAGCCAACACCCTCTTTCAACAACACAAGAAAAGACTCTACACATGGACATCACCAGATGGTCAACGCCGAAATCAGACTGATTATATTCTTTGCAGCCAAAGATGGAGAAACTCTATACAGTCAGCAAAAACAAGACCAGGAGCTGACTGTGGCTCAGATCATGAACTCCTTATTGCCAAATTCAGACTTAAATTGCAGAAAGTAGGGAAAACCACTAGACCATTCAGGTATGACCTAAATCAGNATGCTTTCTAAGGCCCACTTGACTTCACATTCCAGGATGTCTGGCTCTAGGAGAGTGATCACACCATCATGATTATCTGGGTCATGAAGCTCTTTTTTGTACTGCTCTTCTGTGTATTCTTGCCACCTCTTCTTAATATCTTCTGCTTCTGTTAGGTCCATACCATTTCTGTCCTTTATCAAGCCCATCTTTGCATGAAATGTTCCCTTGCTACCTCTAATTTTCTTGAAGAGATCTCTAGTCTTCCCATTCTGTTGTTTTCCTCTATTTCTTGGCACTGATTGCTGAGGAAGGCTTTCTTATCTCTTCTTGCTATTCTTTGGAACTCTGCATTCAGATGCTTATATCTTTCCTTTTCTCCTTTGCTTTTCATTTCTCTTCCTTTCACAGTTATTTGTAAGGCCTCCCCAGACAGCCATTTTGCTTTTTTGCATTTCTTTTCCATGAGAATGGTCTTGCTCCCTGTCTCCTGTACAATGTCATGAACCTCCGTCCATAGTTCATCAGGCACTCTGTCTATCAAATCTGGTCCCTTAAATCTATTTCTCACTTCCACTGTGTAATCATAAGGGATTTGATTTAGGTCATACCTGAATGGTCTAGTGGTTTCCCCCACTTTCTTTAGACTTTAGCAAATAAGTTTTAAGTAAGAAAAGCTTCACTACTTAATTAAACATGAATTAACAGCTTTGAGAATCAAGAAAAACCATACTTCTAAATGTAGATGTTGGAAACTAGATTGTGATTCCAGGGTGAAAAATGGTACCAGATATCAGATTTGGGAACCCAAGATAGAAATACAAAATGTTTCTGAATGAGAGAACAGAAGTGTTGGAAAAGAAGTGATGATTAAACAGGGAAATATCTTCCTTAGGTAAAGAAAGAAGGGTCTGAATACTGAATTGACTCATCAGATTGCCATTAAGTCTGATGAGAAAAGATTCGTGTATCGTGGTAAAATTCCTGAATTCAAAGATTAAAGAGAAGTATCATAAAATCTGGCAGGGAATGAGAAAAGAAAAGTATTTACAGAAGAAAAATATTAGGCAGGACTAAATACTTGATGCTAGAAGAGTCTTTTATAATTTATCAAGGCAAAAGGTAAAAATTCCCAAATTTTCTACCCAAAGATGTAGCTCATCTGACAAAAGATTTTTAAAAATTTAGAGCATAAAAAAAAAAACCCTCAGAGCATATAGCATCTATACACTCTACATGAAGAAAATGCTTACCTAACCAAATGGTCACCAACTGCTTACCTAAGTTGACCAATTGCTTACCTAAGCAATTATTGGATCAAAACAGAGAATTTCAGATAGGGAATAAGAATTGAAGAGATACAATGGGAGATGAAAATTGTATTCATTTTTACTCTATACATATATGTATTAATATCTACTATACACATGCATATATATGTATATAATGCATGTCTATATGTATTACAGAGGCTATAAGTGACAAATAAAGAATATTTAAATCAAAGAATCATACTGCAAAAAACATTGATAATAAAATTTAGTGTTTAATTATTCAAAATCTAGGATTTGAACAAAAAGCTAGTAAAAATAAAAAGTTTTAAAAGATATCTGGTACAAAGATGATTATTTCAGAATCAAAAAGATAGAAATAGTAAATGTTCTAATAAATTATGGTAAAGACAAACTGTGAACCTTATGTAGCCATTAAAAATAATGAGTAGGACTTCCCTGGTGGTTCAGTGTTAAAGGATTCACCTGCCAATGCAAGGTACACTGGTTTGATCCCTGGTCCAGGAAGATTCCACATGCAGCAGAGCACCTAAGCTCATGTGCCACAACTATTGAGCCTGAGCTTGAGAGCCTGGAGTTAGAGCTACTGAAACCCACAGGTCTAGAGCCTATGGTCTGTAACAAGAGAAGCCACTGCAGTGAGAAGTCCACGCACCACAACAAAGCATAGCCCCTGCTCATTGAAACTAGTGAAAGCCCACATGCAACAGTGAAGACCCTCACAGCCAAAAATAAATAAATAAATATTTTAAAAATGAGTAATGCTATCCTCATTGTCTTGGATAGATTTCCAAAGTGTATTGTTTAG
The DNA here is from genome assembly GCA_006410675.1 of Oreotragus oreotragus. Taxonomy (NCBI): domain Eukaryota; kingdom Metazoa; phylum Chordata; class Mammalia; order Artiodactyla; family Bovidae; genus Oreotragus; species Oreotragus oreotragus. The sequence continues at coordinate 147,447 of SJYX01018284.1, read as the reverse complement.
TCAAAAGATAAGAATCAAAGTTGCATATATACAATCAACTCCCTTATATTTGAGTGTATGTGTTTATGTGTGTGTACACCTATGAATATTATTATATGAGCATTTAGAAGAATTTAAAAGGATAAGTACCCAATAATGAATATTGCTTACCTTCTTAGGAGAGTGGTAGAGAATGAGAAGAGAGAAAGAGGGGCTGCAAAAAAGAAATTTTTAAAAAAATATACTTGATTAACAAGTCATCTATTATGTGAGCCCACTTTGGTAAAATTATATGTATGTGCATATATATATATATGTATGCATTATGCACAAAGAGATACATGGAATGATGGCTACTAAAACTTTAATGGAAGCTTTCTTGAGGTAGTGAATTTCAGAATGTGTATGTTCTTCCATATTTACACACACACATATATATATAACAATTTATAAATATCATAAAGCTAACTTCATAGCGAAAAAATTCACAAAAGAATATTAATATCATCATAATTATTCTTGAGAACAACTATGATTTTAATTTATTGAACACAAACGTTGTGCTAGTAACTAGATTACCAGCTTGACATATAACACCATATTTAGTTCTTGCAAAGCATTTATCACCGAAGTATTATTGCCATACCTAACTTGAAAAATCTGAGTTTAATAAAGGTTATATTTCTCATAAAGATAGTGGAGCTAGTGCAGGAAATCCAGGTTTGTTTCCCTCAAAAAACTTTCTTCTGAATACTACTCAGTGCTTACCTATTTCTATCCCCTCTCCATGTCCTAGCCTTTGCTCTCTTCATCCTCCTAGGCATACTTTACTCCAGTCTCTGATAATTTCCTGTAAAGTGGCTTTATGCCAAGAGTCTCTTTGCAGAATTTTTCACTAAAACTTCTCATTTTTACATCCTGTGCTATTAGATTTGCTAATTGTGGTATGCTATGACTAAGCTTTCACCTTCACATAGTTTTTACATTTTTCAGGGGCATGTCACTATGATCTTATCTCAAATAATAGATTTTTTTTTAAAAGTAGTATAGAAAGTGTCAGTATGTGTGAATAAACAATATAAAACAAAGGTCAACATAAATTTTTCTCTTTTATTGTAAACTCTCAGATGTCTCATTACATATGAAATTGACCACTGAAGACTTAACAAATCATGCACCTACTTCTCATATCTATACAGAATGAGACATTGCTTTACTGTGGGATGTGGTTCCAAGAATCTTATTTCTTATGTATCGATCTTCCAATTTTAACTTCAATTACCAACCAGAATTTGTAAAAATTGTTTTTTTTCCTTAAAACATTAATGGAAATCAGGACAGTGATTCAAAATGTACTAACCTCTTCGCCGGAAGATCATTTAGCAATCATTAATACTTACTGATTGCTAACCAGATTTGAAGTTGTATCAAGATAGTGTCACAATTTCAGCTTCAACTGAAGCAGTAAGGCCTTTACAGAAATCTGATAAGAAACATCATTTTTTCTCTTAAACTGGATGAGACAGCAATTATTTTACCTTTATTTGTTACCAAAATTCATTTTAGATAACAAACATTATATCTATGAGATCACAGATCTTTTGTTTATTTTGTAATAATACTGATTTATATAAAAATGAACTACCTTAGAAAATTTATGTTATCAGTAGTTTATACTTGCCTTACTCCATTGAACATATATTTCTCACTGAATGAAGATTATTACAGTTGCAAAGTTTAAGTATCCCTCATATCAATTCTTACTGTTAAAATATTTACTCTAAAGATTTAGAAAGTTGCACCCAAAATTCACTTTTTGAATTTTAAAACACTTGTGCTTTGTGAGGAACTCAACAGAGAGATATAAAGTGTGCTGCAGTCCTATGTCAGCTGCTTTCCTGATAGGATCAAGTGTGATATCCAAGTTGTTTAAGCTTTTTGTGCATTATCATTTCCATCTAATCACTCTTTCCCCTGAGCATTAAGCTTTGCATAGGTTGCAGTATTTCAGTTCAGTTCAGTTCAGTCGCTCAGCTGTGTTCGACTCTTTGCGACCCCATGAATCGCAGCATGCCAGACCTCCCTGTCCATCACCAACTCCTGGAGTTCACTCAGACTCACGTCCATCGAGTCAGTGATGCCATCCAGCCATCTCATCCTCTGTCGTCCCCTTCTCCTCCTGCCCCCAATCCCTCTCAGCATCAGAGTCTTTTCCAATGAGTCAACTCTTCACATGAGGTGGCCAAAGTACTGGAGTTTCAGCTTTAGCATCATTCCTTCCAAAGAAATCCCAGGGCTGATCTCCTTCAGAATGGACTGGTTGGATCTCCTTGCAGTCCAAGGGACTCTCAAGAGTCTTCTCCAACACCACAGTTCAAAAGCATCAATTCTTCGGCGCTCAGCCTTCTTCACAGTCCAACTCTCACATCCATACATGACTACTGGAAAAACCATAGCCTTGACTAGATGGACCTTAGTTGGCAAAGTAATGTCTCTGCTTTTGAATATGCTATCTAGGTTGGTCATAACTTTTCTTCCAAGAAAAGACGCTTACTGCGTCTTTTAATTTCATGGCTGCAGTCACCATCTGCAGTGATTTTGGAGCCCCAAAAAATAAAGTCTGACACTGTTTCCACTGTTTCCCTATCTGTTTCCCATGAAGTGATGGGACCAGATGCCATGATCTTCGTTTTCTGAATGTTGAGCTTTAAGCCAACTTTTTCACTCTCCTCTTTCACTTTCATCAAGAGGCTTTTTAGTTCCTCTTCACTTTCTGCCATAAGGGTGGTGTCATCTGCATATCTGAGGTTATTGATATTTCTCCCAGCAGCTTGTGTTTCTTCCAGCCCAGCATTTCTCATGATGTACTCTGCATATAAGTTTAAGAAGCAAGTATACAGCCTTGGGTACTCCTTTTCCTATTTGCAGTATTTACTTCTGGAGAAAGTCTGAGGCAGTACTAGCTCAAGTATAAATTAGATAGTGAAAAAATAAAACAATGACTTCCAGATCATGATGTTCCTAACTGGGCATATACATTGCTTGTAGAATCTAAAAAAATGCTCCAGTAAGGCCCTTTACTGATTGTGTCTGGAACAAGACAGAGACAAGCCCATTCCACCAACAGAGGAAACACGATATCTCCATTTTCTGATGAACATGAGGAGAAGGTGATGGCACCCCACTCCAGTACACTTGCCTGGAAAATCCCATGGACAGAGGAGCCTGGTGGGCTGCAGTCCATGGGGTCGCTAAGAGTCGGACTCGACTGAGCGACTTCACTTTCACTTTTCACTTTCATGCACTGGAGAAGGAAATGGCAACCCACTCCAGTGTTTTTGCCTGGAGAATCCCAGGGACGGGGGAACCTGGCGGGCTGCCGTCCATGGTGTTGCACAGAGTCAGACACGACTGAAGTGACTTAGCAGCAGCAGCAGCATGAGTGACAGCTGCTTCTTTATCAATATCAGCTAGAGTCCTGCTTTAATCCACTCATTTCATTGACAGATATAGATATAGATAAACAGATTGATGAATTTCCTGGGGTACAATCCCCTTTGCTCTACTAAGGTATATAACAAACCAAATTTTATTTGCTTGTAGGAGTGTTCTTAGTGATAGGTGATATTTAGTCAGTTAATTCTTTGTATATTATGGCATCACTTCCTTATCTTATAGAATATATTTATTGAACTATAGGAGAAAAATGTAATTTATGTATACTACCGTGAAGTACTGTAGGAAATTGTACACAACTATACAAATTATGAGTATATTATGTTAAATATTTGAAGAATAAGTGTTATAACAGTTCCTTTTAAGAAGAAATCCTTGATGGATTGCATTATTAGAAAAATTATAAACTTAAATTTGATCATATTATTATGGTTACCATTTAAAATGCTAAAATAAAACTCACATTGTCTAAACATATACTGTCCAAATATTCACAGGAACAGATTAGGATCATAAATTATATTAAAACCTCTTGACTGGGACACTAGATGAAGAAGAAAACATAATGAGAGTTACTTTTCAATATTTTCTTCACTTTGAGTAACTGAAGTTGAATCACACATGTTACAAACTCAAACAGAAATATTCTACCTTACCAACCATGATGTTCTGAATGGGCAATTATTTAGGTGGATCATAAGTGAATGAGGGGTTGGAGTAGACAAGCAACATGTTTATTTTGCAATTTTGTGTCAGAATTGGTAAAAACACAATCTCATTCAGGCCATATAACTCTGAGAAAGCAGGAACTGCTGTTCCATTTTACAATAGCCCATTTTAAAATGGACTTCCCAGGTGGCTCAGATGGTAAAGAATCTGCCTGCAATATGGGAGATCTAGGTTCTATCCCTGGGTTGGGAAGATCCCCTGGAGAAGGGAATGGCTACCCTCCAGTATTCTTGCCTAGAAAATTCCATGAACAGAGGAGCCTGGTGGGCTACAGTCCTTGGGGTCACAAAGAGTCGGACACTTTCACTTTATAATAGTAAGAAGCCCATCAGACTCAGAAGCCCTTCTACCTGTCATTATACCATGCCATTCCCTTCTCTAGGGGATATTCCCTAAGCAGGGATTGAACCTGAGTCTCCTGCATTTAGGGCAGATTCTTTACCATCTGAGCCACCAGGGAAGCCCATACCATGTTTTAACCACAGTTAGTTAATTGAGAGCTTGTGACCTGCTTCACCAATGTTTCATATTATGGCTGGAATGTAAACCAAAGGTGATCAAAGTATGAACACTGTCAGGATTGTACCTTAATCCTTAAAGTCTGAACAAATGCTTTAAATAGAAGGTGAATATAGGGCTTTCCCTGGTGGTCCAGTTAAGACTTCGCCTTCCAATACAAGGGATATGGATTCGATCCTTGATCAGGGAGCTAAGATCCCACATGCCTTGAGGTCAAAAAATCAAAACATAAAACAGAAGAAATACTGTAACAAATTCAATTAAGACTTAAACAATGGTCCACAACAGAAAAATCATTTTTAAAAAGGTGAATATAAAAGAAAAGGCAGTATTTCATGAAAATCAGACATGAGGGTGACTAAAAAATGTTGAAGAAGAAATGTGGTTAGGAGAAAGAAGTGACTCGAAGTTTCACAGCTATTTATAACTGTCTTCCCTGGTGGCTCAGATGGTAAAGCGTCTGCCTACAATGTGGGAGACCCGGGTTCAATCTCAGGGTTGGAAAGATCTCCTGGAGAAGGAAATGGCAACCCACCCCAGTATTCTTGCCTGGAAAATCCCATGGACAGAAAAGCCTGGTAGGCTACAGTCCATGGGGTCGCAAAGAGTCGGACACGACTGAGCAACTTTCTTTCTTTCTTTCTTCTTTCTTGTTCCTTATGCTATATCTGTATACAAGTGGCTGTTCCTGAAAAGGCATAGAACATTTTAATGCAAAGTTATAGTTTTGTCACAAGCTAGTTTTACAAAATAGTAGCAGTATCTTCATCACTTGGTCCTATCTGAGATCTCTTCTCTTTTGTGAATGACTGATATGAGGGATGCCTTTCCCCATGAAGAGAATACATTGCTATCCAAAAGGCTGAAATCATACCTTGCAGACCTCAGCAGAATAATCAAAATTTGAACATATTCAATTAATAACCACAATATACCTAATATTCATATAAGAGACACAAAGGCAGCAGCCAGTGGTTTTTCATTAAGTTCCTGTGCTTCTAATTGCCCAACATTTGCAACTATCACTCCCCAGATCCCATCACATCATAAGCTTTAGTTCCTCTTAACTCTGCATTTACTTGAGTCCTACCTATATCTAATGAACAAAGTTCTTAGCCTTTAATAAGCCTCCTGCTGCTTTTGCTGTTGTTGTGAAATTATACCTTTCTTCTGTCTCTTTGTATTTTGCAGTTTTGTACATTTACATTATACTGCCTAGTGGAAGATGCTTTTGTCTAGTCTCAGTACTTCAGGCCTTTTATCTTTTGCTCTTTGGGGCCTACAGAGCTATGGATTACACTGAGCTGCTGCTGCTGCTGCTAAGTCACTTCAGTCGTGTCCGACTCTGTGTGANAAATGGACTTCCCAGGTGGCTCAGATGGTAAAGAATCTGCCTGCAATATGGGAGATCTAGGTTCTATCCCTGGGTTGGGAAGATCCCCTGGAGAAGGGAATGGCTACCCTCCAGTATTCTTGCCTAGAAAATTCCATGAACAGAGGAGCCTGGTGGGCTACAGTCCTTGGGGTCACAAAGAGTCGGACACTTTCACTTTATAATAGTAAGAAGCCCATCAGACTCAGAAGCCCTTCTACCTGTCATTATACCATGCCATTCCCTTCTCTAGGGGATATTCCCTAACCAGGGATTGAACCTGAGTCTCCTGCATTTAGGGCAGATTCTTTACCATCTGAGCCACCAGGGAAGCCCATACCATGTTTTAACCACAGTTAGTTAATTGAGAGCTTGTGACCTGCTTCACCAATGTTTCATATTATGGCTGGAATGTAAACCAAAGGTGATCAAAGTATGAACACTGTCAGGATTGTACCTTAATCCTTAAAGTCTGAACAAATGCTTTAAATAGAAGGTGAATATAGGGCTTTCCCTGGTGGTCCAGTTAAGACTTCGCCTTCCAATACAAGGGATATGGATTCGATCCTTGATCAGGGAGCTAAGATCCCACATGCCTTGAGGTCAAAAAATCAAAACATAAAACAGAAGAAATACTGTAACAAATTCAATTAAGACTTAAACAATGGTCCACAACAGAAAAATCATTTTTAAAAAGGTGAATATAAAAGAAAAGGCAGTATTTCATGAAAATCAGACATGAGGGTGACTAAAAAATGTTGAAGAAGAAATGTGGTTAGGAGAAAGAAGTGACTCGAAGTTTCACAGCTATTTATAACTGTCTTCCCTGGTGGCTCAGATGGTAAAGCGTCTGCCTACAATGTGGGAGACCCGGGTTCAATCTCAGGGTTGGAAAGATCTCCTGGAGAAGGAAATGGCAACCCACCCCAGTATTCTTGCCTGGAAAATCCCATGGACAGAAAAGCCTGGTAGGCTACAGTCCATGGGGTCGCAAAGAGTCGGACACGACTGAGCAACTTTCTTTCTTTCTTTCTTCTTTCTTGTTCCTTATGCTATATCTGTATACAAGTGGCTGTTCCTGAAAAGGCATAGAACATTTTAATGCAAAGTTATAGTTTTGTCACAAGCTAGTTTTACAAAATAGTAGCAGTATCTTCATCACTTGGTCCTATCTGAGATCTCTTCTCTTTTGTGAATGACTGATATGAGGGATGCCTTTCCCCATGAAGAGAATACATTGCTATCCAAAAGGCTGAAATCATACCTTGCAGACCTCAGCAGAATAATCAAAATTTGAACATATTCAATTAATAACCACAATATACCTAATATTCATATAAGAGACACAAAGGCAGCAGCCAGTGGTTTTTCATTAAGTTCCTGTGCTTCTAATTGCCCAACATTTGCAACTATCACTCCCCAGATCCCATCACATCATAAGCTTTAGTTCCTCTTAACTCTGCATTTACTTGAGTCCTACCTATATCTAATGAACAAAGTTCTTAGCCTTTAATAAGCCTCCTGCTGCTTTTGCTGTTGTTGTGAAATTATACCTTTCTTCTGTCTCTTTGTATTTTGCAGTTTTGTATATTTACATTATACTGCCTAGTGGAAGATGCTTTTGTCTAGTCTCAGTACTTCAGGCCTTTTATCTTTTGCTCTTTGGGGCCTACAGAGCTATGGATTACACTGAGCTGCTGCTGCTGCTGCTAAGTCACTTCAGTCGTGTCCGACTCTGTGTGACCCCACAGACGGCAGCCCACCAGGCTCCCCCATCCCTGGGATTCTCCAGGCAAGAATACTGGAGTGGGTTGCCATTTCCTTCTCCAATGCATGAAAGAGAAAAGTGAAAGTGAAGTCGCTCAGTCTGTCCGACTGTTAGCGACCCCATGGACTGCAGCCCACCAGGCTACTCCATCCATGGGATTTTCCAGGCAAGAGTACTGGGGTGGGGTGCCATTGCCTTCCCCCTTACACTGAGCTAGGTCTTATTATTCCCATATACACTGAAATGCAATCATGTGTGTCACCCACATTAAGCTAAGTTAACTTAAGTAAGAAAAAAATCTCAAATCTCTATTTCAGAAAACAACAAATATTTATTCCTAACCTTTGCTACATATCCACTGTGGGTTACCAGAGAGGCTCTGCTCTTCACTAAATAACTCAAGGTGATAACTGAGTCATGCATCAGATATGGTCAGTTGCTGTGCCACAGGCAATGTGATATATCTCATTTCCTCTCACAGATCACTAGCCAATAGATTACTAACCCCACCAACAAAAAAAAAGACCCTGATGTTGGAAAACATTGAGGGGGGGAGGAGAAGAGGGTGACAGAGGATGAGATGGTTGAATGGCATCACTGACTCAATATACAAGAGTTTGAGCAGACTCCAGGAGATGATGAAGGACAAGGAAGCCTGATGTCCTGCTGTCCATGGGGTCATAAAGAGTTGGACATGACTTGACAACTAAACAGCAACAACCACCAATAAAAATGGCACCAGGCACTGCAATCCTACCTCTTCCTGGGAAGACAGAGAATTGGGAATAGTTGGCAAACAGCATTGACTACCACACTAAACATGTGAAAGGAAAACAATAATTCTGAATTGTCTGTTATATTTTTCATGAAAGTGTTCTATCTGGTCTTAGTAAGGAGAGCAGGGCTATTGTTTTTGTTTTGACTCAACATATTTGTTTGTTTTTAATAGACTTTATTTTTTTGGAACAGTCTTAGATTCACAGGAATATTGAGCAGAAGGTATACAGATTTCCCATATACTCCCTGGCATCAGCCTCTTCAACCAACATCCCCTACCAGAACAGTACATTTTTTAGAACTGATGAATCTACTTTGACACATCTAAATTATCCAAAGTGCACTGGTTACATTAGACTTCATTCTTGATGTACATTCTAAAATTTTGGACAAATGTATAATAACATGCATCCACCATTGTAGTATTATACAGAATAGTTTAATATATCTTTAATACATCCTGTGCTCTTCCTTTTCATCCATCCCTTACCCTAAACCCTGGGCCCCCTGGTAGCTCAGATGATAGAGAATGTGCCTGCAATGCAGGAGACCCAGGTTTAACCCCTGGGTTGGGAAGATCCACTGGAGAAAGGAATGGAAGCCCACTCCAGTATTCTTGCCTGGAGAATTCCATAGACAGAGGAGCCTGGCAGGCTACAGTCCATGGAGTTGCAAATAGTCAGACAGGACTGAGCAACTAACACTTTTACTTTCACTTTCTTTTACCCTAAACCCTGACAACTACTGATCTTTTTACTGTCTCCAGTTTTCCCCTCCCCAGAAGGTCATGTATTTGGGAATCACACAGTATGATGATGATTCATTTACTTAACAACACTCATTCAAGTTTCCTCCATATCTTTTCATGGCATGATAGCTCTTCTTTTTAGTGCTAGATAATATTTCATTGTCTGGATCTACTACAGTTCATTTATTCTTTTATCTACCAAAGGACATCTTAGTTCCTTCCATGTTTTGGCAATTATGAATAAAGCCAAAATCATCCATGCTCAGGTTTTTGTGTGGACATAAATTTTGAACTACTTTGGATAAATACCAAGGAGTGTGGTTGTTGGGCTGTATGGAAAGATAATGTTTAGTTTTTTAAGAAACTGCCAAACTGTCTTCAAAAATGGCTATGTTGTTGTTTAGTTGCCAACTTGTGTCTGACTCTTTGTGACCCCATGGAACTGTAGCCTGCCAGTCTTCTCTGTCCATGAGATTTCCCAGGCAAGAATACTAGAGGGGTTGTATTTTCTTCTAAAAGGGATCTTCCAGACCCAGGGATTGAACTTCCATTTGCAGGCAGATTCATTACCACTGAGCCACTGAGGAAGCCCTAAAGTGGCTATATCAGTTTAAATTTCCACAGGATTAATATTTACTGAATAAATACTAAGTGCTATACCTTATAGTTGGTTATATCTATAGGATCTTATTGAAATTAATATCATTCATAAGAAGTAATTATTTCAAGAATCAAGAACTGAAGAATCCAGTTTTATGTATATAGGGCAGTTGTGCCCAGATACACAGTGCCTTCAAGCTTCCTCTTTATCCTTGTATTGTAAATAAAGTCTCATTCTGAATTATCCTACCTGCCTTGGTTTGCCTGAGTTTCATCTGACACCTTTCTTTAATATCTAACATTAAATACCCCAGCTTCACCACCTGGGTCACTTAATCCCCTTCTATTCTTATGTATGGTGGTGTTAGACTCAAAAATAACTAGACTGGCCATTAAACAGCTCAATATACCAGATAACACATGATATTAATCTTATAATGCTCATGTCCTTCTCTTTTTAGACTCTTGTTTTATCTTTAAGTCAAAGTCTCATATTTTATACTTTCTGGCTCTTTGCACCTATAATATTCTTGGTACTTAAATCCCTGCTTGGATTTTGCTAATTATTTCCGTTTCTCTTAAATAAAAGATATTTATGTCAAAGTCCCAGCCTCCCTGCGCCTGACCATGCTCTTTATGATGTTAATTGCCTAAATGCTCAAGCTTTGTCCTATAATCTCCATTTGACTGCTCTCTTGTTCCTAGGTCTAGTCCTATTGGTTCCTTTGATCTCAAATGCTGCAGGTCCTTAGATTGCTTTGTATACTAATGACCATAGACAAAATTATCAAACACAGGGAAATCTATGCAGGATCAGCAGAGAGTCTTATCTCACCATTAGGTGACTAATTGCCCCACTGAATGATTATTAGCATGCAAGTTCAGGAAATAACAAGCCATCACATCATATTTCTTCATGGACCTATTAATGTGATGAATTATGTTCAGTGCTTATGAAACATTAAACCATCCTAGCATTTTTAAATAAATCTTTTTGGTTCCTGTTTCAATTTCTTAAATTTATTGTAGTGTTTGATTTGTAATTTTTCCCCTATTAAGGTTTCCTAACACATACTGAAAATAAGATTGGCCTTTCTTTTTTCTTTTGGTGATCTCTGTGAAGTTTAGAGAGTTTTCTGGTTTTGTTTTGTTTTTTCCAACAGCAGGGTGATGCCTCCAGTCTCGTTTTACTTACCCTGAAAAGGGTTTATGTAATGGAATAAGTTCATATAGTGGCTCTTGCTCTAATACCTCTGGCTCTAGGAAACAAAGAGATCTACTTCTGCTGCATTGACTATGCTAAAGCCTTTGACTGTGTGGATCAAAACAAACTGTGGAAAATTCTTCAAGAGATGAGAATACCAGACTACCTTACTTGCCTCCTGAGCAGCCTGTATGCTGCTCAAGAAGTAACAATTAGAAATGGACATAGAACAGATTGGTTCAAAATTGGGAAAGGAGTATGACAAGGCTGTATATTGTCACCCTACTTATTTAACTTATTGAAGAGCACATCATGCAAAATGCCAGGCTGGATGAAGCACAAGCTGGAATCAAGATTGCTGGGGAAAATATCAACAACCTCAGATATGCAGATAATACCACTCTAGTGGCAGAAAGTGAAGAGAAACTAAAGAGCCTCTTGGTAAGAGTGAAAGAGAAGAGTGAACAAACTAGCTTAAAACTAAACATTAAAAAAAAAAAAAACTTAGATTAGGGATTCTGGTCCCATCACTTCATGGCAAATAGAAGGGGAAAAAGTGGAAGCAGTGACAGATTTTATTTTCTTGGGCTCAAAAATCAATACAGACAGTGAATGAAGCCATAAAATTTAAAAATGCTTGTTCCTTGGAAGGAAAGCTATAATAAACCTAGACAGCATATTCAAAAGTAGAAACATCACTTTGCTGACAAAAGTCTATCTAGTCAAAGGTATGGACTTCCCTGGTGGCTCAGATGGTAAAGCGTCTATCTACACTGTGGGAGACCCGGGTTCAATCCCTGCGTCAGGAAGATCCCCTGGAGAAGGGAATGGCAATCCACTCCAGTACTATTGCCTGGAAAATCCCATGGACCGAGGAGCTTGGTAGGCTACAGTCCATGGGGTCGCAAAGAGTCGGACATGACTGAGCGACTTCACTCACTCACTTATGGTTTTTCCAGTAGTCATGTATGAATATGAGAACTGGACCATAAAGAAGGCTGACTGCTGAAGAATTGATGCTTTTGAATTGTGGTGCTGGAGAAGACTTTTGAGAGTCCCTTGGACTGCAAGGAGATGAAATCAGTCAATCCTAAAGGAAATCAACTCTGAATATTCATTGGAAAGACTGATACTAAAGTGAAACTCCAGTGCTTTGGCCACCTGATATGAAGACACAACTAATTGGAAAAGAGCCTGATGATGGGAAAGACTGAAGTTAAAAGGTGAAGGAGCTGGCAGAGGATGAGATGGTTCAATAGCATCACTTATTCAATGGACATGAATCTGAGCAAACTCCGGGAGATATTGAAGGACAGGGGAGCCTGGTGTGCTATGGTCCATGGGGGTCTCAAAAAGTTGGGAACAAGTTAGTGACTAAACAATAACAGGAAAGAAATTGAACCAAAGGGAATCACAACTTTGAAACTCTTCCCTCATAATCAGAGAGAAAGAAAACCCCATGCAATAGTAGTAGATAAGTATCTTTAAACCTGACACATTATAGAATTTCTTACATGATTTAGGACTAGAGTAAAGAAAGGACAAGGGAAAAGATTGGGATGCCCATAGAGCTTTACCTACTGTATAGTTAGCTTTCTACCACAGGATTTCTTTACCTTCCATATAGTTATAATTCTTTAGACCTGTGAATATTATAACCCTATGAATATCACATTACAAGCATACCTTAGATTCTCAACCCCATTAGCTGCTTTGAGTCTTAGTACCCCATGGGAATGAATTCCCCAGATGGGCATTCAGGATTCAGCTGGATTGAGAAATATCAATAACTTCCTCTCAGAACTGTTCCTATAGTGTATAAGTTAGGAAGGTTAATTTATGAATGAGATGATCTAAAATATTTAATGTCTCTGACACAAATGAGTTTATTTCTTACTCATATAAATCATCCCTGTCAGTGCAGTATAGTTAGTTCAGTCACTTAGTCGTGTCCGACTCTTTGCAACCCCATGAATCGCAGCATACCAGGCCTCCCTGTCCATCACCAACTCCCGGAGTTCACTCAGATTCACGTCCAGCGAGTCAGTGATGCCATCCAGCCATCTCATCCTCTGTCGTCCCCTGCTCCTCCTGCCACCAATCCCTCCCAGCATCAGAGTCTTTTCCAGTGAGTCAACTCTTTGCATGAGGTNGCCATTTCCTTCTCCAATGCATGAAAGAGAAAAGTGAAAGTGAAGTCGCTCAGTCTGTCCGACTGTTAGCGACCCCATGGACTGCAGCCCACCAGGCTACTCCATCCATGGGATTTTCCAGGCAAGAGTACTGGGGTGGGGTGCCATTGCCTTCCCCCTTACACTGAGCTAGGTCTTATTATTCCCATATACACTGAAATGCAATCATGTGTGTCACCCACATTAAGCTAAGTTAACTTAAGTAAGAAAAAAATCTCAAATCTCTATTTCAGAAAACAACAAATATTTATTCCTAACCTTTGCTACATATCCACTGTGGGTTACCAGAGAGGCTCTGCTCTTCACTAAATAACTCAAGGTGATAACTGAGTCATGCATCAGATATGGTCAGTTGCTGTGCCACAGGCAATGTGATATATCTCATTTCCTCTCACAGATCACTAGCCAATAGATTACTAACCCCACCAACAAAAAGAAAGACCCTGATGTTGGAAAACATTGAGGGGAGGAGGAGAAGAGGGTGACAGAGGATGAGATGGTTGAATGGCATCACTGACTCAATATACAAGAGTTTGAGCAGACTCCAGGAGATGATGAAGGACAAGGAAGCCTGATGTCCTGCTGTCCATGGGGTCATAAAGAGTTGGACATGACTTGACAACTAAACAGCAACAACCACCAATAAAAATGGCACCAGGCACTGCAATCCTACCTCTTCCTGGGAAGACAGAGAATTGGGAATAGTTGGCAAACAGCATTGACTACCACACTAAACATGTGAAAGGAAAACAATAATTCTGAATTGTCTGTTATATTTTTCATGAAAGTTTTCTATCTGGTCTTAGTAAGGAGAGCAGGGCTATTGTTTTTGTTTTGACTCAACATATTTGTTTGTTTTTAATAGACTTTATTTTTTGGAACAGTCTTAGATTCACAGGAATATTGAGCAGAAGGTATACAGATTTCCCATATACTCCCTGGCATCAGCCTCTTCAACCAACATCCCCTACCAGAACAGTACATTTTTTAGAACTGATGAATCTACTTTGACACATCTAAATTATCCAAAGTGCACTGGTTACATTAGACTTCATTCTTGATGTACATTCTAAAATTTTGGACAAATGTATAATAACATGCATCCACCATTGTAGTATTATACAGAATAGTTTAATATATCTTTAATACATCCTGTGCTCTTCCTTTTCATCCATCCCTTACCCTAAACCCTGGGCCCCCTGGTAGCTCAGATGATAGAGAATGTGCCTGCAATGCAGGAGACCCAGGTTTAACCCCTGGGTTGGGAAGATCCACTGGAGAAAGGAATGGAAGCCCACTCCAGTATTCTTGCCTGGAGAATTCCATAGACAGAGGAGCCTGGCAGGCTACAGTCCATGGAGTTGCAAATAGTCAGACAGGACTGAGCAACTAACACTTTTACTTTCACTTTCTTTTACCCTAAACCCTGACAACTACTGATCTTTTTACTGTCTCCAGTTTTCCCCTCCCCAGAAGGTCATGTATTTGGGAATCACACAGTATGATGATGATTCATTTACTTAACAACACTCATTCAAGTTTCCTCCATATCTTTTCATGGCATGATAGCTCTTCTTTTTAGTGCTAGATAATATTTCATTGTCTGGATCTACTACAGTTCATTTATTCTTTTATCTACCAAAGGACATCTTAGTTCCTTCCATGTTTTGGCAATTATGAATAAAGCCAAAATCATCCATGCTCAGGTTTTTGTGTGGACATAAATTTTGAACTACTTTGGATAAATACCAAGGAGTGTGGTTGTTGGGCTGTATGGAAAGATAATGTTTAGTTTTTTAAGAAACTGCCAAACTGTCTTCAAAAATGGCTATGTTGTTGTTTAGTTGCCAACTTGTGTCTGACTCTTTGTGACCCCATGGAACTGTAGCCTGCCAGCCTTCTCTGTCCATGAGATTTCCCAGGCAAGAATACTAGAGTGGGTTGCATTTTCTTCTAAAAGGGATCTTCCAGACCCAGGGATTGAACTTCCATTTGCAGGCAGATTCATTACCACTGAGCCACTGAGGAAGCCCTAAAGTGGCTATATCAGTTTAAATTTCCACAGGATTAATATTTACTGAATAAATACTAAGTGCTATACCTTATAGTTGGTTATATCTATAGGATCTTATTGAAATTAATATCATTCATAAGAAGTAATTATTTCAAGAATCAAGAACTGAAGAATCCAGTTTTATGTATATAGGGCAGTTGTACCCAGATACACAGTGCCTTCAAGCTTCCTCTTTATCCTTGTATTGTAAATAAAGTCTCATTCTGAATTATCCTACCTGCCTTGGTTTGCCTGAGTTTCATCTGACACCTTTCTTTAATATCTAACATTAAATACCCCAGCTTCACCACCTGGGTCACTTAATCCCCTTCTATTCTTATGTATGGTGGTGTTAGACTCAAAAATAACTAGACTGGCCATTAAACAGCTCAATATACCAGATAACACATGATATTAATCTTATAATGCTCATGTCCTTCTCTTTTTAGACTCTTGTTTTATCTTTAAGTCAAAGTCTCATATTTTATACTTTCTGGCTCTTTGCACCTATAATATTCTTGGTACTTAAATCCCTGCTTGGATTTTGCTAATTATTTCCGTTTCTCTTAAATAAAAGATATTTATGTCAAAGTCCCAGCCTCCCTGCGCCTGACCATGCTCTTTATGATGTTAATTGCCTAAATGCTCAAGCTTTGTCCTATAATCTCCATTTGACTGCTCTCTTGTTCCTAGGTCTAGTCCTATTGGTTCCTTTGATCTCAAATGCTGCAGGTCCTTAGATTGCTTTGTATACTAATGACCATAGACAAAATTATCAAACACAGGGAAATCTATGCAGGATCAGCAGAGAGTCTTATCTCACCATTAGGTGACTAATTGCCCCACTGAATGATTATTAGCATGCAAGTTCAGGAAATAACAAGCCATCACATCATATTTCTTCATGGACCTATTAATGTGATGAATTATGTTCAGTGCTTATGAAACATTAAACCATCCTAGCATTTTTAAATAAATCTTTTTGGTTCCTGTTTCAATTTCTTAAATTTATTGTAGTGTTTGATTTGTAATTTTTCCCCTATTAAGGTTTCCTAACACATACTGAAAATAAGATTGGCCTTTCTTTTTTCTTTTGGTGATCTCTGTGAAGTTTAGAGAGTTTTCTGGTTTTGTTTTGTTTTTTCCAACAGCAGGGTGATGCCTCCAGTCTCGTTTTACTTACCCTGAAAAGGGTTTATGTAATGGAATAAGTTCATATAGTGGCTCTTGCTCTAATACCTCTGGCTCTAGGAAACAAAGAGATCTACTTCTGCTGCATTGACTATGCTAAAGCCTTTGACTGTGTGGATCAAAACAAACTGTGGAAAATTCTTCAAGAGATGAGAATACCAGACTACCTTACTTGCCTCCTGAGCAGCCTGTATGCTGCTCAAGAAGTAACAATTAGAAATGGACATAGAACAGATTGGTTCAAAATTGGGAAAGGAGTATGACAAGGCTGTATATTGTCACCCTACTTATTTAACTTATTGAAGAGCACATCATGCAAAATGCCAGGCTGGATGAAGCACAAGCTGGAATCAAGATTGCTGGGGAAAATATCAACAACCTCAGATATGCAGATAATACCACTCTAGTGGCACTCTAGTGGCAGAGTGAAGAGAAACTAAAGAGCCTCTTGGTAAGAGTGAAAGAGAAGAGTGAACAAACTAGCTTAAAACTAAACATTAAAAAAAAAAAAAACTTAGATTAGGGATTCTGGTCCCATCACTTCATGGCAAATAGAAGGGGAAAAAGTGGAAGCAGTGACAGATTTTATTTTCTTGGGCTCAAAAATCAATACAGACAGTGAATGAAGCCATAAAATTTAAAAATGCTTGTTCCTTGGAAGGAAAGCTATAATAAACCTAGACAGCATATTCAAAAGTAGAAACATCACTTTGCTGACAAAAATCTGTCTAGTCAAAGGTATGGACTTCCCTGGTGGCTCAGATGGTAAAGCGTCTATCTACACTGTGGGAGACCCGGGTTCAATCCCTGCGTCAGGAAGATCCCCTGGAGAAGGGAATGGCAATCCACTCCAGTACTATTGCCTGGAAAATCCCATGGACCGAGGAGCTTGGTAGGCTACAGTCCATGGGGTCGCAAAGAGTCGGACATGACTGAGCGACTTCACTCACTCACTTATGGTTTTTCCAGTAGTCATGTATGAATATGAGAACTGGACCATAAAGAAGGCTGACTGCTGAAGAATTGATGCTTTTGAATTGTGGTGCTGGAGAAGACTTTTGAGAGTCCCTTGGACTGCAAGGAGATGAAATCAGTCAATCCTAAAGGAAATCAAC
>SJYX01018284.1:94796-129633 GCA_006410675.1 Oreotragus oreotragus | reverse complement strand
CAGTTATTTATAAGGCCTCCCCAGACAGCCATTTTGCTTTTTGACATTTCTTTTCCATGAGAATGGTCTTGATCCCTGTCTCTTGTACAATGTCAGGAACCTCCAATCATAGTCCATCAGACACTCTATCTATCAGGTCTAGTCCCTTAAATATATTTCTCACTTATATGGTATAATCATAAGAGATTTGATTTAGGTCATACCTGAATGGTCTAGCAGTTTTCCCTACTTTCTTCAATTTAATTCTGAATTTGGTAATAAGGAGTTCCTGATCTGAGCCACAACTCAGCTGTTAGTCTTGTTTTTGCTGACTGTACAGAGCTTCTCCATTTTTGGCTGCAAAGAATATAATCAATCTGATTTCGGTGTTGACCATCTGGTGATGCCCATGTGTAGATCTTCTCTTGTGTTGCTGGAAGAGGGTGTTTGCTGTAACCAGTGCATTTTCTTGGCAAAACTCTATTAGTCTTTGTCCTGCTTCATTCCACATTCCAAGGCCAAATTTGCCTGTTACTCCAGGTGTTTCTTGACTTCCTACTTTTGCATTCTAGTCCCCTATAATGAAATGGATATCTTTTGGGGGTGTTAATTCTAAAAGGTCTTTTAGGTCTTCATAGAACCATTCAAATTCAGCTTCTTCAGCATTACTGATTGGGGCATAGACTTGGATTACTGTGCTACTGAATGGTTTGCCTTGGAAACAAACAGAAATCATTCTGTCGTTTTTGAGATTGCATCCAAGTACTGCATTTCGGACTCTTTTGTTGACCATGATGGCTACTCCATTTCTTCTGAGGGATTCCTGCCTGCAGTAGTAGATATAATAGTCATCTGAGTTAAATTCACCCATTCCAGTCCATTTTAGTTCGTTGATTCCTAGAATGTCGACATTCACTCTTGCCATCTCCTGTTTGACCACTTCCAAATTGCCTTGATTCATGGACCTGACATTCCAGGTTCCTATTCAATATTGCTCTTTACAGCATTGGACCTTGCTTCTATCACCAGTCACTTCCACAGCTGGGTATTGTTTTTGCTTTGGCTCCATCCCTTCAGTTTTTCTGGAGTTATTTCTCCACTGATCTCCAGTAGCATATTGGGCACCTACTGACCTGGGGACTTCCTCTTTCAGTATCCTATCATTTTGCCTTTTCATACTGTTCATGGGGTTCTCAAGGCAAGAATACTGAAGTGATTTGCCATTACCTTCTCCAGTGGACCACATTCTGTCAGACCTCTCCATCATGACCCGCCTGTCTTGGGTTGCCCCGTGGGCATGGTTTGGTTTCATTGAGTTAGACAAGGCTGTGGTCCTAGTGTGATTAGATTGACTAGTTTTCTCTGAGTATGGTTTCAGTGTGTCTGCCCTCTGATGCCCCCTTGCAACACCTACCATCTGACTTGGGTTTCTCTTACCTTGGGCATGGGGTATCTCTTCATGGTTGCTCCAGCAAAGCACAGCCACTGCTCCTTACCTTGGACGAGGGATATCTTCTCACTGCCGCCCTTCTTGACCTTCAACGTGGGATAGCTCTTCTAGGCCCTCCTGTGCCTGTGCAGCACTTCTCAAATTCTAAAATTGAAATTGTCATGGGTTTTGTTGTTGGTTTGATCAATGACCAATATCATGCTCTAATTTCAATCTATACTATCTTAATAACTTTAGACATTCTAACATAGAGAGATTGGGTTCTTCTTTCTAGAGACTCAAAACATCAACCCCACTATTTCTGGTATCACATAAAGAATGGTAACATAGTAAAGTAAGCAATTGCCACAGTACTTTGAAAATGTTAGTGAAGTTAACAACAGTTTTAAAGGATGACCTCTTTATCAGCCTCAGCACACAAGTTTTCTCAGACTCTTTAACAGTACTGAATATAACAATCAGCATACAAAATATTGGGAAATGTATAATTTTACATGTTATCTATTTGTTGGAATTTATAGCTTAGATTCCACTGGGCAAATAAGACAGAAAAAATTCTATAGAAATAAAAATATGCACTGTGTCACTGGGTTTAGCTCAAGTGAGGCATAAGGAATGAGTGATTTTTCATTTACTATTAGATTATTGAAACTAAATAAGCTTGGGAACACAGCCCCATTTGAGTAGGTGCATGCTCATTTTACCTGATCTCTCCTTTCCCATAAATAAGAGAGGCTCGATACTGAAAATCGCACTGGCATGTTATTCTGCAGGCTATATCTTATTGATGTGGGCTGATGTGAGGAGGAAAGAATAGCAAAGAAGTGTGAAGGTGACTCATAATGCCATGTTCAGATTATTTTCTATAAATAAGAAAGATAACGTGCACCATCATCACTATAGCTGAGGGAGTTTTTTTACCCTAGTGCCAAGCCATATTATTTATACTATTTATACTATTATACTATTTATACTATCACTTATACTATTGTTATGAATATGAACTTTGAAGGCTCCAGTGGAGAGTCAAAGTGATTTTGAAGATATGCATCTTTTCCTATACAAGACATTCAATTTTTCTCCCTTTAATGGCTGTTGATGATAAAATAGAAAATACAGCCTGATAAATATCTAACCCACTAAAATATGATTCCACTTATGCAGAATGATTTGGATGGTACTGCTTATTTCTAATATGATATTTCCTTCAGGAAATAAAAGAAATGTTGGCATTGCATACCATTTCATTTTTCATTATGTTTATTCAGTGAATTTATCATCTTGCCACAAATATAAAAGTTAAACAACAAAATAAGAAGACTATAGACCAAACATTTTTCTAATTTCCTCCCTAATTTTGTGGGACTGAGGTAGTATCACAACTTGGCAACCTGCCATTTGAAAAGGATTATTGTTTGCAAGAACCCTGGTTGGGATTGTGTTGAAAAATGAATACACAGATTTTAGGTAAAGATGTTCAGAAGGATAACATTTCCTGGGTATTTTCCCTTTTTTTTTAATCTTTAGGAAATATTTTCTTGCCTTGGCTATTATCATTGCCTCTTTGAGTCCCTATTCTCAGCTTACCAAATACTTTCACTCTGTTCATCTGGAATATCTTGGGAAAACAATCAGACAAATGCTTAAAATGATTTAATTGTTTCCCATTTTATTGTGAAAAAGTATCCAGTTTTTTCAATATGGCCTACAAGTGACTACTTGAGCTAGTCTCTCTCTATCCACTCTTCAAATTTTCCAGTACTGTTTGCTGCCATCATCCATTATTCAGGTGACCATATATCCCAGGTTACCTGGGTGGTCCTGATGTGCTTCCATTCCACAAGGATTCATTTTAGTTCATTATTTGCCCTACTTATAATTAATTATTCTAGTATTTATTTTGATGCTCAAACTGTCCCTGATTTGCCCCATAAGGAATTCCTTCTGGTTGGCTTTTGTGTTATTTTTTAAAGTCCCAAAATTTTTTGAACACTTCTATTTTTTTTTCATTTTGTACCACAGTATTTTGTTAATAGTTATAGTTAAAATCATCTTTCATCCTAGCAAAGCAATGCTAAAGATTCTACAAGCCAGGCTTCAACAGTATGTGAACTGAGAATATCCAGATGTCCAAACTGGATTTAGAAAAGGCAGAGGAACCAGATATCAAATTGCCAACATCCACTGGATCATTGAAAAAGCAAGAGAGTTCCAGAAAAACATCTGCTTCTGCTTTATTGACTATGCCGAGGCCTTTGACTAGGTGGATCAAAACACACTGTGGAAAATTCTTAAAGATATGGCAATACCAGACCACTTTACCTGCCTCCTGAGAAATCTGTATGCAGGTCAAGAAGCAACAGTTAGAACCCAGACATGGAACAACAGACTGGTTCCAAATTGGGAAAGAGTAGGTCAAGGCTGCGGACAAGGCAATAGCAACCCACTTCAATACTCTTGCCTGGAAGATCCCATGGACGGAGGAGCCTGGTGGGCTGCAGTCTTGGGGTCGCTAAGAGTTGACCATGACTGAGCGACTTCACTTTGACTTTCCACTTTCATGCATTGGAGAAGGAAATGGCAACCCACTCCAGTGTTCTTGCCTGGAGAATCCCAGGGACAGGGAAGCCTGATGCGCTGCTGTCTATGGGGTCGCACAGAATCTGACACGACTGAAGCGACTTAGCAGCAGCAGCAGGTCAAGGCTATATATTCTCACTCTGCTTATTCAACTTCTATGCAGAATACATCATGTGAAATGTTGGGTTCGATGAAGCACAAGCTGGAATCAGGATTGCTGGGAGAAATATTAATAACCTCAGATATGCAGATGATACCACCCTTATGGCAGAAAGCTAAGAAGAACTAAAGAGCCTCTTGATGAAAGTGAAAGAGAGTGGAAAAGTTGGCTTAAAACTTACAACATTCATAAAACTAAGATCATGGCATCCGGTCCCATCACTTCATGGCAAATAGATGGAGAAACAATGGAAACAGTGAGAGACCTTATTTTCTTGGGCTCCAAAATCACTGCAGATGGTGACTGCAGCCATGAAATTAAAAGACACTTGCTCCTTGGAAGAAAAGCTATGACCAACCTAGACAGTATATTAAAAAGCAGAGATATTACTTTGCCAACAAAGGTCCGTCTAGACAAAGCTATGGTTTTTCCCATAGTCATATATGGATGTGAGAGTTGGACTATAAAGAAAGCTGAAGAATTATGCTTTTGAACTGTGAAGTTAGAGAAGACTTTTGAGAGTCCCTTGGACTGAAAGGAGATCCAACCAGTCCACCCTAAAGGAAATCAGTCCTGAATATTCATTGGAAGGATTGATGTTGAAGCTGAAACTCCAGTACTTTGGCCACCTGTGCAAAGAGCTGACTCATGTGAAAAGACCCTGATGCTGGGAAAGATTGAAAGTGGAAGGAGAAGGGGACGACAGAGGATGAGATGGTTGGATGACATCACTGAACCAATGGACATGAGTTTGAGTAGGTTCCGGGCGTTGGTGATGGACAGGGAATCCTAGCGTGTTGCAGTCCATGGGGTCACAAAAAGTCAGACATGACTGAGCGACTGAACTGAGCTGATACTGAAACAGTCCAGTGTGTGTTTAGCAGACTCTCCATTGCACTGCCTCCTTCTGCCATGATTTCATCTATTACTATGTGATACACATGTGCAGTTCAAGTAGTCTTCACATCCACGTGTGGTTAAATCTGAAAAAAAAAAAAAAAAAACTATCACGAACCTACTTCTCTTTCACCAACCCTTCCTTGTTTCAGCATAACTAACACCTTCCATTTAAGGACAGCATGAAGGGTTCCCACTGACAACCTGAAGGGAACTCAGACTTAACTGAGTAGTAACAGGTTACTGCTTCCCATCTACAATTGTGGTGGGAGGAGCATTTATCACTGCTGCTCTGCCTGCCATTTGGGTTTTGACAATCAGGTAGCCATTTGACAGTTCAGTGGAAAACTTGAAAAATTATAGGGTAAGTTTATGTGAATTATAGAAACTAGAGATTAAGCAGTTTTACTATAGAACATATAGCAGTTTGAATGCTTTTACTATAATGGTTTTTGTCATTTATTTTATGAAATAAACATACAACTATTCATTTATATTTGTTTGGCAATGTTGTCTCTCTTTTGCTTTTTCACAATAAGCCTTTTAGAAAACAGTAATGTGACTAAAAAGAAAAGAAAAAAATTATTGTAAAATTTTCTATTGAATTTCTGTTTTTTAAGAGAGTTGATTTTGTATATAGCTAAGTACCACAAACTGTTTGTAGATGCTCAGTATCCATATAGAAGATATCACTGAGTGCATGAAAATAGCAATACACAAAATAACTCTTTACTTAGATTAAATAATTGCTGATCTAAATTAATTTCACTGATTTTCAATTTTAATGTTTCTTGTGCTGTGGTGTGCTAAACTGCTTCACTTCTGTCTGACTCTTTGTGACCCCGTGGACTGCAGCTTGCCAGGTTCCTCTTGTTCAAGGGATTCTCCAGGCAGGAATATTGGAGTGGGTTGCCGTGCTCTTCTCCAGGGGATCTTAATTGCTTATCTAGATTAATTTCACTGATTTTCAATTTTAATACTTATTATATACATACAAAAATCACTGTTAATGTGTTGGTTTCATTAGCAAAACAAATTCACATGTTTAAGTTGAAGATCCCAAGTTTATATGGTCATCTTCAGATACTTCAAAAAAATTACACAAAGTTATAATCAATAATGGTTCAATCTTGTCACCCAATTTATCAAATGAAAGTAAAACCTTTAGAAGTTCAGTCTGTCAGAGGTGATATATCCAGCATTGTTATGAATGCTCTTATAAATTCAACTTTAAAGTTTAATATTGAAAAGAGAATTATTTGGGGGAGTATAAACTTTATGGAGTACAATATTGTAATAAAAAAATATTGGGTTTAAATTAAGAAATACAGGGAATGTAAACATTCTTAAAATTGTGGTTCACATAATTCATACTTGGCCAATCAAAATGAAAACTGTAGCTGTTAAAATTTACATCTACAGTAACAAAACTAAAAGCTGGGATGAAGCCAATGGTGATTACCAAAAACAATCTTCAGTTTGGCTAAAGATAGCTTTTCAGGTGACTTAGTGGTAAAAATTCCGCCTGCCAGTGCAGGAGCCACAGGAAGAATGAATTTGATCCCTAGGTTGGGAAGATCCCCTGGAGGAGGAAATGGCAACCCACTCCAGTATTGCTGGGATAATCCCATGGACAGAGGAGCCTGGCAGGCCCCAGTCCATGTGGTTGCAGAGAGTCAGACATGTTTGAGCAGTTGAATATGCATGCACTTCTTTTCTCTTTACTGCCTGTCTTCAGTTGAATTTTAGAAATGCTTGACTTTCTATAAACTATGTTGTAAATTATCCTGTATCCTACAGTTTTACTCAACTTTTAAAATAAATAATCCCTCTTATATTTTTGTTTCATTTTCTTCATATTTACTTGAAGATTGTTAATAAAAAAGTTTTTAAATGTAGGGCCCTAAATTATCATCCTTTCAAGATTTTATTGAGTACCAATCACAGGAAAGTAGACTTAAAAGGCAGAAAACATTAAAATTCATTTCTGGATAAGTGAATGAAGAATTTAAAAATATTAAATGATGAGAACTCAAGAGTGTAGAAGATTTAATTTTAAAATTCTATGATTCTTCTTTTGAATATCTTGACTTATTAGAAGGCTCTTTTGATGGAGTGCCTATTTTCAGTTGGAGAAATTTATAATTTGTATTGCGTGAAATAAAATTGAGAAGACCTAAGGTTTTTAAGCATCTAAATTTGTTGAAGCATTCCAAAGATTAATAAATAGAGGAATTATTTGACAAGTCCATTTGTAAAAATAAGCATAAAATAAATATTTAGGTTGATATATTTACACCTTAATTAAAAATAGAATTGATAATATCTCTTATTTTGCAGAATTTGCTCTGAACTTACCAGATAATTCACCCCTCCATAAAAAATAGCATGTTTAACAGAGGAGACTCAATGAAAGTATAAAAAAATTGAATTTATTAACCATAAAATAAATTCAACAAAGCAATTTTATGAAGATTTTTAAATCAACAATATTATATTGAACAAAAAAGTGTTTCAGACAAATGTCAATAAAAAATATTAGAGGTAAAGTATATAAATACTACAAATAACAACTATTATGTGTATGCTTTTTAAAATAATTATGTACATAATTATGTAATGTTGATTAGAATTTATCTTTTTAAAGTCAATTTGTATAGAATGATATTAGGTCCATTAGTAATAACCATAAAATAAATTCAACAAAGCAATTTTATGAAGATTTTTAAATTAACAATATTATATTGAACAAAAAAGTGTTTCAGACAAATGTCAATAAAAAAATATTAGAGGTAAAGTATATAAATACTACAAATAACAACTATTATGTGTATGCTTTTTAAAATAATTATGTACATAATTATGTAATGTTGATTAGAATTTATCTTTTTAAAGTCAATTTGTATAGAATGATATTAGGTCCATTAGTATAATAAAGCCAATTTTCCATTTATTATCAAAGCTGACCTAATTTAGATGATAAATGAACCTTTATGCTTCACCTGTGGGCTCATTATCTTCCTATGTATCAGAAGGCACCATGTGGCACGTGCAACCCTGTATTACAAATTCCAGGCCTGTTTCTAGAGATTCAGCCTGCAGCCAGCCTTGCTGATAAAACTTTTGAGGTATTATTCCCTGTTGCAGTAGTGGGTAATTGCCTCGTTTCTGTGGCCAGGCCCTTGCCTTTACTTCATTACAGTAACTGAGCCTATATTTTATTGCTTCATTTCTAAGTATTTGCCTGGTTTCTCTTGGCTGCACACCCTGGAGACTTGGGTCTTCTCCTTTTACTTTTACGTCATCTCTCAGGGCCTGATAATGATTATTGGATCTCTGCTTCTGGAGCCTAACCTCACTGATGATGCCACACTCATTTCTAACTACTTGCTAATGTTACCTAATGCTTTAAGACTCTAACCTCTTTACTCCCTTCTGCTAATTTTGTTTCCAAGTTAGTCTGGGCCCCAGGTCTACGTTTCCCTCCTCCACTATCCATGACTTTGTCTTGACAGAGCCACAAATCAGTGGGAAAAAATTTTTAAAGAGGTAAGAAACTTTGTTTTTTACAGCATTTTTATTCAGAGCTTCAGACTCAGCTTGCTCTCCCTAGCAAATAGTTGACTCCGACCTGCTTTTTAATTAAAATCTAGATCCATTATTAGTGCTCCTTATGGTAAATATGGAACATTTTATTTCGGGAGCCATTCCTCCATTAGACAGAAGACCTTGTTTTAGTTATATAGTATCACTTTACTGTCTATGTAATAATGGGCAAGCCACCTATCATCTGTAAGTGTTACCTCTCTCCTCTTCTGTAATATGGATTTTTTGTGAGCATCAGATAAAATAATATATGAGGACATTCTGCTTTAAATTCAAACCATAACATTTTGTGGGCTTATATTAGATGTGAGGTCTATTACTATAATTGCTTCTGGTCTGATGGTTAGTGAAAAACTCATCTTGGAACTTCTACTATTAGGTAAATGTATA
Source organism: Oreotragus oreotragus (assembly GCA_006410675.1). NCBI lineage: Eukaryota > Metazoa > Chordata > Mammalia > Artiodactyla > Bovidae > Oreotragus > Oreotragus oreotragus. The sequence continues at coordinate 120,571 of SJYX01018284.1, read as the reverse complement.
CACTGTGGATCCTGCTTTCTCATACTCTTTATGCAATAATGGCAAAGATAAGTAAGTGTTTGAAATGGAGTACTGTAGTATTCTATTGTTTTAATAATGCCTATCTTGCTTGAAGCACTAAGAAAGCAATTTGAATCTCCCAGCCTTGTTATTCTCTATTAATCTGTACTTATCATGCCACCTAGTGTTGCAGTTCTGAATAGCAGTGCGCTCACAGTGAACTTTTAAATAGGCTAATGACCAACCTAGACAGTGTATGTTGATTTATGGCAAAATCAATACAATATTGTAAAGTGAAAAATAAAATAAAATCTGAAAAAAGCAGAGACATTACTTTGCCAACAAAGATCCATCTTATCACAGCTATGGTTTTTCCAGTAGTCATGTATAGATGTGAGAGTTGGACTATAAAGAAAGCTGAGTGCCGAGGAATCGATGCTTTTGAACTGTGGTGTTGGAGAAGACTCTTGAGAGTCCCTTGGACTGCAAGGATATCCAACCAGTCCATCCTAAAGGAGATCAGTCCTGGGTGTTCATTGGAAGGACTGATGCTAAAGCTGAAACTCCAATACTTTGGTCACCTCATGCAAAGAGTTGACTCATTGGAAAAGACTCTGATGCTGGGAGGGATTGGGGGCAGGACGAGAAGGGGACAACAGAGGATGAGATGGCTGGATGGCATCACGGACTCGATGGCCATGAGTTTGAGTGAACTCCGGGAGTTCGTGATGGACAGGGAGGCCTGGCGTGCTGCAATTCATGGGGTCGCAAAGAGTTGGACATGACTGAGCGACTGAACTGAACTGAATTTCTACTATATTCTATTGGTCAAAGCAATCACAGAATGTGCCCAGATTTAAAGAGGAAGTAGTTTTCACCCCTTGAAGGAAAGGAGGGAGAGGGAAGGTCACAAAACTATAGTGATCTCAATTTGCTTAAATCAACAACCATAAAATACTAAAAATAGTCATCATTTCTTATTACTGTTGGTGGTGTTGGTAGTAGTAGTATTTCCTATGTTTCTCGTTGGCCTCAAGTCTTCACATAACCGTGTCTTAATCTTGTATATGAGGAAACTGAGGGTGAAAACAGCTTTGTAAACTCAGTAAAAGTTACACAGTAAGAGTTCAAGTTTACTAGGGTCCCCTGTGCCTTCTTACATCAAATCTAAATTCTTGTGTTTTTAACTCAGCAACAATTTGCCTATTCCTATCTATGTAAAATTACATCTTTCTGCTTCCTCTGTGTGGGCTTCCTAGGTGGTTCAGTGGTAAAGAATCTTCCTGCCAGTGCAGGAAACAGGTTTGATACCTGGGTCAACAAGATACCCTGGAGGAGAAATATGGCAACCCACTCCAGTATTCTTGCCTGGAAAATTCCACAGACAGAGGACCCTGGAAGGCTACAGCTCATGGGCTCACAAAGAGTCCGACATAACTGAGCACACATTTACGCAAACTTCCCCTGTACCCTCCTTGCCATAATGCCTTCGTCTCCCTTATCTGGGGTATCCCACCTCATCCGCTTCAAACTAAATCCTACCAGCCATTCATTCTCTCTTCATAGACCACCAATCCTTTCACTGAATCTCTCTCTCCTTCAATCTCTCTCTCTCTCATAATGACTTCCCTTAATGTCTTCCCTTCCTGTGAAGTTAAAGCATACTTTTTTTTTTAATGTAATGGTTCATGAGTTGTTGTTTTCACATGTGTTAGTTTTATCTTTCCAACTGTATTGTTAATCTTTTGTAGCCATGATCTACGTCACCAAGTTTAATATTCCTTATGAATTCCCTGTTACTCCCATACTGTAAGACCAGTACACCAGAGAGCTGACAATAAACCATACCGTGATGCTTCAGGCATGCTAAAATCGACTGGAGTCCTCCATCCAAAAATTATCAATGGAAATGTTAGTCTAAAATAACTACAGTAACTTGATAGTAATGAAGTCAAGCACAGCATGAAGACCATATACTCATGCAAATTTTGTACTGTGCTCACCCAGTGAGCCTTCTCAGAAAATTAGAGGGAAACCCCTATAGAGCAAAGTGGGCCAGCAAAGCCGCAGGGCTAGTGGCTACATGCTGTGATTTCTAAATTTCCATTAAAGAACATTTTCCTTTCTGCTAGGTGGAGATTGAAATGCCTTTGATAGGATAATTCATTCCACAATTAAGAATGAAGCATAAGGCACAAGTTCACTAAAGTTATAAGATCTTTTCCATAGCAGGTTCTGATCTGTGTCATAAAAGGTAGAGGGACAATAAGTTATTGAGCATATTGTAAGGAAGTAGAAGGAAGAAGTTTCTCAAAAAAGAGAAAACAAAAATAAAATGAGGCACTGAAGACATCTGTCTAGGGTCACACTTGCTGTTTCTAACCTCCCAAAGGAGAAAAAACATCGTCCTAGGACAAAAGTCCTCCAGGAGTGAAATACAGAAATCCCCCCCCAAAGCCTGTGAGGTCCCAGTGCTCAGTTATCCTGCCCCATACCCTTTATACATACAAATAAAAATGTTGGCTTGAAATGGTGAACACTGGGTGGAGGATAAACAGGGTGATATTTTGCATCACCCATCCCTGCACTATCCTTGTTATCCCAAACAATGCTCAATGCTAAATGCTTTGCTAAACCAAATTTTCACGTTAAAGTGTAAATCAAGCTACCCACAGTGTTAAGTCCTCAGTGAGAGATCTGGGGAAGTAGTTTAGGAGGCAGGCTAAGGAACAGAGCCAGCCAGCTTGTCTTACTATTAACTTTATTCCCCTTCCTATTATAAGGACAGGTAATCTTGTTGGGCTGCCTATTTAGTTTTAATAAGCCAACATGAAAGCCCTAATGGGAATGCTAAAAATCTCATTTCTGAGAGTCAGATGATTTCTGGTTACCAGAGGCACAATTTTCTATCTCCAATTGGACAGGTATTTGACATCTACTGGGGCGAGAAAAATGACTTTATAATGGGAAATTGAACAAATGTTTGGCATTTGTTTTATTTCCCTTGAGAGTAATTATTACTAGAATTTGCTTGCCTCTCTTTTGTCTCCCACACTGAAAAATTTATTTCAAAACTATAAAAAATATTTTGTGGAGTGGTTCTGCAAAGAAAATTATAAGCTTTTGAAACAATCTTTCTTGGCATCCCTGACTATTCCAATTCTAAAATACTTTTAGAATTAATTGAAACACTTTGAATATTTATAAGCTATTTAAGGAATCCAATATATCTAGCTTCTCCCAGAAAAACCATGTCCATATTCCTTGGGAATTCTTTATTTTTATCCTTGTCCCACACATGGCAGTTAACTGGGATGTTACATGAAGCTTCTGGTAATAACATGTCACTCCTTGATGAAGTTGGAGCACAGAGGAGGGTGATAATGGTTTTTCCTACTGCTGCTTCAGTGGTGGAAGTCACACCCTGGTCCCTACCCTCTGTTTTGCTCATATCCTCTCCATTTCTCTAAGTCTTTCTTTGAACAGATCTGGAATCACTGCAGATTTGGCCTCTGCATACTGTTCAAGGAAGAGGCTGAGAATGTACTGTGCATGCATCTGCCTAAATCCATTTAAAAATGGTCCCAAAGAGAACCACCATGGGCTCTTTCTCTGGCGAAGAAGTTGAAGAGGCCTACCCTGAATACCACCACATCCACAAATAGAGCTAGGCAATAGCTAAGGGGTCAGAGCCACAAACCAGGGAAGGAGTGAATTATTTTCTTCCTCACCTATATCAGTGGAGAAGGCAATGGCACCCCACTGCAGTACTCTTGCCTGGAAAATCCTATGGACGGAGGAGCCTGGAAGGCTGCAGTCCATGGGGTAGCTAAGAGTCGGACACGACTGATCAACTTCACTTTCACTTTTCACTTTCATGCATTGGAGAAGGAAACGGCAACCCACTCCAGTGTTCTTGCCTGGAGAGTCCCAGAGACAACAGAGTCGGACACAACTGAAGCGACTTAGCAGCAGCAGCACCTATATCAGATGTAAAACAAGTTGCCCATGAAGGAAGTTGTTCTTGGGACCTGTGTCATGCATTCCTGCCCACTTTTCAGTCATTTTGGAGAGCATGAGTTGAATAATTTTATGGCTCACCCAATCCCATCTCCATCTGCTTCCCAGACAAGATGAATAGGCTTCAGATAAATCAGTGAAAGAGTAGATTCTTCAAAAAGTTTCTCTTCCCAAACTAAACAGATATACTTTCAAAGTACATATATTAAATGCTTAATGAATTGTGCCCATATTAATTTGGCTATTACATCACATGTAAAAGGAACTCAAAATGTAGACTTTTCTGATGATCCATTGGTTAAGAATTTGCCAGGGGACACAGGTTTGATTCATACTCTGGAAGATCCCACATGCCATGGAGCAACTAAGCCCATGTGCCACAACTGCTGAGCCCACTCTCTAGAGCCCGTGAGCCATAACTACTGAGCCTGCGTACTGCAACTACAGAGGCCACCATGCCTTAGAGCCTATGCTCTACAACAAGAGAAGCCACTACAATGAGAAGTCTAAGAACAACAACTAGAGAGTAACACCCACTCTCCGCAGCTAGAGAAAGCTCACGCACAGCAACAAAGACGCAGCACAGCCAAAAATAAAAATAAGTTAAATAAAAGAAACAAAATAGTTTAATAAAATCCATGATGCTAAGTACATAAAAATAAATATTTTATTAATTTAAAGCAGAGTGTCCTTAAAATGGTGACACAGGTATGCTCCTGTCACCTACTTGATTATGTGCGTAGTATCAGGGAAGCCAAAGAAATTACAGGCTTTTGAGCCATATTTATATGCCAAAGTCATGTAGATTCTTACTCTTAACTTCTTTAAATAGTCTAAAAAAATAAAAATTTAAGTTCTCTTAGCCTAGAATCTCCCATGCTAGCACTTGTTTACATTTTTCAAGTGGAAATATAGAAGCAAAATGATGTAGCCAGTCTAAGTTAAAGAAGTATCATTCTGATGTGTGTTCCTGAAAATAATTGCACTTACTAGGAGGTGTTATTTATGTTTGAAATCCCCTTTACATATATACTTTTCAAGTGAGATAGTGAAGGAATAAAACAAAAAGGCTGGGAATTAAATTTAATACTAATCTGAAATGTACATGTAAAGCAACAGTAAAAACATTCCTTATTTCATAGCCGAGTCCAGTATAAAGTAAAGGGGAAATACAGTGCACCCAGAATAAATCTTAAAAAATATATATTAAATATTGGTGCACACTGAGTTTCTTAAATAAGGGGAAACCTACATATGATAGGAAAGCCAGTAATTTTTAAGTCTAGTGTGCAACCCCAAGAAGTCAGAATTAACTTCCTAGTACCTCTCATTTCTTTTCTCTCATTTTCCTCTAGATAGTCTTTATCTAGTTCTCTTGCCCTATGTGTAAAAATCATCAAAACTGAAAAGTAAAAAAATAATAGAATTGTTATTTTCAAATGATATCAAGCAACTGTTTGAATCATTCTTATAGTGAAATTGCTAATGTGGTTCTTGTGTAAGAATGAAACAGTCATATAACACTTTCTAAGTGTTAGGGCAGTTTTAGAGTGTTAGGGCAGTTTTAGACTAAGTTAGATAGAAAGAGTTTGATACTAAGCTTTGATGAAGACATCAGAATTTCCTCCGTTCTTCAGCTTTTGGACACTGATACTAAAAAGTCATTCATATAATCAATTGTGCTCCGTTTCTATGGCTTTTAGTATCTCTGGAATACCATTTTAAAGGTTAGAAGAATCAAATAGCAAAATGAAGCATAATTTTTGAAAACTAACTCTTGGGGCTTGAAAACCTAAGTAGGAGGCAATATTTTATGAATCTTAATTTTTTATATTGTAGAATAATATTGACAATAAATAAATTATACAAGGCTCTATTGCAAAATGCACAAGAGAGAAAGATTATTAAACCATATTTTATTTTTTTTTTTTATTTTTCTCTTGGTGTTCTCAGACTACAATGCTTAATGTGAGGCATTAAAATGTTATGGTTATTTCAGAATCCTATTAACATTTAAATACCATATATATGTAGCCTAAAATATATTATTTAAAGTATTATTTTTATATATTCAAACTGATATTTAATGCAATAAAATGGATGTCACTTGGCTATCAATCTGTTTTAATACATCATTATTTACCATTTTGAAAGAGTTTTGCAACATTCTTTACATTTCTATACTTGTGTTCTGCTTTAATCTCCTATTTATAGTGATTTTAAAATAGATCCATTTAACTGTTAGCTAAAATGCAGAGTCAAAATTAAACTTCACTATGGAATGCAGAGTTCCAAAGAGTAGCAAGGAGAGATAAGAAAGCCTTCCTCAACGATCAATGCAAAGAAATAAAGGAAAATAATAGAAGGGGAAAGACTAGAGAGCTCTTCAAGAAAATTAAAGATGCCAAGGGAACATTTCATGCAAAGATTGGTTCAATAAAGGGCAGAAATTGTGGGGACCTAACAGAAGCAGAAGATATTAAGAAGAGGTGGCAAGAATACACAGAACTGTACAAAAAAAAGAGCTTCATGACCAAGATAATCACAATGGTGTGATCACTCATCTAGAGCCAGACATCCTGGAATGTGAAGTCAAGTGGGCCTTAGGGAACATCTCTAGGAACAAAGCTAGTGAAGGTGATGGAATTCCAGTTGAGCTATTTCAAATCCTGAAAGATGATGCTGTGAAAGTGCTGCACTCAATATGCCAGCAAATTTGGAAAACTCAGCAGTGGCCACAGGACTGGAAAAGGACAGTTTTCATTCCAATCCCAAAGAAAGACAATGCCAAAGAACATCCAAACTACTGCACAATTGCACTCATCTCACACACTAGGGAAGTAATGCTCAAAATTCTCCAAGCCAAGCTTCAGCAATACGTAAACTGTGAACTTCCAGATGCTCAAGCTGGTTTTAGAAAAGGCAGAGGAACCAGAGATCAAATTGCCAACATCCACTAGATCATTGAAAAAGCAAGAGAGTTCCAGAAAAACATCTATTTCTGCTTGATCGACTATGCCAAAGCCTTTGACTGTGTGGATCATGATAAACTATGGAAAATTCTGAAAGAGATGGGAATACCAGACCATCTGACCTGTTTCTTGAGAAACATGTATGAAGGTCAGGAAGTAAAAATTAGAATTGGACATGGAACAACAGATTGTTTCCAAATAGGAAAAGGAGTGTGACAAGGCTGTATATTGTCACCATGCTTATTTAACTTATATGTAGAGTACATCATGAAAAATGCTGGGCTGGAGAAAGTACAAACTGGAATCAAGACTGCTGGGAGAAATATCAATAACCTCAGATATGCAGATGACACCACCCTTATGGCAGAAAGTGAAGAACTAAAGAGCCTCTTGATGAAAGTGAAAGAGGAGAGTGAAAACATTGGCTTAAAGATTAACATTCAGAAAACTAAGATCATGGCAACTAGTCCCATCAGTTCATGGCAAATAGATGGAAAAACAGTGGAAACAGTGACTGACTTTGGTTTTTTGGACTCCAAAATCATTGCAGATGGTGATTGCAGCCATGAAATGAAGACGCTTACTCCTTGGAAAGAAAGTTATGACCAACCTAGACAGCATATTAAAAAGCAGAGACATTATTTTGTCAACAAAGCTCCTCCTAGTGAAGGCTATGGATTTTCCAGTGGTCGTATATGGATGTGAGAGTTGGACTATAAAGAAAGCTGAGTGCTGAAGAACTGATGCTTTTGAACTGTGGTGTTGGAGAAGACTCTTGAGAGTCCCTTGAACTGCAAGGAGATCCAACCAGTCCATCCTAAAGGAGATCAGCCCTGGGTTTTCATTGGAAGAACTGATGTTGAAGCTGAAACTCCAATACTTTGGCCACCTGATGTGAAGAGCTGACTCATTTGAAAAGACTCTGATGCTGGGAAAGATTGAGGGCAGGAGGAGAAGGGGACGACAGAGGATGAGATGATTGGATGGCATCATTGACTCAATGGACATGGGTTTGGGTAGACTCTGAGAGTTGGTGATGGACAGGGAGGCCTGGCCTGCTGAAGTTCATGGTGTTGCAAAGTGTCAGACATGACTGAGCGACTGAACTGAACTGATGGTTTGCTGAGTGCAATAAAGACAGCAAATCTCACTATGCTGTGCAGATTCTGGTTCCATTCTAAAGAAAATTTAATAATGCTGAAATCTCAAGATTGATAGTATCTAAATATATTTTCAGCATTTTGATGAGGTTTGTCATCAGATTATTTCTCAACACAGTCTTACAGGGAAGTTGAATTAAAATCGACTTGGTCAACAGATATAGTTAACTCTCAGGATAAATCACAGACTAAAATTATGAATCTGAAAGTAATAAAAAATAACCTCAATTTTCATTGTCATATGACAAGTTCAGAAAATGCAAGGCATTCTAACTCACTTTAGTCGTGTCTGACTCTTTGTGACCCTATGGACTGTAGACCACCAGGCTCCTCTCTTCATGAGATTTTCCAGGCAAGAATACTGGAGTGGGTGGCCATGCCCTCCTCCAGGGGATCTTTCCAACCCAGGGATCGAACCCACATCTCCTATATCTCCTGCATTGGCAGGTGGGTTCTTTACCACTAGCACAACCAGGGAAGCCAGAAATGCAAACCTAAACCAAATAGAAATGCAAATCAATAAATCCAAGAGAAGAAAAATATAAGAAAGTGACCAAATACATGTGTTTTATATTATAAACTTTTGAAGTCAGACTCATGGTCACTACTTTCAAATTTTCATCAGGTTTTAAGATAACTAGTTTCTTTGGTTGATGTTTCTGCTGAAATTTTTCGGAAATTATACGGTTTCTATAGAAAAGATTTAGATAGACCTGTTTCCCCTGCCATGGTTCGTTCTTTCTTTCTTTCTTTCTCTTTCTTTTTTTTTTTTTTTTTTATGTTTATTTGGTGTACCAGATCTTAGTGGCAGCATGCAAGATCTTTCAGTTGTGGAATGTGGTATCTAGTTCCGTGACCAGAGATCGAACCTGCGCCCCCTACACTGGAAGCATGGAGTCTTAGCCACTGGACCAATAGGGAAGCCCTTCCTTTGCCTTGATTCTTGACTCCTTTACCTTTCTTTTCTTTTTCCCTCTCCCCACATCCCCCTCCTTTTTTTTTTTGCTACTTCCTCCTCTCATGAACCTTGAGAAACTGCAAGGCTTGCAAACACAGCTACAGAGAGAAATGTTTTGAGAGTTATAAGGAGGGGAATGCATCAAATATCCTAAGCAAGAAGCACAGAAAACCATTTCTACCTCTAGTTTTACTGTAGTTAAGAAGACAAGTGCATCCTGCCACACATCCTGCCTTTCTTCCCCAAGCTCTAAAACTGATCATGTTTCCACTTGGGCAGTTACCTGATCTTCAGGTGCTCCTTGATACACAGCAGCTGAAAAAAAAACACCTTTAATTTGCAATTGACTCAGATAAATTATTTTTCCTTTGTATTTTTATTTATTTATTTTTTAATTTTTCTTTTTACTTTATTTTGCTTTACAATACTGATGGATGTATAGAATGGACTTCTGGACTCCTTTATATTTTTAAATTGAGCTTTTGTATTAAAATTCACTTTTCTAAAAATATAAATATTTGAAGTATAAAACAGTAATAAAATTACTATCTCAGTTCTACAATTCAGCTTTACTGGATGAGTGAGTATTAACTAAAGAGGGATCTTAGTGTCATTCTCAAAGTAATCTAATGAGTACCTTTTAATCTAATTGGTTATCATTTAACAATCAATTAACACCTTGGTTTTATTTTATAGCAACAATATATAGTCAATTATCTAAAGAAAAAATCTTACTAAAAGATCATGACAAATTGCAGGTGTATAATAAACATGTATTGCATGTATGCTAAGACTTCAATGGTGTCTGACTCTTTGTGACGCTATGGACCGTAACTTACCCATCAGCCTTCTTGATCCATGGGATTCTCCAAGCAAGAATACTGAAGTGGGTTGCCATGCCCTCCTAGGGGATCTTCCTGACAGAGAGATTGCACCCACATTTCTTGTGTCTCCTGCACTGGCAGGCAGGTACTTTACCACTACCTTCACCTGGTAAGCCCAGTCAGTCATGTTCAGTTCAATTCAGTTGCTCAGTCATGTCCGACTCTTTGCAATCCCATGGACTGCAGCACACCAGGCTTCCCTGCCCATCACCAACTCCTGGAGCTTGCTCAAACTCCAGTCCATTGAGTCAGTGATGCCATCCAACTATCTCATTCTCTGTCATCCCCTTCTCCTCCTGCCTTCAATCTTTCCCAGCATCAGGGTCTTTTCCAGTGAGTCAGTTCTTCATATCAGGTGGCCAAGTACTGGAGTTTAATATGCTGTCTAGGTTTGTCATAGCTTTTCTTCCAAGGAGCAAGTGTCTTTTAATTTCATGGCTACAGTCACCATCTGCAGTGATTTTAGAGCCCCCCAAAATAAAGTCTCTCACTGTTTCCATTGTTTCCCCATCTATTTGCCATGAAGTGATGGGAAGTGATGGGACTGGATGCCATGATCTTAGTTTTTTGAATGTTGAGTTTTAAGCCAACTTATTCACTCTTCTCTTTCTCTTTCATCAAGAGGCTCTTTAGTTCTTCACTTTTTGCCATAGGCTGGTGTCGTCTGCATATATGAGGTTACTAATATTTCTCCCGGCAATCTTGATTCCAGCTTGTGATTAATCCAGCCCAGCAATTCACATGATGTACTCTGCATATAAGTTAAATAAGCAGGGTGACAATATACAACCTTGATGTAATATTTTCCTGATTTGGAACCATTCTGTTGTTCCATGTCTGGTGCTAACTTGGTTTTTGACCTGTGTACAGATTTCTCAGCAGGCAGGTCATGATTTCTGGTATTCCCATTCATTAAGAATTTTCCACAGTTTGTTGTGATCCACACAGTCAAAGGGTTTCTGCTCGGTTCAGTTCAGTTGCTCAGTTGTGTCTGACTCTTTGCAAAACCATGGACTGCAGCATGCCAGGCTTCCCTATCCATCACCAACTCCTGGAGCTTGCTGAAGTTGGTCATGCCATCCAACCATCTCATCCTCTGTCATCCCATTACCCTTCTTCCTTCAATCTTACCCAGCCTCAGCATCTTATCCAATGAGTCCATTCTTCGCATCAGGTGGCCAAAGCATTGGAGCTTTAGCTTCAGCATCAGTCCTTCCAATGAATATTCAGGACTGAGTTCCTTTAGGATTGACTGGTTTGATCCACCTGCAGTCCAAGGGACTCTCAAGAGTCTTCTCAAATACCACAGTTCAAAAGCATCAGTTCCTTGGTGCTCAGATTTCTTTATGGTCCCTCTCTCACATCCATACATGACTACTGGAAAAACCATAGCTTTGACAACACGGACCTTTGCCACCAAAATAATGTTTTTGCTTTTTAATATGCTGTCTAGATTGGTCATAGCTTTTCTTCCAAGGAGCAAACGTCTTTTAATTTCATGGCTGAAGTCACCATCTGCAGTGATTTTGGAGTCCAACAAAAATAAAATCTGTCACTGTTTCCATTGTTTCCCCATCTATTTTCCATGAAGTAATGGGACAAGATGCCATGATCTTAGTTTCATGATGTTGTAAGTTTTAAGCCAACTTTTCACTTTCTTCTTTCATTTTCATCAAGAGGCTCTTTAGTTCTTCTTAACTTTCTGCCATAAGGGTGGTGTCATCTGCCTATCTGAGGTTATTGATATTTCTCCTAGCAATCTTGATTCCAGCTTGTGCTTCATTCAGGCTGACATTTCACATGATGTACTCTGCACATATTAAATAAGCAGGGTGAAAATATACAGCTTTGACTTGCTCCTTTCCTGATTTGGAACCAGTCTGTGGTTCTACGTCCAGTTCTAACTGTTCCTTCTTGACCTACACACAGATTTCTCAGGAGGCAGATGAGGTGGCCTGGTATTCCCACCTGTTGAAAAAATTTTTCAGTTTTTTGTGATCCATACTTTCAAAGGCTTTGCCATTGCAAAACCTTTGCCATCTGCAATAAAGCAGAAGGAGATATTTTACTGGAAATCTCTTGCTTGCTTTTTTGATGATCCAACGGATGTTGGTAATTTGATATTTGGTTCCTCTGACTTTTTAAAATACAGTTTGAACATCTGGAATTTCATGGTTCATGTATTGCTGAAGCCTGGCTTGGAGAATTTTGAGCATTAGTTTGTTAGTATGTGAAATGGCAGCAGTTGTATAGTAGTTTGAACATTCTTTGGCATTGCCTTTCTTTGTGATTGGAATGAAGATTGACCTTTTTCAGTCCTGTGGCCACTGCTGATTTTTTCAAATTTGCTGGCATATTAAATGCACCACTTTCACAGCATCATCTTTCAGGATTTGAAATAGCTCAACTGGAATTCCATCACCTCCACTAGCTTTGTTGATAGTGATGCTTCCTAAGGCCCCCTTGACTTTGCATTCCAGGATGTCTGGCTTTAGGCAAGTGATCACACCATCATAGTTGCCTGGGTCATTAGACCTTTTTTGTATAATTCTTCTGCGTATTTTTGCTTCTTCTTCTTAATATCTTCTGCATCTTTTAGGTCCATACCATTTCTGTCCTTTATTGTGCCCATCTTGGCATGAAATGTTCCCATGGTATCTCTAATTTTCTTGAAGTGATCTCTGGTCTTTCCCATATTATTGTTTTCCTCTATTTCTTTGTATTGGTCACTAAGTAAGGTTTTCTTATCTCTCCCTGCTTTTCTTTGGAACTCTGCATTCAAATGGGTATATCTTTCCTTTTCTCCTTTGCCTTTAGCTTCTCTTCTTTTCACAGCTATTTTTAAGGGCTCTTCAGACACACTGTTTTGCCTTTTTGCATTTCTAGTTCTTGGGGATGGTCTTGATTACTGCCTCCTGTACAATATCACGAATGTCTGTCCACAGTNATATCTTTCCTTTTCTCCTTTGCCTTTAGCTTCTCTTCTTTTCACAGCTATTTTTAAGGGCTCTTCAGACACACTGTTTTGCCTTTTTGCATTTCTAGTTCTTGGGGATGGTCTTGATTACTGCCTCCTGTACAATATCACGAATGTCTGTCCACAGTTCTTCAGGAGCTCTATCAGATCTAATCCCTTGAATCTATTTGTCACTTCCACTGTATAATTGTAAGGGATTTGACTTTGGTCATAACTGAATGATTGAGTGGTTTTCCCTACTTTCTTCAATTTAAGTCTGAATTTGGCAATAAGGAGTTCACAATCTGAGCCACAGTCAGCTCCCAGTCTTGTTTTTACTGAATGTATAGAGCTTCTCCATCTTTGGCTGCAAAGAATATAATCAATCTGATAAACCACTATAAACCACTTCCGTATTCTTGCCTTGAGAACCCCTTGAACAGTGTGAAAAGGCAAAAAGATTTGATAATGAAAGATGAACTCCCCAGGTCTTTATGTACCCAATATACTACTGGAGAAGAGTGGAGAAATAACTCCAGAAAGGATGAAGAGATGGAGCCAAAGCAAAAACGATACCCAGTTGTTCACTTGACTGATGATGGAAGTAAAGTCCGACACTGTAAAGAACAGTATTGCATTGGAATCTGGAATGTTAGGTCCATGAATCAAGGGAAATTGGAAGTGGTCAAATGGGAGATGGCAAGAGTGAACATTGACATTTTAGGAATCAGTGAACTAAATTGGACTGGAGTAGGTGAATTTACCTCAGATGACCATTATCTCTACTAGTGTGGGCAAGAATCCCTTAGAAGAAATGGAGTAGCCTTCATAGTCAACAAAATAGTCTGAAATGCAATACTTGGGTGCAATCTCAAAAATAACAGAATGATACCTGTTTGTTTCCAAGGCAAACGATTCAATATCACAGTAATCCAAGTCTATGCCCCGACCAGTAATGCTGAAGAAGCTGAAGTTTAATGGTTCTATGAAGACCTACAAGAACTTCTAGAACTAGCACCCAACAAAGATGTCCTTTTCATCATAGGGATGGAGTGCAAAAATAGGATGTCAAGGGATACCTGGAGTAACAGGAAAATTTGGCTTTGGAGTACAAAATGAAGCAGGGCAAAGACTAACAGGGTTTTGCCAAGAGAACACACTGGTCATAGCAAACACCCTCTTCCAACAACATAAGAGAAGACTTTACACATGGTCATCACCAGATGGTCAATACCAAAATCAGATTGGGAAACCCAGTGCCACTTTTATTCTCAGATTATTCTTGAGGAAAGGAATGCTATTGGCCTTGCTGGTTAAGTTGGTAAAGGGCAGTAGTGAATGGTAAGAATTTTCCTTTTCTACTCTTTGAGGTAGTTATTTTGACTTCTTTCTGAAATATCAATTAGCAATTCAGTATTAAAGTATTCATTTCTTCTTTTATTATTCTGCTAATATGTAAATATCTACTATACATTGGACACTCAGTTGGAAACTCTGGGAAGTAAAATGATAAATCAAATATAGCTTTTAACGTAAGGATATGCCTTAGGCTGTTCTCCAGAAAGAGACCTTGAGATGGAGATTTCTGTGCAGGTGATATTTTAAAAGAAAATACTCACAGAGGAACCTGGAAAGGCAGTGGAGGAAACAGAATGTGGATTCAGAGAAAGCCAGTAGGGATATGATCTCAAATCCCAGTAGAGAGTAGATTCAGTGTGATACTACAGGATACCTCTGGAGTGTAAGTTTATCTCAGAAGTTTTCTCCCACAGCCTCCTCACAAGAAAAGGAGCTGGGATTCTGCGATCAGGCATCAGTCAAGGGTTGCCCCAAGATTGGGCTAGAAGGCAATGATTTTTTTAGACACTTTCTTCTCCATAAACAAAACCATTCCAATAGTATTTTTGCCTCAAATAGGTATTGTCATTAGTAACTGAATATTAGAAAGAGCTTATTCTCCACCCTGAACAAAAATGGATCTGAATAGAGAAACAAAATTTTTCCCTTTTAGGCATATATAGTCAAGCAGCTGTAAGGAAAATATACAAAAGTGGCAAAAAAAAAAAAAAAGAGTGATATATGTACCATAAAAGAGTTACAGACAGTAGAGACTGTAGAATATTGATGGAGGGAAATACAAGTTGCCCAGAAATTTCTAAAAATACATAGCGGGCAAGATTATACTTTAGGTGGACTTTGAATATTGAGCCCACCTCAGATATTTTAATACAGATGGGAAAAATTTTATGAACTGAGACTAGTGTTACTAGCCATATAGAAGAGAAACATTAAACAGCATTTCTGGATAAAATTAGATTTGGCCAATTTCATTAGCACACAGAAAATGTATGGAGAATAATTGGAGGATAGGCTAAACCAAAGTGTGGGAAGACAAGCAAATCCCAGAAATCCAGGGTCAAAAGTGCACATGGCAAGAGGAAGCCATTGAAGTGTTGATTACAGAAGTGACATGAAAATTCCCAGATCTAATTTTGCAATTTCAGTGTATATCTTTTTCAGGAAATATATGAGCATTCTTAACAACAGTAAATCTGACTTTCTTTACTTTTAATGTAGGAAATAAACATTGATTCCATATACTATATTTCTACTGTACCAAATATGTAATTATACAACCAAAGAGTATCCCAACTGTAAAGATAATTTTGGGGTTTCAGTCATTAGAAGTTCTCACTTCTCAAACTGGTGAATGGCCTCTGGATTTCTATTCAAAATTCCAGAAGTGAACCCAACATAAGCAGCCATGGGGCTTCCTTAGTAGCTCAGCTGGTAAAGAATCCACCTGCAATGCAGAAGACCTGTTCAATTCCTGGTTCGGGAAGATCCCCTGGAGAAGGGATAGGCTACCCACTCCAGTATTCTTGGGCTTCCCTGGTGGCTCAGCTGGTAAAGAATCCGCCTGCAATGCGGGAGACCTGGGTTTGATCCCTGAGTTGGGAATATCCCCTGGAGAAGGGAAGGGCTACCCACTGCAGTATTCAGGCCTGGAAAATTCCATGGACTGTTTAGTCCATGGAGTCACAAAGAATTGGACATGACTGAGTGACTTTCACTTAAGCAGTTAAAGGGCTGCTGGGAAAAGCTACAGAATAGCCATGATCTTTTAGCTCTCAGTCCTTTCATTGGTCACTGGCATTGCATAAAGCATGGCTGTTCACTGCTATTGTAACTGACAGGTAGACAGCTTTGACTTTCACAGTGCACACACTGCAGCTTGAGCACTTCTCACTACCCAATAGGAATCACATTTGCTAACGTCCTGAAAACAAGACAGAGACAACCATTTCATTCAGGCTTTGGTAAGGAAACTGAAGCGGAAGAGTGATGTTGCCAAGAAATCGATAGCTGTCACTCAATTTATTATGGGGCTACTCTCACAGGAACAGTGGTATAAGGTAAAAGCAGAAAAAGCAAAAGACAGTTTATGACCAAAGGGAGCTTAGAAGGCTTCACATCATTCCATTAAATCAGGGGTAGTCTAGACCCTTAGCATGGACACTGACTTGCATGAGGATGAATAATAAAAACAACTTAACTTCATAGATCACTAACTATGTGCAAGGTAGCAATATATATGAGATATATCCTATTTCTTTTTATAATAAGCAAGGAAACTGAGGAGAATTTAAGATCATAAATATAATAAGTATCAGAGCCAGGGTCTGAACTCAGATATATTATCTCTCTCCAGAAACCATGCTTGGATATTTCTATAGACTAAATGTGTATGTTCCCATGAAATCCATGTGTTGAAATCCCAACCTCCAAAGTGATGGGGCCTTTGGTAGGTGATTAGGTGATAAAGGTGGAGCTCTTATGAATGGGAATAGCACCCTTGTAAAAGAAACCTAGGAAAGCCTCTTCATCCTTTCTGCTGTGTGAGGACAGTGAGAAGATGGCCATCTATAAAACAGAAAGTGAGACCCCACCAGACACTGAATCTGCCAGGTTTCAGTCAGAAATGAGGAATATATCATTGGAAACTGAAGGAAAGGCAATTCTTGTTATAAAGTGGCAAAGAACTTGGCTGAATTGTAGTCATGTCCTAGTATTTTGTGGAAGATAGAACTTAGCAATGAGAAAATTTGATACTGAGCCTAAGTTATATCTAAAACAAAGTACTGAAAGTGAAGCTTGGTTCTTCCTGACTATGTCAGCAGTAATGTGAGAAGTGAGAAATGACCTACAGATGAAATTGTTAAAGCAAAGAAACAATAGCACTCAGAGATTAGGAAAATTCTCAGCCTATCCATATGGCAAAAACTGAGAAAGCATGATCAGAAGAGAATAATAAGGGTGTAGTCAAGTGACAGGAAGTTAGTATGTATCAGCCATCTCAGCAGAAGCTGGGAGCTATTTTCCAAAACAATGGAAGAAAGACCCTGGATGCAATTCAGACTTCATTGGAACTGCCATGTACATCACAGGCCCAGAGTAGAAGGACCTGAGGGGAGAATGATTTCAAAGGAGGAGTTACCAGCACCTGCAGGACCTTGGTGCATGCTGCCTGGCGCCACATCACCTCCTGGACTCTGCTCCTCACTTTAGCTGCATGGTCTTTTGTAAGTCCAGAAAGGGCTTCAGGAGGCCTTGATACAGCACAGGCCACCATGTCCACCCTGCAAGAGGGTTCAGTTCAGTTCAGTTCAGTCACTCAGTTCTGTCCGACTCTTTGTGACCCCATGAATTGCAGCACATCAGGCCTCCCTGTCCATCATCAACTCCCGGAGTTCACTTAAACTCATGTCCATCAAGTCGGTGATGCCATCCAGCCATCTCATTCTCTGATATCCCCTTCTCGTCCTGCCCTCAATCCCTTCCAGCATCAGAGTCTTTTTCAATGAGTCAACTCTTCACATAGGGTGGCCAAAGTATTGGAGTTTCAGCTTTAGCATCAGTCCTTCCAAAGAACACCCAGGACTGATCTTTAGAATGGACTGGTTGATCTCTTTGCAGTCCAAGGGACTCTCAAGAGTCTTCTCCAATACCACAGTTCAAAAGCATCAATTCTTCGGCGCTCAGCTTTCTTCATAGTCCAACTCTCAAGAGGGTGCAGGCAACAAATTTTGGTAGTGTTCACATGGCGCCATCTCTACTGGCTCCAAAAGTACATGAGCTGTGGGGTTTCAAAGGATGAGGCCACAGAGAACCACAGATTTGGGACTCTAGCTGATGATGGCTACAGGGCCCATGCAAAGAGTTTTTCCAGGCCATTCGGATGAGCCTGGAGGGCAGAACATCAACTAAAGAGGATTACTCATGAAACTTATGAGCTCATGGAGTCTGCTTTATAGCATGAACCTGCTTGGGATCCCTTATCCCCCTCTTCTTTCCTATTTCTCCCTTTTGGAATGGAGATGCCTATCCCATGCCTGTTCCACGACCATAGTTTGGAAGCATATAACTTGTTCTTGTTTTACAAGTTCACAGCTGAAGAGCAATTTGGCCCAGGATGAATCATATCACCCACATCTGATTTAGATATTTAGATGAGAATTTTAATTTTACACTTAAGAGTTAATACTGGAATGAGTTAAGACTTTTAGGACTGTTAGAACGTAGTGAGTATATTTTGCATTTGAGAAGGACCTGAATTGGGGGCAAGAGTCAGGCAAAATGCTAGGGAGTGAATGTTTGTATCCCTCCAAAATTCATGTTGAAATCCTAAACCCCATTGTAATGGTGTTAGGACGTGGGGTGTTTGATAGGTGATTAAAGTCACAAGAGTAGAGACCTTGTGAATAGTGTCAGTGCCCTTATGTTAGAGCCTAGAGACCTCCATTGCCTCTTCTGTCATGTGAAGACACAGAAAAAAGATGGCTATATATGAACCAGAGAGCAGGCTCTCACCAGACACTAAATCTGTCTGTGCCCTGATCTTGGACTTCCTAGCCTCCAGAACTATGAAAAATAAGTTTCTGCTGTTTATAAGCCACCCAGTCTACAACGGTTTTGTTACAGCAGCTGTAACAGACTAATGCAGATATGTTATTCAAGGTTATCTCCTGAGACCACTTGAGAAGGCTCTATGTTTTTAGTTGTAGCTATATGCTTCTGGTGTGCAAAAAGAAACTCTCTATAAACATTAATTACTGTGTCTTGCTTCAGAAAATATATATTGCCATATTGGACAAAGAATATTTTACTCGGAACACAGTTGCCATGCATTACACACCATGCCCATACCAATGAAAGGAACTGTGGAGTCCTTGCAATGCCATAGTTCCTATACATTTCCTTCAGTGGTATGGACAGTGTCTAGTAGAGAAGACAGGGAAAACTGCATGGAAAATACCAAAATGTTCTCTGGTTTTTACAAGGAAAACTGATTTTGAAGGGTAGCATTAGTGAGTCAAAGGCTTTGGAAAGTATGAGGGACAGTAAGTGCAAATGATTTGGCATATAATGACCAGGGACTTCGCTGGTGGCTCAGACAGTAAAGAATCTACCTGTAATGTGGGAGATCTGGGTTCAGTCCCTGGGTTGGGAAGATCCCCTGGAAGAGGGCATGGTGAACCATTCCGGTATTCTTGCCCAGAGAATCCCATGGATAGGGGAGCCTGGCAGGCTACAGTCCATGGAGTCACAAAGAGTCAGACATGACTGAGCGACTAGGCACACACACATAATGACCAAAAAAAGGGAGAAGGGCACCAGTGATCAAGTAAGGACTGATGTCAGCGGAGTCCTAGCAGAGCAGAGATTATTTGCACTCGGCCATTGAGAGGTCCTGAACAAACTTGGAGATTGCAAGCTGATTATGAAACAAGAGTCAGTTTTTCAGAGAAATCAGGGGTAGGGAAAAGGGAAAATACTTTCATATAGGAGTAACAAAGATGTAAGAGATGAGAGAGAGGCCCAGTCTACAGAGAAGTCAAAATCTCACAATGACTCCCTATTTCTCTTGAAGTAAAGGTCAGAGTCCTTATTATAACCTGCTGCTACTGCTGCTAAGTCATTTCAGTCGTGTCTGACTCTGTGTGACCCAATAGATGGCAGCCCACCAGGCTCCCCCATCCCTGGGATTCTCCAGGCAAGAACACTGGAGTGGATTGCCATTTCCTCCTCCAATGGCATGAAAGTGAAAAGTGAAAGTGAAGTCTCTCAGTCATGTCCGACTCTTAGCGACCGCATGGACTGCAGCCTACCAAGCTCCTCCGCCCATGGGATTTGCCAGGCAAGAGTACTGGAGTGGGGTGCCATCGCCTTCTCCATATTATAACCTACAAAGTCCTAAATATTATTGCTGAAGTTTTTCTCTCTCATCTGACTTCCTACTGCCTTCCATCTTGCTCATTTCACTCCAGCTACACTGGCTTTCCTGTTCCTCACACACACACTGAGCATGTTCCTGCCTGATGACCTTACATCAGCCACTTTCTTTATCTGGAAAATTATTTTTACAAAATAAAATGGGGGAGGTTCATCTCTCTGTTGTATCCATGGTCTTACCTCCTCTGTCTTTGACCAAATTATAGTTTCTCCATGAAACCTATCTTTACAATCTGATTTAAAGCTAGAACTATCTTCATTGCACACCCCAGTTCTTCACACTTACAGAAAGTTATTGAAACAGTTAAGTCATTCTACTTCTCCTCTATTAAGTAGTGTGAAAGAACTGTACTTTACACTTATAAGTTCAGCTTTCCCACCTGATTTACTTTGGCTAATGAAATATGAGCATTCATGACATGTATCACTTTGGGCTGGAAACCTTTTGGAGGTAACATTTAGTTTGCCACTTTCCCTCCCCACTGTGATAGGAACTAGTCATGCTCTAAATGATGGAGTGAGAAATAAAATATGTTTTGCTAAAGATATTAAGATTTGGAGGCAGTTATAACAGCAAAGCCTATCCTTTTTTGACAGATATATTCAGTATATATATATATATATTTATTTATTTTTTAACCATACAACTTAACAGTTTCTAGCATAACAAATATAATCTACTGTAAGTAAAGTAGTAAATAAGTAGATAAATTTAACGTTATGTATTTCAAATACAGGGAACTTAAATATACAAAGTTGTTTATAAACATGTTTAAATTTGCATTTGATGGTGGAAAAGGTAGAAAATAATCAATACAAAGCCCCTCCCCTTGACTCCTCCCGATATTGTTTTATCAGGCACATTTCATACTAATCATCAGAAATACCATTCAGTGAATTACTTAATCTTTGGTTCCCTCTCAATCCTCCTTTTGTACTCTCCAACCCACTTACAGTTTCAAAAAATTTTCTTTCCCTCAAACGAAAATTCTCCAGCAGTTTCTTTCTGCATTGAAGGCTTCCAATCACAGAAGGAATCAATCAAAAACCCATTTGTTTTGTGAAGCTGTTGGTAAGATAATGAGTCAGCTCTTTCCAACATAGTAATCATTTAAAGAACCACAGTAAAATTACTTAAAAATTAATTTTTTAAAGAAATTACTTAAATTCCCAAGTTAATTTCTTATAGCAGAAGGAGAAAAACTCTGTGCTTGGGGTGGGACAAGGGCAGACAACAGGTATATATATTTGTGAGAGTAATGCTTCAAATCATTCCATGGACAAGTGTCATTTACTTCTCCCACCAATACATAAAATTTAGGAAATCAACCCACAAATTAAACGCCTTTCTTTTTCCCTTGCAAATTGTAACACTTAAAGGAAAGCAGGATGTCTAGAGATATGAGAAATAATGGGTTCTCGAAAGATAGAATAATTTCAGCAGAAGAAAGCCATGTATTTTATGCGCATTTTATGTTAAACATGGGAATTAAACTTTGAAGCCAGTCTTAGATTCGATTATCAGCCCTTTGTGCCGCTTCACAAAAAAGGATTCATACAGTTTTAAGTCACAGTCTCCACACCAATAAAATGTGAAAACAAGCACCAAAATCTCTCTCCAACTGTAACTTCCTGTGGTCTGTGATCCTGCCTTTTTTGGTCCATAAGTAGTACAGCCACTCTACTCAGAATCACACAATACTTCTCCCACTGCATTAGAGGGATTCAAGAGCTTATCAGCTAAATGAAAAAATGCTCTGATCAATAAATCTAGACCTTTGGAGTGCAAAAATTCACCTGGTGGTCTTACAAAAAGACAAAGGCTTGTACTCCTCTCTTCAGTATTCTGACACAGTAAATTTCAGTGTGGTCCCCAACACCTGCAATTTTAATAAGCTAACAGGTGATACTGACAACCTATGGAAATTTCAGAACCACTAGTTTATGTCTTGGCGTTTATATGTAATTTCTGAGCTACACATTGATCTAATTTCCACTTCAAGTGGTTAGAGAGACTTAAGTGATTTTTTCCCTCTATAATTTTGCTCCCACATATTCTTCCTCTCACAGGAGAAATCTGTTTGTTAGGTAAACTTTGCACTCCTGGCAGATTATTCTTTCCAAAGTGATAGACCTTTTGCAAATTGTGAGCTGCTTTGGATATAATTTTGTGGTTTTTAAAACTCAGGGTGTGAAGTATACTTTGCAAATGTCTCTGTGAAAGGTTGCTTCAAAAGTGGAGAAGTGCTGTGTGGGGGGCTCTGAGCACAATGAGCACGGAAGGGGAGCTGTCCACAGTATGCATTATGCCAGAATAATGACAATGATTAGCATTTATATCATGGCCTTTAAAATATTGGAATTGAAGATCTACCACGCTTCTTTGATAAAATGTAAGATGCATTTTTGATGCTAATATTGAACACATTCCTGCTTCTATATCTCTCATTTTCCCTCCATTAACAAAGAAAGAAGCACCCATCCTCCTGACTAAACTTAAGAAACTCATCTCTGAATTCAAACTTGAATCTGAGGACCTTGTATTCTAGCACCCCCTTTATTATCATTTCTTTCTATTTGCAGATAGACACTTATCTTCTCATGCTTCTGAAGAAAAAAATGTGAAAGTCTTACCTGTGTCTGATGCTTCCTCTAATGATTCCCTACTCTTATTCCTTTTATGGCAATACATTTCAGAGAAAACTCCACGAATTCTTTCATCACTCATTTCCTCCATGAGAGGTTTCTTACTTATGTTTTTAAATCATTATACAAAATGTTCACTCTCACTCTTGCTCTGTCTCTCTCTCCCTACCCCTCCTTCCCTCCCTCTTGCTGTCTTTTTGATATATACATATTATATATATATATAATATACACATGTGTATATTATATATATATGTATATAATATACATGTGACTACATACACACATGTACATATATAGACAGATAAATATTTATATATCCAATGAGCTACATCTACTGTCCTTGCCTCATTCTTCACATACCTTGCATTTCTGCTAAATGTCTCATTTTCCATCTACCTACTCTGATCAGAAGAATATGTAAAGGTATGCTAAGTAAATAACCTAAGGTGTGTGAAGTTGCAGCTAATTACAAAACTTTAATGACTTAAAATAGCAGATTCATTTCTCTCTTGTGAAATAAGACCATCATCGAATAGTTGAGAAATGGGAGAGGAGGTCTCTCTCATCTCACTCAGGGAATCAAGTAGAGGAGCAGCCACCATCTTGAGCATTGTCATTTCCCAAATTAGATAGAAAAAAGAACTCTAAAATGTCTCACACCAGTTAACTGCCCCAGCCTACAGGTGATGTATGTCAACTCCACTCATACATCACTGGCCAAAATTACATATCCCACCAACCTATGGATAATCCAAAGAAATGAAATGTCCCATGTGCTCAGAAAGTGAGAACCAGAAATATGAGATATATAGTTAATCCCATGTGTTTAAATACACACACACACACACACACACACACACACACACATATATTATCCTCTTTGGCTTCTTTATTATTTAATTCTCATGATATTCTACTTTATGTCTATTTCACTCTTCTTTTTTCTTGCACAGCCCCCACATACTGTACCAACCCTATAGTCTACACTACCCTATCGCTACACTACCACTCTTATAGACCTCACTGACTTTTGTGCATTTAATTAATGCTTCTAGGTCTTAGTCTATATTTTCAGATCTTCCTTCTACTGCTTCTTTAGCTCAGTAGCCATAAGGACACGTGAGATAGGTGCTGGAAAATTATTTCACCTAAACAATGAAGTCACATTATAAAAAAGCTGCTCTATAGAGGGTTATAAGATCAATGAATAAAGGCTTGAAAATAAGAGCTCTTCAATGGTTACATAATAAAAATATTGGTCTGGAATACATAGAAATTGGTGGCCACACTTTTCAAGTTTCAAGTAATAGATTATATCATGTAGGGTCATGGAAGTTTTGGACTCAAATCCAGAAAATACATTTCAGCATGTATTGCATATCAGACCTTGTGTTGTGAGTATCCACATTTATTACCTTGTGTAATCCTCAGCAATAGAACAGCTAGTGTTTTGTATTAAGAATACAGAGGTTTAATACTAAAAGAATATAAGATACATCTTAGGGAAAAAAGAAAAACTACTTTAGAATCACCTACCACAGATAACTTTTTTATAATTACTGTAAAGGCAGAATGGTTTGAAAACAAAGATCTCTGATCATAGACATTCCCATGGCTGGCAGCTATCTTTGGTCTAAATTCATTTCAGTACTCTAGCATTAAAATTGTCATTCAGGTTCATAAACACAAAAGCATGAATACTTTATTCTATGGATTATTTAAGGAACTTCAAACTTAGTTTTTTACCACATGTGATTTTTTTCACACCATTTCTATAAGTTAACACGCAAATCGATTATACACATGTAACACTTCTTTTTTAATTTATTTAATTGGAGGCTAATTACTTTACAATGTTGTATTGGTTTTGCCATATATCAACATGAATCCGCCACGGGTGTACACGTGTTCCCCATCCTGAACCCCCCTCCCACCTCCCTCCCCATAATTATAAATACTTCTTATAATTAAGACAACTAGGATCCCCATTTCAATATAGTGATACTGATTCATAAACCTTTTCCATACTTCCATACAAAATAATACCACTTGTTACCAATTGTGATATAATTCAAATACTCTGTTACCTCCTCAAATATTTTTCTACTCCCACCATTATCACAGATAAGAATCCTATAAAACATAGAAATATTTAAAAAGGGACAAAGTGACAACTACTGTATCATAAACAAGGGGAGTCCATTTGTATAGAGGACCAAATATAACATTCTGTCTGACACAACCTACTACTCAGCCCTTCTGCAAATGCAGACACACATTATGATTTCAATCTGAGAAAGCAGTGTCATGAACCTAGAGACTTCACTCTTTTCCTGTGCGTCCAATCTATTATACCCACCTTTGTACTCTCCATCCGAGTACTATTTTGATCTCTGTACTCCCAGACCTGTATTATAATAGTTCCAATAGGAAGTTTAGAGGTGGTTCAAGGAGTCATGGACTCCTTTTTTTTAGATTTTTTTTTTTTTTTACTTTATTTTACTTTACAGTATTGTATTGGTTTTGGCATACATTGACATGAGTCTGTCATGGGTGTACATGAACTCCCAAACATGAACCCCCCCTCCCACCTCCCACCCCACATCATCCCTCCAGATCATCCCCATACACCAGCCCCAAGCATCCTGCATCCTGCATTAAACATAGACTGGCAATTAGTTTCTTACATGATAGTATACATAAACTCCTCAAGAAACTGACAAACTAGTTTCCAAAGTGCCTGTTTGCATTCTAACCATGAGTTTGCATTCTAACCACAGTGTGTAAGAGTTTCAGTCTTCTACTGCTTGTCAGTACTTGGTATGTCAGTTCTTCTAATTTCAGCCATTTAAAGGTAGGTCAGTAGTACTTCACTGTGGTTTT
>SJYX01018284.1:32871-81717 GCA_006410675.1 Oreotragus oreotragus | reverse complement strand
TTCTGCAGTGAATCCTGTAAAGAAATATCCCCACAGACACTCGTCAGAGAGGAGGAGAAGCAATCAGGTTGGGACCCACACTACTAGTAAAGACACAGAAGAGAAGGGAAATACCACAAGCTTGAGAATCTTCCTTGTGTGGAAGGGCTTGGACCACATACTAGGCACCTGAGCCCTAGGATCTGACACCAGGAATACAAGACCCCCTGAGCTCTTTTGAAAACCAGCAGGGGCTTACTAGAAAGCTGTAAGAAACTAAGACTCCACTCTTAAAGAGTGTATACACAGACATCATACATAATGGTAAAATCAGGAATAAAACAAGATGTCCACTTTCGCTGCTCCTATTCAGCATAGTATAGGAAGTCCTAGCCAGAGCAATCAGGAAAGAAAAAGAAATAGTAGGCTTCCAAACAGGAAAGGCAAAAATCAAATTGCCTTTCTTTGCAGATTATATGATCCTATATATAAATAATCCTGAAAAAAATCCACTTAAAAAATCTGTTAAACTAATCAACAAATTCAGTAAAGTTGTAGGATACAAAATCAGAATACAGAAATCAATCGTGCTTTTATACATTAAAATGAAGTATTTTTTTATGGTAACTCTATTACAATGAAGTGTTTTTAAAAGAAAAAAAATCCCATTCAAAATAGCATCAATGACAACAAAATACTTAGGAATAAATTTAACCAAATAATTGAAAGATCTGTACACTGAAAACTATAAGACANCAATCGTGCTTTTATACATTAAAATGAAGTATTTTTTTATGGTAACTCTATTACAATGAAGTGTTTTTAAAAGAAAAAAAATCCCATTCAAAATAGCATCAATGACAACAAAATACTTAGGAATAAATTTAACCAAATAATTGAAAGATCTGTACACTGAAAACTATAAGACAATGAATTAAGAAACTGAAGACACAAATGGAAAGCTATCCTGTGTTTGTGGATCAAAATAATTCATATTGCTAAAATGTTCATACTACCCAAAGTCATCTATAGATTCAAAATAATCCCTACCAAAATTCCAATGGCATTTTCACAGAAAAAAGTTTTCTTTTTTTTTAATTAAATCCTAAAATTCGTATAGATCCACAAAAAAACCCAAATACCCAAGGCAATCCTGATAAAAAGCAAAGTTGAAAGCATCACATTTCCCAATTTCAAAACATACTATGAAGCTATAATAATCAAAACATTATCACAAACTACCCAAAGTCATCTATAGATTCAAAATAATCCCTACCAAAATTCCAATGGCATTTTCACAGAAAAAAGTTTTCTTTTTTTTTAATTAAATCCTAAAATTCGTATAGATCCACAAAAAAACCCAAATACCCAAGGCAATCCTGATAAAAAGCATAGTTGAAAGCATCACATTTCCCAATTTCAAGACATACTATGAAGCTATAATAATCAAAACATTATCACACTGGTAGTAAAAGAGACACAAAGAGTAGTGGAACAGAATTAAGAGCCCAGAAATAAAGTCTTATGTGTATACTCTGGAGAAGGCAATGGTACCCCACTCCAGTACTCTTGCCTGGAAAATCCCATGGACAGAGTAGCTTGGTAGGCTGCAGTCCATGGGGTCACTAAGAGTCAGACACGACTGAGCAACTTCACTTTGACTTTTCACTTTCATGCATTGGAGAAGGAAATGGCAACCCACTCCAGTGTTCTTACCTAGAGAATCCCAAGAATGGGTGAGCCTGGTGGGCTTGCATCTATGGGGTCGCACAGAGTCGGACATGACTGAAGCAACTTAGCGGCAGTAGCAGTGTATACTCTACTAATATTTGACAAGAGAGCCAAGAATATTCAATGGTAGAAAGATAAATTATTCTACAAATAATGCTGGGAAAACTGGATAACCACATGTTGAAGAATAAAAGTGAACCTCTAATATCTTACAGCATTCACAAAAATTAAATTGAAATGGATTAAGGATTTAAATATAAGAAGTGAAACAATAAAAATTCAAGAAGAAATTATAGAGGGAAACTCCTTGACATTAGTCCTAAAAAGATTTTTTAGATATGACAATGAAAGCAAACATAAAAAAAGCAAAGTAAGTAGAACTACATCAACCTAAAAAGTTTCTGCACAGAAAAATGAACAATCGACAAAATGAAAGGTCAACCTACAAAACGGGAGAAAACATTTTCAAATCATAAATGTGATAAAAGAATAATATCCAAAATACACAAGGAACTCATACAATTCGATGGTTGTGTATATACACAGACACACACAGACACACACACACACACACACACACACACACACACACATATCCAAAGGCTTCCCTGGTGGCTTAGTCAGTGAAGAATCCACCTGCAATGCAGGAGACCCATGTTTGATCCCTGGGTTGAGAATATCCCCTGAAGAAGGAAATGGCAAGCCACTCCAATATTTTTGCCTGGGAAATCCCATGGACAGAGGAACCTGATGGGCTCCAGTCCATGAGGTCACAAAGAATCAGACACGACTTAGTGACTAAACCACCACATATATACCCAAGCAATTCAGTTAAAACATAGGCAGAAGAACTGAATAAATTCCTTTTCCAAAGAAGACATCAAATCACCAACAGTTACATGAAAAGATGCTCTACATCATAATCATCAGGGAAATGCAAATCATAACTACAAATCTGTATCACCACAAATAGACTAAGACATAACAAGTGTTGACAAGGATGCAGAGGAGACCTTTGTGCTCTGTCTTGGTGGGAATGTAAATTGGTACAGCTACTATGGTAAACAATATGGAAGTTCCTTAAAAAATTAAAAAAGAGAATTGTCATACATTAGCAATCATTCTTCAGTGTATATATATATTCAAAGAAAATGAAATCACTATTTTGAAGAGATATCTGCACTTGCATGCTCATTGTAGCATTATTCACAAATACTGAGAAATGGAAATAACCAAAGTATCCATAGGTGGCTTAATGGATATAGAAGATGTGGTATGCACATGGATGAAATACTATCTGACCATGAAAAAGAAGAAAATCCTGCTACTTACAACTACTTTTATGGACCCTTGGACATTACAATAAGTGAAATGAGAGAGGAAAGGAAATAGTGTGTGATATAAGTAAAGTATAGACTCTAATACGGTCAAACCCAGAGAAACAGAATAGAATGGTTGTTACCAGGTGCTTAGGTTAGGGGAAATGGGGAGATGCTGACCAAAGGGTAAAACTCCTGATTAGCAGGTGAATTTCTGGGTATCTAATGTACAGCACCTGGGATTTCTTTGGAAGGAATGATGCTAAAGCTGAAACTGCAGTATTTTGGCCACCTCATGTGAAGAGTTGATTCATTGGAAAAGACTCTGATGCTGGGAGGGATTAGGGGCAGGNCCAAAGGGTAAAACTCCTGATTAGCAGGTGAATTTCTGGGTATCTAATGTACAGCACCTGGGATTTCTTTGGAAGGAATGATGCTAAAGCTGAAACTGCAGTATTTTGGCCACCTCATGTGAAGAGTTGATTCATTGGAAAAGACTCTGATGCTGGGAGGGATTAGGGGCAGGAGGAGAAGGGGACAACCAAGGGTGAGATGGCTGGACGGCATCACTGACTCGATGGACGTGAGTCTGAGTGAACTCTGGGAGTTAGTGATGGACAGGGAGGCCTGGCGTGCTGCGATTCATGGGGTTGCAAAGAGTCAGACAGAACCGAGCGACTGAACTGAACTGAACTGAATATACAGCATAGTGATTGCAGTTAACATTATTGTATTATATACTTGAAAGTTGCTAAGACAGTAGATGTTAAATGTTCTCACATCTATGTGAGGAGAGAAATGGTATCTATGTGAGAAATGGGCAGAAATGGTATCTATGTGAGGTAGTGGAGTTGTATTATTAGCTTTACTGTGGTAATCGTATCATAATATGTAATATACCAACAATTTGCACATCTTAAACTTACACAGTGCTATATGTCAATATATCTCAATAAAGCTAGAAAAAAAAAGAACAGATTGTTGCACAACATTCAAGCAAAATCTAGTTTAAGACTGCTTTCTCTTGGCACTATTTTGTATCACATGATAGCAGACTCCTACATACTTCTGATAAGATTAGGTGCAGGGAAAATGAAGCCCTGATGGTATATGGGAGTTTAGAGATAAACTAAGCGTGTTCTCCCTTCTTTCCCTATTTTGGGAAGCTTCTCCAGAAACACCCGTGTAACTTCCACAGCTTCAGCTCCTGTTAGACAAAACTGGTATGTTCTGAAACTGATCATTTAACCTGGCCCTAGATTCGTTTATGACCTTCTCCTTAAATCTGCCTTTCCAGTATATTCCTATTCCTATGAATCACTCCACTATCTTGGTGGCGTTTCTTTACTTCTCAGTAGTTTGATCACTGGTGTTCTGAATACCTATATTAAATGTACTTGCAAACAGTTGACATGGTTTCTATTGTGTCTGTTATGGGCAAATGAAACATAATAAAATTTCCAATATTAAAAAAAAGTTCAGTTCAGTTCAGTTGTTCAGTCATATCCAACTCTTTGCAAACCCATGTACTGCAGCATGCCAAGCTTCCCTGTCCATCACCAACTCCTGGAGCTCAAATTCACGTCCATTGAGTCGGTGATGCCATCTAACCATCTCATCCTCTGTCATCCTCTGCTTCTCCTGCCTTCAATCATTGCCAGCATCAAGGTCTTTTCAAATGACTCAGTTCTTTGCATCAGATGGCCAAAGACCGGAGTTTCAGCTTCAGCATCAGTCCTTCCAATGAATATTCAGGACTGATTTCCTTTACGATGGATGGTTGGATCTCCTTGCAGTCCAAAGGACTCTCAAGAATCTTCTCCAACACCACAGTTCAAAAGCATCAATTCTTTGGTTCTCAACTTTCTTTATAGTCCAATTTTCACATCCATACATGACTACTGGGAAAACTAGTTTTGACTAGATGGACCTTTATTGGCAAAGTAATGGCTGCTTTTTTTTTTTTTTAAATATATTGTCTATGTTGATCATAACTTTTCTTCCAAGGAGTAAGCGTCTTTTAATTTCATGGCTGCAGTCACCATCTGCGGTGATTTTGGAGTTCCCAAAAATAAACTCTGTCACTGTTTCCATTGTTTCCCCATCTATTTGCCATGAAGTGATGGGACCAGATGCCATGATCTTCGTTTTNATTTTTTTTTTTTTTTTTTTGCTGTCTCGCATATAGGGTCATCATTACTATCTTTTTAAATTCCGTATATGCATTAATATACTATATTGGTGTTTTTCTTTCTGACTTACTTCACTCGTATAATAGTCTCCAGTTTCATCCACCTCATTAGAACTGATTCAAATGCATTCTTTTTAATTGAGTAATATTCCATTGTGTATATGAAACACAGCTTTCTCATTCGTTCATCTGCCAATGGACATCTAGGTTGCTTCCATGTCCTGGGTATTATAAACAGTGCTGCGATGAACATTGGGGTACACGTGTCTCTTTCAATTCTAGTTTCCTCGGTGTGTATGCCCAGCAGTGGGATTGCTGGGTCGTATGGCAGTTATATTTTCCATTTTTAAAGGAATCTCCACACTATTCTCCACAGTGGCTGTACTAGTCTGCATTTCCACCAACATTGTAAGAGGGTTTCCTTTTCTCCACACCCCGTCCAGCATTTATTGTTTATAGACTTTTTGATAGCCTGTCTTGGATGTATGGCAGTTATATTTTCCATTTTTAAAGGAATCTCCACACTATTCTCCACAGTGGCTGTACTAGTCTGCATTTCCACCAACATTGTAAGAGGGTTTCCTTTTCTCCACACCCCGTCCAGCATTTATTGTTTATAGACTTTTTGATAGCCTGTCTTGGAGAATTTTGAGCATTACTTTGCTAGCATGTGAGATGAGTGCAATTCTGCGGTTGTTTGAGCATTCTTTGGCATTGTCTTTCTTTGGCATTAGAATGAAAACTGACCTTTTTCAGTCTTATGGCCACTGCTGAGTTTTCCAAATTTGTTGGCATACTGAGTGAAGCACTTTAACAGCATCATCTTTTAGGATTTGAAATAGCTCAACCAGAATTCCATCCCCTCCACGAGCTTTGTTCGTGGTGTTGCTTCCTAAGACCCACTTGACTTTGCATTCCAGGATGTCTGGCTCTAGGTGAGTGATCACACCATCATTGTTATCTGGGTCGTGAAGACCTTTTTTTGTATATTTCTTCTGTGTATTCTTGCCACCCCTTCTTAATATCTTCTGCTTCTGTTAGGTCCATACCATTTCTGTCCTTTATTGTGCTCATCTTTGCATGAAATATTCCCTTGGTATCTCTA
This sequence comes from Oreotragus oreotragus, assembly GCA_006410675.1. NCBI lineage: Eukaryota > Metazoa > Chordata > Mammalia > Artiodactyla > Bovidae > Oreotragus > Oreotragus oreotragus. The sequence continues at coordinate 75,392 of SJYX01018284.1, read as the reverse complement.
ATTTTCTTGAATAGATCTCTAGTCTTTCCCATTGTATTATTTTCCTCTATTTCTTTGCATTGATCACTGAAGAAGGCTTTCTTATCTCTCCTTGCTGTTCTTTGAAACTCTGCATTCAGATGGGTATTTCTTTCCTTTTCTCCTTTGCCTTTAGCTTCTCTTCTTTTCACAGCTATTTGTAAGGCCTCGTCAGACACCCATTTTGCCTTTTTGCATTTCTTTTTCTTGGGGATGGTCTTGATCACTGCCTGCTGTAAAATGTCATGAACCTCTATCCATAGTTCTTCAGGCACTCTATCAGACATGAAATCTCAAAAGGTATAACACTGTGGAGAAGTTTGAATGGTGAGCTTTATACTACAGGAAATATGAAGTGATTCAAAGTTCCATAAAGACTGCTCACTTCAGAAGCACATATACAAAGTTTTATAAGATTAGTTGAAAGCAGTAGGCAGTTTATATTAGATGTGGAATGATGTCAAAGAAAAATTGCAGGACTTCCCTGGCAGTCCAATGATTAAGACTCCAAGCTTCCACTGCAGGGGGCAAGGGTTCCATCCCTGATCAGGGAACTAAGATCCCACAAGCCCCACAGCTCAGCCAGAAAAAAGAAAAATTGTACAAGGTGGTTAACCAGGCAAGGAGGACTTTTCTCAATATGATTATAAAAAGAGAAATAGTTTTAACTCAGCTCTGCTGAAACAAAAGACAGAAGTTTTCAAGTGCCAGGATGAGGTGCAGTAAACATACTAGAGGACGTTGGAGAAGAGGTTGGTCAAGATAACTGGACATCACAGTTTGCTTTGGCTCTTATCAAAGTCAGACTCCTATACTCCCCACAGAGACTGGGAACTAGGGGAACTATCCTTCTTGAAGATTATATTTAGAAGAGATCACTCCCAGGTCCTTGAAAAAGACATTCCTGGGTTGTAAAATTATCAGGTTACTAGAAATATACATATATATATATATATATACATATATATATATCTCAAAGGGGTAGAGAAAGAGTTTACAATTTCAATTTTTTTTTAAGTAAATGTTTTCAGGAAAGGGAGGTTAGGGGCCTGTATTAAGGAAGAAACCTCTCTGAAGTTTAGCCAAACTGAGGGAAGCATTAAGGCCATCTTGATCTGTAACTATTAATAAAATTAGCATGACCTGCAGGAAGGTTATTTTATAGGGGCGTGATCTATAGGGGCAAAGAAAAGCAATGCTTTAGAAACTTTATTAGAAGAATCAAAAGTAATTGCTGATTAGATAGAGGTAAGGAATAATGAGAAAGGGCAGTTACAGGGTAAACTCAACTAATGTTCTCTGGGATGTAGCATTAATAAAGATGAAATAAGTAGAAAAAATGATCAGTTCGTACAAAGTGAGAGCCAGTTGGATGGACTACCCAATTAGAAATCCTACTTTATTGAGTCTAGTCATTACCCAATCAAGGATTAAAAACCTTGCATTTATTAAATATACTTCTGTCTGCTGCTGTTGCTAAGTCGCTTCAGTCGTGTCTGACTGTGCGACTCAGTAGACAGCAGCCCACCAGGCTCCCCCGTCCCTGGGATTCTCCAGGCAAGAACACTAGAGTGGGTTGCCATTTCCTTCTCCAGTACATGAAAGTGAAAAGTGAAAGTGAAGTCGCTCAGTCGTGTCTGACTCTTTGCAAACCCATGGACTGCAGCCCACCAGGTTCCTCCAACCATGGGATTTTCCAGGCAAGAGTACTGGAGTGGGGTGCCATCTCCTTCTCCAATACTTCTGTCTAGGGATTGAGAAATACAAACTTAATCACTACTTTATTCCTATGAGATTTAAAAAATATATACTTTGAGGAAAGGTAATGGAAGAGTGATTTGTCACTAAAGCATAAAAGAGAAAGAAAGTGGGTGGGCAAAAGAAATGGACAAAAGGTAATATTTACTCACCAGTTGTTGTGTTAAGTGTTCTCATATATTTAGTTTTCACAAAACAATGTTTGGGAGTTCGTGTAAAAAAATAAATAAATACAAAAAAAAAACCAGTTGTTTTTCTAAGCATTAAAAAAAAAAAAAAACAATGAGACATAAGGAAGATATTATTTATCCCATTCTGCAGATGAAACTCTGTCTACAAAGTAATATATCAGCCAATTGCACAGCTCACCTTTGAATTTAAGGCCTTAAGTCTGTTGAAGTGTAAGAGTCAAACTCTGTTAATACAAGGTACTTAGAACAGACAGATTTCAGTGAGCAGGAAAATTAGAGCATGCATGGACTGATGACAAGTTTTGCAGATCTTGTAGCTTTTTGAGATCTGTCTAGATCCAAAGACCCTTCCTCTGCCTCAGCATCAAATTAGAGGTGGTCTCCTTCTTAAACAAACAATATTTGCAGAGCTATTCAGGCTTCAGCTCATGGCATTTCTTCAAGGATTAACTATATAACTTTAGAAAGTCCTTGCTTTTGTTGGAAGCAATGTTAAATTTTGATGCAATTGTTTGCAGCGATGCAACTTGGTCGCCCTCTGGAGGCTATTCTCAGGTCTGACTAACATATCTTCATTTTGAGAAAAAAGTCAGGTCTTAACAATGTAACGACTTATTTTATACATTATACTTTTTAAGATGCTACAGAAACATTGAGTTCAAAATATTGTAAAATGCTGAATTTAAAATTTTATGGCATAACATATTTTGAATTGCTGCTCTCCCACTGAAAATGAAGATAGTCATCATTTCCCTTTTATCATGCAATAAGTATACTGAAACTAAAACTATTATTTTTCCTCCCACATTAGAAACACATGGGCAATTTGTTCTATAATTTGAATAATAAAGCATATGATGCAATACTATATACTGAATTAGTACCAAGATCTGTATTTTTAGATTTTTAAAAATATCTCCAAATTTCCAACATTTTTCTTTCTCTCAGAGATAAAACAAAGCATACAAGAATCCTTATAAACAGAATGATTCAAAGGATAAAACACGTTTTGCTCCCCAGTTCATTATTTTTCAGTTTTCTTATAGAAGCTGTGTTATTCCAGTTACTGAAAGTTATATGAGCAAGTTCTTGCTATATACTGGTGATAGCTGCCATGATTTTGCTAAAGTAAACAGTTATGGACTACTGTTATAAACATAGTCATTCTTTATTTGATTTAAATGAATTTAATTCTTTAGCTGAGCAGATAGAGAATTCAGACTCAGTCATTATTTGAGGATCTTATACAAACAAAGTGGTTCAGGGAGACCATGAGTAGTTTTCTTTACATATATTTTAAGTGAATGAATTTATATGCTAAATAGGCAACTGAATTTACAGAATTTAAATTAGAGGTCTCAGAAACACATATGTCCAAACTTCAGAGAGTTGGTAACTTAAGCTGTGTGTTTCTATGGAATGATATTCTGAGTTCTACAGTGAGAAGACATGATGGCCTAGAATTGAATTTTGAAGAATTTCAACATTTAATGTCTGAAGAGAAGGAAATGTACCTGCAAAGAAGATGAGAATGAAGAACCACAGAAATTAGAGGAAAACCAGAGGAGATTTTGAGTCAAGTGAAATCAAGTTTCAAAGACAGAAGCAAACCCTACATACAGGTCAAGTAACTAGGAGATAAAATTTTCCCACTGCATCTATGGATTTGGAAATAACTTATGAGGCAACATTTTATTGGAGTAATAGAAAATGGATTCTATTGATAGTGGGATGAAACCTGAGAAAGAAGTAATAAAGTGAGGATATAAAATAAAGATAAATATTTTTAAACTGCTTTATGGAGGTAGAACTGATGCACAAAAATAGCACATTTAATGTATACGGTTTGGTTTTTTATTAATTGTTATTAGAACATAGTTTCTTTAACAATGTGGTGTTAAGTTTCTTGCTGTACAACAAAGTGAGTCAGTCAACCTTGTTGCCACAATGGTAGAAACTCCTTTTTTAAAGCTGAATAATATTCTACTGTAAACATTTACCACATTTTCTGACCCAGTCATCTGTTGTTGGACATTTTGCGGAAAGCTTCTGGACATTGATCTTGGCAATGATTTATTGGCTATGACACCAAAAGCACAGACCACAGGAGCAAAAATAGACAATAGAAATGTATCAAAGTAAAAAGCTCCTGCATTGCAAAGGAAACAACCAACAGAATAGAAAGGCAACCAATGGAATGGGAGAAAATATTTGCAACGAGTTATACATTTTCCAAAGAAGACATACAAATGGCCAAAAGCTGTATGAAAAGGTACTCAACATTACTAATCATCAAGGCAATGCAAATTAAAATCACAAAGAGATATCACCTCACACCTGTTACTGTATTGTCAAAAATGCAAAAGTAACAAGTATTGTTGAGAATATGGTGGGAATGATGTAATTGCTATGGAAAATGATATGGAGGGTTCTCAAAAGAATTTTTTAAAATAAAACTATCATATGAACCAGCAATCCCACTTCTGTATATATATACATATGAACTTCCCTGGTGGCTCAGACAGTAAAGAATCCACCTGGAACTTAGGACCTGGGTTTGATCCCTGGGTGGGATATATATATATATAAAACTGGAATTAGTATCTCAAAGAAATTACACTGTCATGTTCATTGAAGCATTATTTCCAATTGCCAAGATACTGAAAAATATTTTCAAGAGTTATTTTACAAACTGTATCTTTGAAGAAGAGAAAAGATACAGTGGTAATCAGCAAATAGAAGTCAGGTGCAGAAAGGTGAGTTTGCTTTTGCTTTTTTTGTTGTTTTACTCTTCCTTATTATTATCTTTCCCAATTTGGAAGACGTTTGAATATTTAAAAACTAATGGAAAAGATCCATGTTAGAGAAGATATTGAACAAAATAAGGATCCCTATAGGGTGGAAGGTGATGCAATCCAAATCAGGAGAAAGGGAATTGTGTTAATAGGTATAGTTTCTGTTCTGTTAAACTACCAAAGGAGATAAAGATGAGAGCAGATGTAGTAACTCTATTATGTTAATTAACAAGAAAGTTCTCTTATAATGTCTTTTATTTTCTTTTTTGTGAAGTAAAAGAGATTATCTCCAGATATTATAGCAAATGGTGGGTACATGGCCATTTAAGAATAGTGCAGGAGAGAACACACTGTAGAAAGTGGGAGATGAATGCTCCAGATTAATGTAGCAGAATTACAGGACAATATTAAAGGAACTTTTAGATTAGTGATCATGAATTTACAAAGGAAAAAATGTAAATTATTACATACTTTTCTTGGAAAGCCTTTAAAAGCTGGAGATCAAGAAAAGAGAAACCAGTTTGGATTGATTCAGGATAATTAAAAGACACTGGAAGAGGGGTTAAGACAAACACACTATTAGATAATAGACACTGGAATGTAAGAGAGTCAGTAGGGATACAAAGGTAATATCAGGAGAAAACAAAGGAGTAAACAGACCAGTTTCAAAGTATAATCATAGTGGAGAAATATTTGAACAAGTGAATTGGAATGTGAGAAGTTATTGTAAAGGGACGGCATATTTTTGTGATTAATTTTTAAAGACTATTTCTCTGCCTTTTTCCAGCTCTGATTTTCATCTTAGAGGACTGATTACTGAAAACTCAGTTTCCAACTATCCACTTACAGCTAGCTTCTCATTGATCTTGATCAAAGGAAAGACTGGTGAAAGATTAGAAAAAGGGAACGGGGGGGATCCCAGAATGCTGTCCTCTTTCTTTGAGCAGTACATAGCTGAGGCTTTGCCTCCATTGTGGGTTCAATTCCTGCTTAAGAGCTTCTCCCTCTATGTTCCCAGCACCCACCAAGAGTCTCTATATTCATTAGAGATCTGCTTAGGGGAATCAGTCTTGCTAAAGTAGGTTACCTCCTTATTTCATTTAACTCCAGCTTTTCTAACTTTTGAAACAAGGCCCTTTTATTAAAATCTACTTTCTAAACTTCCTGAGGCAGATTTTCTGTTCCACATGAGTAAATCCCAGGAAACTGATACTCAAGATGGGACTCTAGAATTAGGTTGTTTTCCTTTTTGAGCTTGAATGTGGTAGCGACTCCATTGCCAATGTAAAGATAAGAGCTTCTTTCAAGTAGTAGCAACACGGCCATTTACATTATCAGCAATATCTGCTTTGGACATATTGCCAATTAAGCACAATACTTTTACATGTCAAGTGACAGTTGATTTTGTCTATTATGGTAGCACTTGTAGATACTAGTAGACAGTGTTTGTACTTATTATTGATAGTACCAGAGAGCTTACAAAATGAAAATGTTTTAAACTTAATGTTAAAAGGTGTTATGTGTTTAAACTACCAGATCAAGGTGGAAAAACACAGAGAGCAACTCTGAAGACTGTAAAAGTTTCTCATGTCTTATAGTCGCAGAGCAGACATGGTTGAGGATCAAGTTTCATATCTAAAAGTGTGGGTTGCAGTAAGATCAATATACATCTGTGCTAAATCTCACAGATTAATATCTGGATATTGATCAGAGAGAATTGGGTGTTAAGATAAGTATATATTAAGCATTTGGGATAAGTACAGGTAGGCAAATTCAGATTAATATGAAAACTTTTAACACAAATCTTCCTGTGGTTTCCTTGCCAGTGAAAGCCACCCTTCTTCCTCCCCATTTGAGGAAACTAATCTTCCTTTGCTTAACTTTTGTTTAACTTCCTTTCCTTCCTTTGCCTAAAAATTTCTATTATTCTCAGTATCCACCCACATCAGCACTATTGCATCCCAACCCACTGTCAGATTCCAGCAGGCCCCAGAAGGCAAGTGTAATGTCTACCCTGGTAGGAGTTAGTAATATACACCAAAAGGAATGTTACATCCTGCTAAAGTGTATCAGCAGAAACCTGTATAACGTGTGTGTGTCATATGCTTTATAAGCGTTAGACTGAGGAATACAGAATATAAAGTTGAAAGGGGTTGAATTTATTATGAAGAACTTACCTGCTATTCAGATTTAAAATATCAGCTCTAGTTGATGAAACTGGCTCTAATCGTTAGCTGTTTTGGCTGACTGAAATATAGATTCAGTAGTCATCAACATTCATAGAGGGCAAGGTGCCACAACTTATCTGACAGAATGTAGTGGAAGGAATCCATATACTTAAAATAAGAATGCTGGAGTAGATTAATTATATACATCCCACTCAACTATTCAATAGCTCAGCCCCTACAGAGGTCCCAGATGACACTCTTCTTCAAGACATTAAGACATTCTTTGATGAGAGAAATACAAGCATCCTTAAAAGCCTCTGTGGCATCTGTCTTTTGTGGGCTGAAAATGACAGTGGGGAATGGCACCACAGAAATGGCCCCCATGATTTTAATAGGAATGATGAGGTTACAGAGTAACAGAGGTTAAGTGGTAGCATTTAATATGAGAAACAAGGTGGATGCAATTACCATAAAGGTCAGCAGAGCAGAGTGGCTGTATTTTGGCCCAAAGTGATTTCCAGCAGCAATTGATTAATCAAATTTACACTGGGAATTACATTGATGAGCACGTCTGAACTACATAAATGAAAATAAAGTTCAAGCACAATGGGCAGAAACTTGCATTTATTTTCCAGGAATGAAAATTATGGCCTCACTCAGACCTAAACCAGAAATCAGATAGCTACAGTACCTTCAGAAACTTTCCCACAACACTGTCAAAAGTATATAGGGTTATTTTTTTTTCCAGATCTACTTCAAAGGGGTTTACAACAATTTTCCAAGAGGAATATTTAGAAAGAAAAGTGGAAAACTCAGAATTTTTCAGAGATTATTAAGATGAATTTACACACCTGTTCAGTTCAGTTGCTCAGTCGTGTCCGACTTTTGCAACCCCACGGACTGCAGCATGCCAGGATTCCCTGTCCATCACTAACTCCTGGAGCTTACTCAAACTTGTGTCCATTGAGTTGGTAATACCATCCAATCATTTCATCCTCTGTCATCCCCTGCTGTTTCCCAGCATCAGGGTATTTACAAATGAGTCAGTTCTTCACATCAGGTGGCCAAAGTACTGGAGTTTCAGCTTCAGCATCAGTCCTTCCATTTACTGAAAGTTATATGAGCAAGTTCTTGCTATATACTGGTGATAGCTGCCATGATTTTGCTAAAGTAAGCAGTTATGGACTACTGTTATAAACATAGTCATTCTTTATTTGATTTAAATGAATTTAATTCTTTAGCTGAGCAGATAGAGAATTCAGACTCAGTCATTATTTGAGGATCTTATACAAACAAAGTGGTTCAGGGAGACCATGAGTAGTTTTCTTTACATATATTTTAAGTGAATGAATTTATATGCTAAATAGGCAACTGAATTTACAGAATTTAAATTAGAGGTCTCAGAAACACATATGTCCAAACTTCAGAGAGTTGGTAACTTAAGCTGTGTGTTTCTATGGAATGATATTCTGAGTTCTACAGTGAGAAGACATGATGGCCTAGAATTGAATTTTGAAGAATTTCAACATTTAATGTCTGAAGAGAAGGAAATGTACCTGCAAAGAAGATGAGAATGAAGAACCACAGAAATTAGAGGAAAACCAGAGGAGATTTTGAGTCAAGTGAAATCAAGTTTCAAAGACAGAAGCAAACCCTACATACAGGTCAAGTAACTAGGAGATAAAATTTTCCCACTGCATCTATGGATTTGGAAATAACTTATGAGGCAACATTTTATTGGAGTAATAGAAAATGGATTCTATTGATAGTGGGATGAAACCTGAGAAAGAAGTAATAAAGTGAGGATATAAAATAAAGATAAATATTTTTAAACTGCTTTATGGAGGTAGAACTGATGCACAAAAATAGCACATTTAATGTATACGGTTTGGTTTTTTATTAATTGTTATTAGAACATAGTTTCTTTAACAATGTGGTGTTAAGTTTCTTGCTGTACAACAAAGTGAGTCAGTCAACCTTGTTGCCACAATGGTAGAAACTCCTTTTTTAAAGCTGAATAATATTCTACTGTAAACATTTACCACATTTTCTGACCCAGTCATCTGTTGTTGGACATTTTGCGGAAAGCTTCTGGACATTGATCTTGGCAATGATTTATTGGCTATGACACCAAAAGCACAGACCACAGGAGCAAAAATAGACAATAGAAATGTATCAAAGTAAAAAGCTCCTGCATTGCAAAGGAAACAACCAACAGAATAGAAAGGCAACCAATGGAATGGGAGAAAATATTTGCAACGAGTTATACATTTTCCAAAGAAGACATACAAATGGCCAAAAGCTGTATGAAAAGGTACTCAACATTACTAATCATCAAGGCAATGCAAATTAAAATCACAAAGAGATATCACCTCACACCTGTTACTGTATTGTCAAAAATGCAAAAGTAACAAGTATTGTTGAGAATATGGTGGGAATGATGTAATTGCTATGGAAAATGATATGGAGGGTTCTCAAAAGAATTTTTTAAAATAAAACTATCATATGAACCAGCAATCCCACTTCTGTATATATATACATATGAACTTCCCTGGTGGCTCAGACAGTAAAGAATCCACCTGGAACTTAGGACCTGGGTTTGATCCCTGGGTGGGATATATATATATATAAAACTGGAATTAGTATCTCAAAGAAATTACACTGTCATGTTCATTGAAGCATTATTTCCAATTGCCAAGATACTGAAAAATATTTTCAAGAGTTATTTTACAAACTGTATCTTTGAAGAAGAGAAAAGATACAGTGGTAATCAGCAAATAGAAGTCAGGTGCAGAAAGGTGAGTTTGCTTTTGCTTTTTTTGTTGTTTTACTCTTCCTTATTATTATCTTTCCCAATTTGGAAGACGTTTGAATATTTAAAAACTAATGGAAAAGATCCATGTTAGAGAAGATATTGAACAAAATAAGGATCCCTATAGGGTGGAAGGTGATGCAATCCAAATCAGGAGAAAGGGAATTGTGTTAATAGGTATAGTTTCTGTTCTGTTAAACTACCAAAGGAGATAAAGATGAGAGCAGATGTAGTAACTCTATTATGTTAATTAACAAGAAAGTTCTCTTATAATGTCTTTTATTTTCTTTTTTGTGAAGTAAAAGAGATTATCTCCAGATATTATAGCAAATGGTGGGTACATGGCCATTTAAGAATAGTGCAGGAGAGAACACACTGTAGAAAGTGGGAGATGAATGCTCCAGATTAATGTAGCAGAATTACAGGACAATATTAAAGGAACTTTTAGATTAGTGATCATGAATTTACAAAGGAAAAAATGTAAATTATTACATACTTTTCTTGGAAAGCCTTTAAAAGCTGGAGATCAAGAAAAGAGAAACCAGTTTGGATTGATTCAGGATAATTAAAAGACACTGGAAGAGGGGTTAAGACAAACACACTATTAGATAATAGACACTGGAATGTAAGAGAGTCAGTAGGGATACAAAGGTAATATCAGGAGAAAACAAAGGAGTAAACAGACCAGTTTCAAAGTATAATCATAGTGGAGAAATATTTGAACAAGTGAATTGGAATGTGAGAAGTTATTGTAAAGGGACGGCATATTTTTGTGATTAATTTTTAAAGACTATTTCTCTGCCTTTTTCCAGCTCTGATTTTCATCTTAGAGGACTGATTACTGAAAACTCAGTTTCCAACTATCCACTTACAGCTAGCTTCTCATTGATCTTGATCAAAGGAAAGACTGGTGAAAGATTAGAAAAAGGGAACGGGGGGGATCCCAGAATGCTGTCCTCTTTCTTTGAGCAGTACATAGCTGAGGCTTTGCCTCCATTGTGGGTTCAATTCCTGCTTAAGAGCTTCTCCCTCTATGTTCCCAGCACCCACCAAGAGTCTCTATATTCATTAGAGATCTGCTTAGGGGAATCAGTCTTGCTAAAGTAGGTTACCTCCCTATTTCATTTAACTCCAGCTTTTCTAACTTTTGAAACAAGGCCCTTTTATTAAAATCTACTTTCTAAACTTCCTGAGGCAGATTTTCTGTTCCACATGAGTAAATCCCAGGAAACTGATACTCAAGATGGGACTCTAGAATTAGGTTGTTTTCCTTTTTGAGCTTGAATGTGGTAGCGACTCCATTGCCAATGTAAAGATAAGAGCTTCTTTCAAGTAGTAGCAACACGGCCATTTACATTATCAGCAATATCTGCTTTGGACATATTGCCAATTAAGCACAATACTTTTACATGTCAAGTGACAGTTGATTTTGTCTATTATGGTAGCACTTGTAGATACTAGTAGACAGTGTTTGTACTTATTATTGATAGTACCAGAGAGCTTACAAAATGAAAATGTTTTAAACTTAATGTTAAAAGGTGTTATGTGTTTAAACTACCAGATCAAGGTGGAAAAACACAGAGAGCAACTCTGAAGACTGTAAAAGTTTCTCATGTCTTATAGTCGCAGAGCAGACATGGTTGAGGATCAAGTTTCATATCTAAAAGTGTGGGTTGCAGTAAGATCAATATACATCTGTGCTAAATCTCACAGATTAATATCTGGATATTGATCAGAGAGAACTGGGTGTTAAGATAAGTATATATTAAGCATTTGGGATAAGTACAGGTAGGCAAATTCAGATTAATATGAAAACTTTTAACACAAATCTTCCTGTGGTTTCCTTGCCAGTGAAAGCCACCCTTCTTCCTCCCCATTTGAGGAAACTAATCTTCCTTTGCTTAACTTTTGTTTAACTTCCTTTCCTTCCTTTGCCTAAAAATTTCTATTATTCTCAGTATCCACCCACATCAGCACTATTGCATCCCAACCCACTGTCAGATTCCAGCAGGCCCCAGAAGGCAAGTGTAATGTCTACCCTGGTAGGAGTTAGTAATATACACCAAAAGGAATGTTACATCCTGCTAAAGTGTATCAGCAGAAACCTGTATAACGTGTGTGTGTCATATGCTTTATAAGCGTTAGACTGAGGAATACAGAATATAAAGTTGAAAGGGGTTGAATTTATTATGAAGAACTTACCTGCTATTCAGATTTAAAATATCAGCTCTAGTTGATGAAACTGGCTCTAATCGTTAGCTGTTTTGGCTGACTGAAATATAGATTCAGTAGTCATCAACATTCATAGAGGGCAAGGTGCCACAACTTATCTGACAGAATGTAGTGGAAGGAATCCATATACTTAAAATAAGAATGCTGGAGTAGATTAATTATATACATCCCACTCAACTATTCAATAGCTCAGCCCCTACAGAGGTCCCAGATGACACTCTTCTTCAAGACATTAAGACATTCTTTGATGAGAGAAATACAAGCATCCTTAAAAGCCTCTGTGGCATCTGTCTTTTGTGGGCTGAAAATGACAGTGGGGAATGGCACCACAGAAATGGCCCCCATGATTTTAATAGGAATGATGAGGTTACAGAGTAACAGAGGTTAAGTGGTAGCATTTAATATGAGAAACAAGGTGGATGCAATTACCATAAAGGTCAGCAGAGCAGAGTGGCTGTATTTTGGCCCAAAGTGATTTCCAGCAGCAACTGATTAATCAAATTTACACTGGGAATTACATTGATGAGCACGTCTGAACTACATAAATGAAAATAAAGTTCAAGCACAATGGGCAGAAACTTGCATTTATTTTCCAGGAATGAAAATTATGGCCTCACTCAGACCTAAACCAGAAATCAGATAGCTACAGTACCTTCAGAAACTTTCCCACAACACTGTCAAAAGTATATAGGGTTATTTTTTTTTCCAGATCTACTTCAAAGGGGTTTACAACAATTTTCCAAGAGGAATATTTAGAAAGAAAAGTGGAAAACTCAGAATTTTTCAGAGATTATTAAGATGAATTTACACACCTGTTCAGTTCAGTTGCTCAGTCGTGTCCGACTTTTGCAACCCCACGGACTGCAGCATGCCAGGATTCCCTGTCCATCACTAACTCCTGGAGCTTACTCAAACTTGTGTCCATTGAGTTGGTAATACCATCCAATCATTTCATCCTCTGTCATCCCCTGCTGTTTCCCAGCATCAGGGTATTTACAAATGAGTCAGTTCTTCACATCAGGTGGCCAAAGTACTGGAGTTTCAGCTTCAGCATCAGTCCTTCCAATGAATATTCAGGACTGACTTCCTTTAGGAAGGACTGGTTGGATCTCCTTGGAGCCCAAGGCACTCTCAAGAGTCTTATCCAACACCACAGTTCAAAAGCATCAATTTTGAGGGGCTCAGTTCAGTTCAGTCACTCAGTCGTGTCTGACTCTTTGCGACCCCATGAACTGCAGCATGCCAGGCCTCCTTGTCCATCACCACCTCCCTGAGTTCACTCAAACTCATGTCCATTGAGTTGGTGATGCCATCCAGCCATCTCATCCTCTGTCATTCCCTTCTCCTCCTGCCCCCAATCCCTCCCAGCATCAGAGTCTTTTCCAATGAGTCAACTCTTCCCATGAGGTGGCCAAAGTACTGGAGTTTCAGCTTTAGCATCATTCCTTCCAAAGAACACGCAAGGCTGATCTCCTTTAGAATGGATTGGTTCGATCTCCTTGTAGTCCAAGGGACTCTCAAGAGTCTTCTCCAACACCACAGTTCAAAAGCATCAATTCTTTGGTGCTCAGCTTTCTTCACAGTCCAGCTCTCACATCCATAAATGACCACTGGAAAAACCATAGCCTTGACTAGACGGACATTTGTAGGCAATGTAATGTCTCTGCTTTTCAATATGCTATCTAGGTTGGTCAGCTTTCATTATAGTCCGACTCTCACATCCATGCATGACTACTGGGAAAATCATAGCTTTGATTAGACAGACCTTTATTGGCAAAATAATGTCCGTTTTTTAAATATACTGTCTAGGTTGGTCATATCTTTTCTTCCAAGATGTAAGCCTCTTCTAATTTCATGGCTGCAGTCACCATCTGCAGTGACTTTGGAGTCCCAAAAACCAAATTCTGTCACTGTTTTCCCATCTATTGCCATGAAGTGATGGCACCAGATGCCATGATCTTAGTTTTCTGAATATTGACTTTTAAGCCAAATTTTTCACTTTCATCAAGAGGCTCTTTAGTTTTTCTTCACTTTTGGCCATGAGGGTGGTGTCATCTGCCTATCTGAGGTTATTGATATTTCTCCCAGGTATCTTGATTCCAGCTTGTGCTCCATCTAGTCCAGCATTTCTCATGATGTACTCTGCATATAAGTTAAATAAGCAGGGTGTCAGTATACAGCCTTGACATACTCCTTTCCCGATTTGGAAGCAGTCTGTTTTTCCATGTCCAGTTCTAACTGTCGCTTCTTGACCTGCATACAGATTTCTCGGGAGGCAGGTCAGGAGGTCTGGTATTCCCATCTCTTAAAGAATTTTCCACAGTTTTTTGTGATCCACACAGTCAAAGGCTTTGGCATAGCCAATAAAGCAGAAGTAGATGTTTTTTCTGGAACTCTCTTGCTCTTCTTGATGATCATAAGAATGCTGGCAATTTGATCTCTCGTTCCTTTGCCTTTTCTAATCGCAGTTGAACATCTGGAAGTTCATGGTTCCCATACTATTGAAGCAAGACAGTAAGAGGGGCGATGGGGAACACGTGTATACCCGTGGCAGATTCATGTTGATGTATGGCAAAACCAATACAATATTGTAAAGTAATTAACCTCCAATTAAAATAAATAAATTTATTAAAAAAAGAGTCAAACCCCATATCTGTCAAAGACACTCAGAGGGCTCAAACATACTTTGTGCGCACCAGGACCCAGAGACCCCACAGAGACTGAGCCAGAACTGTGTTTGAGTGTCTCCTGTGGAGGTACAGGTCAGCAGTGGACTGCTGCAGGGGCAGGGGCTCTGGGTGCAGCAGACCTTGGTATGGCATAAGCCCTCTTGGAGGAGGTCACCATTAACCCCACCATAGAGCCACCGGAACTTACAAAAGACTGGGGAAACAGACTCTTGGAGGGCACAAACAGAACCTTGTGTGTATCAGGACCCAGGAGAAAGGAGCAGTGACCCCACAAGAGACTGGCTCAGACTTGCCCGTGAGTGTCCAAGAGTCTTCAGCAGAGGCATGGGTCAGCAGTGGCCTGCTGCAGGGATGGGGGCACTGAGTGCAGCAGTGTGTGCATGAGACCTTTTGAAGGAGGTCACCATTATCTTCATTGCCTCCACCATAGTTTGGCCTCAGGACACCTGAGGATCCAAAATATCACTGTGATTTTCAGGTCATAATAGGGCTTATAGAAGTCATGTGAAGTCTTGACACAAGTTCACCTCACTAGAACTACGGTGGAATTAGTGACCTACACTATATTTATTTCCCCATATCTGAATGTATTTTTGGAGTACACATACTTGGAAAATGACAGAACTCTCAACCAAAGTAAGTGCTACTAAGAACGGCTACTGCTTGACCTCCATTAGGAAAGCTATTATTAAAACAATAATAAATAACAGATATCAACATGGATGTGTAGAAATGTGAACCATTCTAAATTGCTGGTGGAAATATAAAATGGCACAGACACTGTGGAAAACATATGGATGCTCTTCAAAAAATTAAACAGAATTACCATATGATCTAGCTATTCCACTTCAGAGTATATATCCAAAGAAATTAAAAGCAGGGACTTGAACAGATGTTTGTATCTCATGTTCTTGAAAGTATTATTCACAATAACCAAAAGATGGAAACAACCTAAATGTCCATTAACAGAAGAATGGATAAACAAAATGTAGTATATGTATAAAATGGAATATTAATGACCCTTAAAAGGTAAGAAATCCTGATACACACTACAATATGGATGAACCTTGAAGACCTTATGCTAAATGGAGTAATCCAGAACCAAAAAGACAAATACTGTGATTAAAGTCATAGGAGATACTAGAATAGTCAAATGTATATGGACAGAAAATAGAATTGTGGTTGTCAGGGGTTGAGTGAAGTGATGAATGGAGAGGTATTGTTTAATAGGCACAGAGTTTCTGTTTGGGAAGACGAAAATGTCCTACAGATGAAAGATAAGGATGATTGCACAACAACATGAATGTATTCTACTTAATCCCCTGAATGGTACACCTAAACACAGTTAAGATGGTAAATTTATGTCATGTTAATCTTACCACAATTTTTAAAAATACATAGACAGGGCAAAGTGGAAGCTGATGGAACTGTCCCTACATGAAAATAATACCAAAAAATAGCAAAATAGCATATATCTGGAGGTATTTGCAAAGGCCAAAATAACCATGCAGATGGTAATCTCCATGACCCGCTCCATTTAAATAATCTGTTTGATAAGGTAAATAAGTCATGGACAATGACTGTTGATTATCATAAGATAATCAGGTGTTAATTCTAATAAAAGCTTCTGAGTTTTATGGGCTTTATTTTTTTTTCCTGGAGTGAATCAAAATATCTCTAACTTCTGATGCACAGCTATTGATTTGGCAAGTGGTTGTCTTCACATCAAAGAGCAAAGACAATGGAGCAGTTTCCTTTTACATCACAGAGAGAGAAGTACACTCAAACTTTGTCTCACTTGACTGTGCCAAATCTCTTGATATCTATAACAGTATAGTCTATAGGAAGATTAATCATATGGATCTTGAAAATTTAGGATGTTGAACATAGCACAGCTTCAGTATGATAATGCATGCAAACATAAACCAACCTCAGGAAAGCACTGAAGATGATGTTGATTTGTTTTAAAGATGGAGGCAGCACACAGTTAGGATTCCAAGATTTTTTTATACACTCCCTTTCCTAAATCTCATTCCTGATAATGTCAGCTCTTTCCTTTTACCACTTCTCTCTTGTCCTCACCATTCCTATATTGTTTCCCATCCTTCTTAACCATTTGCTCTATTTCATTCTTCCTCATAGAGAATAGTCTGCCTGTGCCATTATTTATATTCTTTATGTTCTTTATGTTTCCCTCACATTCACCACTCACCTCAACAAAAGCCTTGTGCCAATTTAAGAAGTAAACATTTCTAGTACTCAGAATACTGAAAGGAGAAATGTTGTGGGTAAATAACAAATCCTGACAATTTAAGTATTCCCTATGCATCACATAAATATTCCCTATGCATCACATAAATATTCTCTATGTATCATGTACATATATTTATGTAAAATAAATGCATACATGCAATCATAATACAAACAGAAAATATTCACAAGATACCAGAGTGCAAAATGACATACAAAGTCACATATTCATACTCTCTGCTTTTGAATTTATAATTTAAACCATGTGTCATTCCAGAATTTTTAAAATACCATTTCAATACATATAAAAGAAAAAATTATATACTACATCAAAATTTTATTTTTTATTTTACTTTAGAAAACTGTATTTGTTTTGCCATACATCAACATGAATCCACCATGGGTGTTCACGTGTTCCCAATCCTGAACCCCCCTCCCACCTCCCTCCCCATACCATCTGTCTGGGTCATCCCAGTGCACCAGCCCCAAGCATCCTGTATCCTGCATCGAACCTAGACTGGCGATTCATTTCTTATATGATCTTATATATGTTTCAATGCCATTCTCCCAAATCATCCCACCCTCGCCCTCTCCCACAGAGTCCAAAAGACTGTTCTATACATCTGTGTCTCTTTTGCTGTCTCGCATATAGGGTTATCATTATCATCTTTCTAAATTCCATATATATGTGTTAGTATACTGTATTGGTGTTTTTCTTTCTGGCTTACTTCANTGATGCTAAAGCTGAAACTCCAGTACTTTGGCCACCTCATGCGAAGTGTTGACTCATTGGAAAAGACTCTGATGCTGGGAGGGATTGGGGGCAGGAGGAAAAGGGGACAACAGAGGATGAGATGGCTGGATGGCATCACCAACTCAATGGACATGAGTTTGAGTGAACTCTGGGAAATGGTGATGGACAGGGAGGCCTGGCATGCTGCGATTCATGGGGTTGCAAAGCGTCGGACTGAGTGACTGAACTGATCTGAACTTAAGAATAACAGTGTAGGCTCAACAGAAACTGAATTGATCAGGACCTTAAGCATGGACCGCCCAGCTTTCAGATTTATAAGAAATAAATGCTTGTTGTTTAAGCCACCCAGACTATGATATTTTGTGTTGAGATATAATTGCAGTATAACGTTGTGTAAGTGTAAGGTGTACACTTGTTGGTTTGATGCATTTATATATTACAGTATGATTACCAATTGTAGCATTAGCTAACAACTCTATCATGCCACACAATTATTATTTTTTGTGGTGAGAACAATTACAATGTAGTCTCTTAGAAACTTTTAAGTCTATAATACAATATTGTTGACTCTAATCACTGTGCTGTGCATTAAACCTCCAGGATTTACTAACCTACTAGTTGTAAGTAGGTGGCACAGTGGTAAAGAATCTGCCTGCTAATGCAGGAGATGCAGGTTCACTTTTGGGTCAGGAAGATCCCCTGGAGGAGAAAATGGGAACCCACTCCAATATTATTGCCTGGGAAATCCCATGGACAGAGGAGCCTGGTGGGCTACAGTTCATAGAGTTGCAAAGAGTTAGACACAACTGAGTGACTGAACATCTAAGCATGCACCTACTGAGCTACAAGAATAACACTACAGAAGAATGTATCTCCACCGTGATGCTTGCTAGTCACAAAAACCAAAGCACTGGGATGACTGTCTTTCCTAATTATCATCTTCCAAGTCTCATATGAATGCATTGAGTTTGTGGAATTACTTTCATATCAAGATCCCAAGCTGAAAGAGGGTCTGGGATTTTTTTAAAACTATTTTAGCCAGACCTAGTACCTGGAAATAAAATATTTTTAACAAAAACTGCTGCAGCTGCTGCTGCTGCAGCTGCTAAGTTGCTTCAGTCATGTTCGACTCTGTGCGACACCATAGATGGCAGCCCACCAGGCTCCTCTGTCCCTGGGATTCTCCAGGCAAGAACGCTGGAGTGGGTTGCCATTTCCTTCTCCAATGCATGCATGCATGCTAAATCACTTCAGTGTGTCCGTCTGAATCATCCTGTCTTTCTTAAATGCTCTGTGTTTGTAGCTAAGTAGCTTTCTTAGTGTGTGCACAACGTTGAGGGTACCAAGTATTCTTTTCATTCTGAACTGCGTCCGTCCCTTTTAGTCTTATCTCATGGTGCTTCTAACAAGCACAAAATTTCCCTCTCCCTTTCTTCCTCCCACCCCCACTCTCTATTGGGCTTGGCTGAGATTCTAATTGGGTGTTCACTCCATTAAACAAAATCTACATTCACATTTCTTTCTAAGATAAGACCTTATCTACCTTGGGCCACATCTGTCTGAGGTGAATGTAGGTGGCCTAGCAAAGAGATTTGGAGAGGAATGCTCTGAAATCATTCTAAGACCTTAAACAAGGATTGTGTAGCTCCTTTACTTTCCTTCTTTACCCTGAGACTACATTTTACTTTTCCGGGTTTTACTTTTTGCTCTGAGGTCGTTGTTGAACGTTGATTCTTTTCTTAGCTCAGAAGTATATTCTGGACATTCTATGTTTTATGTACATCCTTTTTTAAAACTTAATGATTCCTTCTTTAGTTTATCTCTCTTATAGTATTAGAGGCATTTAAAGAAGTCAATCAATGTTTTTTTTTTACTCTTTCTAGATATCTCCTTAGCCAGATTTATGAGTTTAATAGGTCCACTTGCCATTTTCCAAAATACTCCAGGTGATAGTTTTGCTAATCATTTTGCAGTAAATAACTTACAGTCTAGTCCTCCATGTATTCATTGACTTTCTTTGAGTTGTTTCAAAGTTTGACANTTAAAAATGATAATAGTAAAAATATATCTAGGAATTTCTCTGGAGCTGTTTCAGGCAATGTGGGGTCAGCTCAGTTTCAGATAGTTCCTTGTTCCGGCTTATGCTTCTCAAAATCTATAGGCCCCTTCCAGTGTAGTCGGTGCTAAACCCCTACAGGGTTTTAATCTGTTGCACCTGTCACTTCCAAAGCCATTCTCTCTGTTTTGGCTTCTTCTATTTGCAAGTCTCTTCAGTGTCTAATTTCCACCCTGCCACAAGGGGGCGAAGGTGGTCACTTATTTAGGCTCCCTTGTTCAGTTATATTGTGGGGAGGGAGGAACACTGCAAACAAATATCACTGGCATGTGTGGGGAGTGCTCACAGGGTCTGGTTACACTGGGTTTGCCCCCACTCACGATGTGTGTGCTTTCTACATTGCTCAGGCTCCAGGTTTTTCTGCAGGGGAGCTTCTAAAGTGGGCCCTGGGTTGTGTGCACTTCCTAGGTCTAAGCCACTCAGGTTCAGGTTCTCAGGTATTTCCCAAAGGCAAAGACTCGGTTGGGCCTGCATTTTGGGCCCTTCCCAGATCCAAGTAGCTCAGGCGACCAGGTGCTTGGCGAGCACACACTCCCCAGGTGTGGTGTGTCTTATCACCTCCCCCATCCCAGCAGCTTGGTTTCTTGGGTGTGCAGCGGGAGCACCATCTCAGGTGTGCCATGTATCTCTTCTGGGGAGATGATCTCTGGCTGCGACCCTCCCAGCGGATGTCAACTGTCCAGGATCCCAGGAAGACTTGGTTAGCAACTGGGAGCCTGCTCACAGTTTGGTAGAGGATGCTTTCTCTGGGGCCAAAATTGCCCTTTTCCGGCTCTGGCTGCTGCCTGCCTGCCTCCCTGTCTCCCGTGGGGGATGGGCCTGTCTGCTGCCTGTTACCTCTCCTCTAGTATTTGCTCAGTCCTTTGTTCTGTGAGCGGACTCTGCAGTGCCTTAGGTTAGGGCTTTTCATGGGAAAGTTCTCTCTCTCTCTTTTTTTTTTTCTCTCTCTCTCTGGCTATCCCAGAGTTTGGGTTGCTGTCTCATGTTAGCTCCCTCAGATTGTCCTCAGGGAATTCAGGCCCAGTACTTACCCTAAGCAGTGCAGCCCGCATCTCCCTGTTTAGCCCCCACTTGCTGGCGGTGGACATGAGCGTCTGGGCTACTTCTCCGCTGGGAGTTGCCGTTAGGCACGTAGTCTGTGGGTTTTATTTATTTATTTTTCCTCCCAGTTATGTTGCCCTCTGAGATTCCAAAACTCCCCACAGACCCGCCGGTGAGAGAGTTTCCTGGTGTTTGGAAACGTCTCCTCTTTTAGGACCCCCTCCCGGGATGTGTCTCCATCCCTAATTTTTGTCTCCCTTTTTATCTTTTATCTTTTGTCCTACGTCCTTTTAAAGAGAGTGGGCTGCCTTTCTGGGTGCCTGGTGTCCTCTGCCAGTGTTCAGAAGTTGTTTTATGGAATTTGCTCAGCATTCAAATGTTCTTTCAATACATTTGTGGGGGTGAAAGTGGTCTCCCTGTCCTATTCCTTCACAATCTTAGGACCACCCCCAGGTGTGTCCTTTACCACTAATGCCACCTTAGTTGTATGAGAGTCCCATAAAATATGATACCCAAAAGACAGTCAGGTAATTGAAGCTTATATAACATCCTGGGCTAAGAAAAGGAGTTAGGGGTCTGGAGATGCAAAATGAAGGAAAGCCAATCACAGGAAGTTAGAGGACATGCCTAGAAACCAAAGTGCGCCCTGTTACACAAATAAGTTTCACAGGGAAAAAGATATCTCTGCTAATAGCTCTCTTCCTGGTACAGGATCCATTCCAGTGTAAAATTTAGGCTGTTGAGGGGGAGGTACATGTGTTTTCCTGAATATGTTGGGTTTTGATTGCCTTTAGCCCAAAATAATCCTTACGCCAAAAATACATACTTTGGGATAGAAAAGATACATAGAAACAAGAATAAA
Organism: Oreotragus oreotragus; assembly: GCA_006410675.1. NCBI lineage: Eukaryota > Metazoa > Chordata > Mammalia > Artiodactyla > Bovidae > Oreotragus > Oreotragus oreotragus. The sequence continues at coordinate 53,705 of SJYX01018284.1, read as the reverse complement.
AACAGAGTTTTAATAACAGGTATACCTCCTGTAAAGGTTCAGTGGTAATAAAGAACCTGCCTGCCAATGCAGGAGATGCAGGTTTGATCCCTGGCTCAGGAAAATCCCCTGGAAAAGGCAATGGCAACCCACTCCAGTATTCGTGCTGGGAAATCCCATGGACTGAAGAGCCTGGCAGGCTATAGTCCATGGGGTCAGAAAAGAGTTGACATGACTTAGTCACTAAACAACAACATACTTCCTGTATATGTGGGAAATGCCCAGGAAAACTGAGTATCTCGCTGAAATGACCTGAGCCACCATCTTATATACCACCTTGAGCTAGAGACAATGAAGATATTCAGTGTGGGGTGCAGTTATAGGATGTTACCAGGCAGAGAGAACTTCCCAGGTGGCATAGTGGTAAAGAATCTGCCTGACAATGCAGGAGATACAAGAGAAGCCAGTTGGATCCCTGGTTTAGGAAGATTCCCTGGAGTAAGAAATAGTTATCCACTCCAGTATTCTTACCTGGAAATTTCCATGGAAAGGAGCCTGGCAGCTATGTCCATGAGATCACGAAAGAGTGCCACAGGAGTGAGCACACACACACACACACACACACACACACACACACACACACACACACCAGGCAAAGCACAGTAAATAAAGATATGCTTGTTATGGAGATTTAAGTCATTGTCCTCTTTATTGATAAGAGTTTCTATAGATTTAAGGTCATCCTTCCTTTTCTGATATAGATGGGGAGACATCCTTACAAATGGAGATTGCCCGTATGAATGTAAATGTCATTTACAAAAGGGTAATTTCTGCTTCTAGAGAAGGAAATGGCAACCCATGATAGTGTTCTTGCCTGGGGAATCCCATGGACCAAGGAGCTTGGTGGGCTACAGTCAATGGGGTCATAAAGATTCATACATGACTGAACACACAGTGCAAACACACACACAACTTCTACTTGGTTTTCTGAGTTTTTTCTGTGACTGCTCTTTCTTTAAAATAACCAATCTAAAATAATTCTTATGTCAGAAAAGAATAATTTGATGTAACAAATTTTGTTCCACTTTTGTTAATGGATGATAGAATTGAATTAATGTTAATTTTTGTAAGTGTGGTGGGGTGGGTATGGATTTGTATCCTATTACAGGGAGAGACATAATGAAATGTTTAGAGGTAAAATATAATATTATCAGGCTAACATCAGATTGATAGAAGAAAGATAGGCATGTGTGTGTGTTTGTGGAGAGAGAGAGAACTGGCCTTGCAGTACATTGATGTGTTATCCTGTGCTCAGTCGCTTAGTCGTGTCTGACTCTTTATGAACCCATGAACTATAGCCCGCCAGGCTACTCTGTCCATGGAATTTTGTACATTAATAGTTGATACATTAATTCAGTACACTGGCTTTTCAACTTTTCTTTGAGTTAGATACTTTTCCCACAAAAAATGCAAAAAATAAAATACAAATTAAAAACTTGGATTAACTGCTTGTAGACATTATCAGCATATATGTACTTATGAAGCTGTAAAGATTTTAGCAGTAGGTGAACTGTGAACTTCCAGATGTTCAAGCTGGATTTAGAAAAGGCAGAGGAACCAGAGATCAAATTGCCAACATCTGCTGGATCATTGAAAAAGCAAAGAGAGTTCTAGAAAAACATCTACTTCTGCTTTATTGATTATGCTAAAAGTACTTATGAAGCTGTAAAGATTTTAGCAGTAGGTGAACTGTGAACTTCCAGATGTTCAAGCTGGATTTAGAAAAGGCAGAGGAACCAGAGATCAAATTGCCAACATCTGCTGGATCATTGAAAAAGCAAAGAGAGTTCTAGAAAAACATCTACTTCTGCTTTATTGATTATGCTAAAGCTTTTGACTGTGTGGATCACAACAAACTGTGGAAAATTCTTCAAGAGATAGGAATATCAGACCACCTTACCTACCTCCTGAGGAATCTGTATGCAGGTCAAGAAGATCTGGACATGGAACAACAGACTGGTTCCAAATAGGAAAAGGAGTACCTCAAGGCTATATATTATCACCCTGCTTATTTAACTTATATGCAGAGTACATCATGAGAAATGCTGGGGTGGAGGAAGCGCAGGCTGGAATCAAGATTGCTGGGATAAATATCAAGAACTTCAGATATGGAGGTGACACCACCTTTATGGCAGAAAATGAAGAACTAAAGAGCCTCTTGATGAAAGTGAAAGAGGAGAAAGAAAAAGTTGGCTTAAAGCTCAATATTTAGTAATCTAAGATCATGGCATCTGGTCCCATCACTTCATGGCAAATGGAGGGGAGGAAACTGTAGAAACAGTGACAGACTTTATTTTTCTGGGTTCCAAAATCACTGCAGATGGTGATTCAGTTCAGTTCAGTTCAGTCGCTCAGTCGTGTCTGACTCTTTGCGACCTCATGAACCTCAGCATGACAGGCCTCCCTGTCCATCACCAATTCCCAGAGTCCACCCAAACCCATGTCCATTGAGTCAGTGATGCCAACAATGCTTTGGCCACCTGATGTGAAGAATTGACTCATTTGAAAAGACCCTGATGCTGGGAAAGATTGAAATCAGGAGAAAGGAATGACAGAAGATGAGATGGTTGGATGGCATCACTGACTTGATGGACATGATTTTGAAAAAGCTCTGGGAGTTGGTGATGGACAGGGAAGCCTAGCATACTGCAGTCCATGGGGTCGCAAAGAGTTGCACACGACTGAACGAATGAACTGAACTGAACTGCACTGAAAGATTTTAATATTTTATCTTTTTTCCATAAACAGTTTTAAACCAGAGATCCATGGAACCTCAATTTGAAGAAAACACTGTATTTCTGAATAGCAAAAGTGTTATGTGCAGTGAGTATCATCTTTTTTGTTGTTGTTACATGTATGTGTGCTCTGTGCTTAGTCTCAGTTGTGTCCAACTCTTTTCGACCCCATGGACTGTAGCCCACCAGGATCCTCTGTCCATGGGATTCTCCAGGTTGCTATGCCCATCTCCAGGGGATCTTCTCCACCCAGGGATTGAACCCAGGTCTCCTGCATTGCAGGAGCATTCTTTAACATCTAAGCCACCAGGGAAGCCCATTACACATATAATCTATGCTCAGTGAGTCTCTCTGTGGTTACAAGGCACATTCTGATATCAGCATTCAGTTCTCTCCTTAAGACCATAGAATAAATGTACAGAAATAATAGTTGACTATGAAAGAGAGTTTGGCTTAGCTTAGGCTTTCAAGAAATGTTCACAGTACTTTTAAAGGACTGTGAAAAAATTAATATTAGTGTAGATTAATGTCTTTAAATTTGGATGTTTTCAACTCTTGAGACCATTTAGCTCTAATTAGCTTCAAGGAAACTATTACATAATGTGTCATCCAATTGAGCTAACAGTAACATATGGATGTTCATACATCATTTCAATTCTGTTTTGTTCTTTTTATACTATGAAATCTCATTAGGAGGATACACAATTATAAGTTCTGCTTAATCTCACAGTAATATTACTTAATACTCTATTTTTATATCATATTTAATATTGCAGTGGGGGATACACATTTCTTTTAGAAATTGTAACAAAATTGGATACATAGAATGTATTGAAGTGGAAATTAAATGATCAGTTTAAAAGTATTTTAGCCAGACCTAGTACCTGGAAAGAAAATATTTTTAACAAAAACTGCTGCAGCTGCTGCTGCTGCAGCTGCTAAGTTGCTTCAGTTATGTTCGACTCTGTGTGACATCATAGATGGCAGCCCACCAGGCTCCTCTGTCCCTGGGATTCTCCAGGCAAGAATGCTGGAGTTGGTTGCCATTTCCTTCTCCAATGCATGCATGCTAAAGCACTTCAGTGTGTCCGTCTGAGTCATCCTACCTTTCTTAAATGGTCTGTGTTTGTAGCTAAGTAGCTTTCTTAGTGTGTGCACAATGTTGAGGGTACCAAGTATTCTTTTCATTCTGAACTGCGTCCGTCCCTTTTAGTCTTATCTCATGGTGCTTCTAACAAGCACAAAATTTCCCTCTCCCTTTCTTCCTCCCACCCCCACTCTCTATTGGGCTTGCCTGAGATTCTAATTGGGTGTTCACTCCATTAAACAAAATCTACATTCACATTTCTTTCTAAGATAAGACCTTACCTACCATGGGCCACATCTGTCTGAGGCGAATGTAGGTGGCCTAGCAAAGAGATTTGGAGAGGAATGCTCTGAAATCATTCTAAGACCTTAAACAAGGATTGTATAGCTCCTTTACTTTACTTCTTTACCCTGAGACTACATTTTACTTTTCCAGGTTTTACTTTTTGCTCTGAGGTCGTTGTTGAACATTGATTCTTTTCTTAGCTCAGAAGTCTATCCTGGACATTCTATGTTTTATGTACATTCTTTTTTAAAACTGAATAATTCCTTCTTTAGTTTATCTCTCTTATAGTATCAGAGGCATTTAAAGAAGTCAATCAAATTTTTTTTTTTTACTCTTTCTAGATATCTCCTTAGCCAGATTTATGACTTTAATAGGTCCACTTGCCATTTTCCAAAATACTCCAGGTGATAGTTTTGCTAATCATTTTGCAGTAAATAACTTACAGTCTAGTCCTCCATGTATTCATTGACTTTCTTTGAGTTGTTTCAAAGTTTGACAGAATTATGTCACGGTCCACTGAGGGACACATAATATGCATTTTTTTAGTTGTTTAAGCTCCTTTATCACTTTCTCAATAGAAAGGATTTTAGTTTTAATTACCTCAGTTTCCTTAAGAGAAACTATTCCCAGGTAAAGGTGAATTGATGGATGTGCTGTGCTTAGTCCCTCACTCCTGCCTGACTCTTTGCGATCCTGTGGACTGTACCCTGCCAGGCCCCTCTGTCCATGGGGACTCTCCAGGCAAGAATACTGGAGTGGGTTTCCATGCCCTCCTCCAGGGGATCTTCCCAACCCAGGGATGGAACCNTTTTTTTTTTTACTCTTTCTAGATATCTCCTTAGCCAGATTTATGAGTTTAATAGGTCCACTTGCCATTTTCCAAAATACTCCAGGTGATAGTTTTGCTAATCATTTTGCAGTAAATAACTTACAGTCTAGTCCTCCATGTATTCATTGACTTTCTTTGAGTTGTTTCAAAGTTTGACAGAATTATGTCACGGTCCACTGAGGGACACATAATATGCATTTTTTTAGTTGTTTAAGCTCCTTTATCACTTTCTCAATAGAAAGGATTTTAGTTTTAATTACCTCAGTTTCCTTAAGAGAAACTATTCCCAGGTAAAGGTGAATTGATGGATGTGCTGTGCTTAGTCCCTCACTCCTGCCTGACTCTTTGCGATCCTGTGGACTGTACCCTGTCAGGCCCCTCTGTCCATGGGGACTCTCCAGGCAAGAATACTGGAGTGGGTTTCCATGCCCTCCTCCAGGGGATCTTCCCAACCCAGGGATGGAACCCAGGTCTCCCATGTTGCAGGCGGATTCTTTACCATCTGAGCCACCAGGGGAGCCCAAATTGACGCATCAGTTCAGTTCAGTTTAGTTCAGCCACTCAGTCGTGTCCAACTCTTTGTGACCCCATGGACTGCAGCATGCCAGGCCTCCCTGTCCATCACCAACTCCCAGTGTTTACTCAAACTCATGTCCATTGAGTTGGTGATGCCATCCAACCATCTCATCCTCTGTTGTCCACTTCTCCTCTTGCCCTCAATCTACCCCAGCATCAGGGTCTTTTCAAATGAGTCAGTTCTTTGCATCAGGTGGCCAAAGTACTGGAGTTTCAGCTTCAACATCAGTCCTTCCAATGAACATTCAGGACTGATCTCCTTTAGGATGGATTGGTTGGATCTCTCTGCAGTCCAAGGGACTCTCAAGAGTCTTCTGCAGCACCACAGTTCAAAGGCATCAATTCTTCAGTGCTCAGCTTTCTTCACAGTTCAACTCTCACATCCATACATGACCACTGATAAGACCATAGCCCTGATAGTCTGTCCCAATTAATAAAAATAAAAGTGTACATGTCAGAAATGTTAAAAATTGTATGGACTTTTATCCATTTAAAGCAGCAGTCCCCAACCATTTTGGTATCAGGGACTGATTTCACGGAAGACAGTTTTTTTCCCACAGACCTGGGGTCAGGGGGATGGCTTTGGGATGATTCAAGTGCATTACATTTATTGTGCACTTTATTTATAGTCTAATGCCACTGCTGATCTAAGAGGAGGTACTGGTCTGAGGTCTGGAGGTTGGGAACCAGTGATTTAAATGACTCTGCCTTTACATAAATTAGTTTCATCAGGACAAGACATATATTCTTCATGAAAATTGGGTCTGATTTATGTCAGAAAGGAGAGGATGCTGAACTAGTTTGGGGGGACTTAGATTCCTGCCCTGACTGGTTGGATCTCCTTGCAGCTATTCCTGAAGGAAATCAGTCCTGAATATTCATTGGAAGGACTGATGCGGAAGCGGAAGCTGAAATCCTTTGCCACCTGATTCGAAGAACTGACTCATTGAAAAAGACTCTGATGCTGGGAAAGATTGAGGGCAGGAGGAGAAGGGGAAGACAGAGGATGGGATGGTTGGATGGCATCACCGATTCAATGGACATGGGTTTGGGTGGACCCCGGGAGTTGGTGATGGACAGGGAGGCCTGGCGTGTTGTGGTTCATGGGGTTGCAAAGAGTCGCACACAACTGAGCGACTAAACTGAACCGAACTGATACTTTATATTGCTATCAAAAACCTATCCATAGGCTATAACTACTTTCCAGTAGAATTTATTATTCAGATAAGATTGTTAGCTTGTTTTTGGAATTAGGCAAAATAAATAAATATTCTAAAACCTAGAAAGAAAACACAGAGAAAATTCTTAAGATAGAAATATTAATGTTCACACTCACAGTACTTGATGCTGTGTATTTAAACTGATACACTGTAACGGAAAAAACAGATCAGGTGGAGCTCAGATGTTCTGGTATAAATCGTAATTTCTGATTTGTCAGGGCAGATAGAAAGGACTATGATTTGTATATATGATTTGTATATATGATCAGTATATAATCATAATAATTATTATTATGTTAATAATACTACTCACCAACTGTGTTGAGACAAACTAAGTAGCTATGTAGTTTGAAAGTCAGCGTGTTAAGTTAGGTGTATGATAAAAGCAGCATACGCTAGTAGAATGAGAGAGGGTAATATGAAGTCAAGTTAGAGCTATGAGATATTGGTGGTTGTTCGAACAGGAAGCATATTGTCTTCTAAGAGCTTCAGTAGCAGGAATTAGGGATTCCATTCTCGGGGAAAATGGTAGATTATAATGTCATAATAGGCCTAGAACTAAGACATTAAGGCATTTACTTGTCTTGTTGCTCTTCAGTTGCTAAGTCATGTCCTACTCTTTGTGACCATCTCGGACTCATTATAATCATTTTCTGGGTACAGGATGGATCCTAGATAGGACATTGTCCTAGTTTTCTTTTGCTGCATAAGAAATTAGTACAAATGTGGTGGCTTAAAACAACCCCCTTTTAATAGCTCCCAGTTCTGTAGGTTGGGATACTGCCATGGCGTGGCTTGGTTCTCTGTTCAAGGTCGTAAAGGTCTGAACTCAGCGTCTAAATACTTGTAAGATAATTCTAACATCTAACTCATCCTGATTTGGCATCATTTGTCATTTCTTATTCAAGTTGTTATGTACCAAGTCGTTATGGTATGAGTAGTGATATTTTATTACTTTTTGGACATTTTGGCTATTATGTAAGGATACTTTGGTCCCTATTTAAAGTTGTTTTGTTTTGTTTTTATTTTAGCAGGCCTTTCATTTTTATAGGTTTGGCACATAGTTCCTCAACTTTTGTGGACCATGGTTCCATGGCAGTCTAATTTTCAGAACCTATATGGTGCCTTTTGTGTTGTGCAGGTGGAGCTTCTTCTGGGCCCTCCTCATGCTGCTCATGGGGTCAGAAGCAGCTTCCCCAGGCCACTTGGCGCTACTGGTGGGGGAAGGGAATCTCTGGACCACTTGATGAAGAGCACTTCCTGTGACAGGCACTTGTGACAGGTTCTCCCTTGACTGTAGAGAATGAAGGGTACTTACCAGGTTGAAAACTTTCTGTGGAGGTAGCAGCAAGTTTCCTAATGTCTCTGGATAGGGGAGAGGAGTCTCAGGCCCTTCTGAGGAGGAGAGCATTTTCCAAGTGTGAGCTTTTTGTGGTGGGATCACTGTTTCTGGCTAAGGAGCCACTGGTGTGTATGGGTGGTGAAGGGGAATCTCAGGCCGAGTGGGGAGAAGATCACTTTATCTGGGCATTTATTGTCAGCAGGGATTTTAATTGTTCCCTCTTTAGGTTCTGCAGTGCTCATTTGGTATTTGTGGGATTCCTATTTGATGTGATGGAGGAAGAGCCCATTTGAGCCACTTCCTGTTCCTAAGTTCAGAGGGAATGCTGGGTTTAGGTCACATTTCTTCTTGGTAAAGATCATAAGGTGCCCTGACATGAAATTGCTCAGTCATTCTAAGGGTCCCTAGCCAATTCACCTTCTTCTTTAGACCTTTCAGAGCTCATATTTGGTTGTCTTATATTGTTTCCAGGATATATAGTTGGGCTTGTAAATGGGGAGCAGGGCAAGAGGAGCATAAACCATCTTGTATGGACTAGAAGTCCTCTCTGTGCCTTTTAAGTGCTCACCTGATTGGGACATGCTCACTCTGGATAATTTCCCAATCAACTGTGCTGTTTATCACAATCTAATAATGGGAACGATACTCCATGACATTTACAGGTCTCATATTCAAGGAGAGGAGCTACTACGAGGATCATTAGGCATCATCTCAGAATTCTGTCAACCACAGAAGGTGCATGTGACTGTACTGAGGCATTAATTAAGCAATTACCATCCTTTGGAAGACTAGAACCTGTTAGTATAGTATGAAAACCAAGGACTGTCATAATTATTCTACTCACAGTAGATGAAGTACACCTGGTATCAGAAATGCTTAATAAAAATCAGAATATTAAAAAAAATCAGAATATTCAAACAAAGTTCAGTATTAGTCGATGTCAGTTTCAGAGGTTTGACCTAAATCTTCATGTATGGCTGTGCAGATATCTGCTATGTGAAAAATATGCTAGCTGAAAGGTGAATTTAAAAACTTCACCACTCCCCATTTCTCAGAATTCTGTCAACCACAGAAGGTGTATGTGACTGTACTGAGGCATTAATTAAGCAATTACCATCTTTGAAAGACTGGAACCTGTTAGGATAGTATGAAAACCAAGGACTTTTATAATTTTTCTACTCACAGTAGATGAAGTACACCTGGTATCAGAAATGCTTAATAAAAATCAGAATATTCAAACAAAGTTCAGTATTAGTCAATGTCAGTTTCAGAGGTTTGACCTAAATCTTCATGTATGGCCATGCAGATATCTGCTGTGTGAAAAATATGCTAGCTGAAAGGTGAATTTTAAAATGTCACCATCACCCCCCATTTATATTTTGTAGTTATGTGAAAATACTGTGGCTACCAACAAGTCACATAGAAAATAAAAGTCAGTGATGTTTCTGACTTTAAATTTTTAGAGCAGCTTTATACATAACACGACCTGCATTTGAACAGGGTGCACATTGTACAAAGTGATGATTGTTGCTATAGGTTGTAATATTATGTACTCTCACCAGGATGGAAAATGTTAAGGAAAATTTTTTGTACTGGCCAATAGGGTCTTTTCCAATAGTCAGTTCTTCCATCAGGTAGCCAAAGTATTGGTGCTTCAGCTTCAGCATCAGTCCTTCAGGTTAGATTTGGCTAATGTGAACTACTGACAAAGATTAGAAGTCAGGAGGAAAGAAGGTAAGGGTATTCATTTCTATGATGCACCCTGTCCAAAACTTTGGATTGGCAGTGGCTGCCATTTTCTCAGTTTATAGCTCTTGCTGGGTGGACTTCTACTACAACTCTTAAGACATTTGGGATTGCAGGAACTACTATATCTCTATGCCCCTTCAAACCTAGTGGTTCTAATACTGGCTTCTCAGTTGCTAGCCTATGGGTACTTCATCATCTCTTGGTTTCTCTTCATTATTTACACGTTTTAGTCTCCTCATTAAGTGATATTCCATCACTCTTTTAAAGTGTGCCATCAGCTTTTGGCTAGGACTCTGACTAATACATTGGTAGTGGGGAATAGGAGAAACTTTAAGGTAGTATTGGGGCGTGTGGGATAAACTGCTGGAGAAGGGATAAATGGAAGAGATAAACTGGACAAAAGGGATAAACTGGAAAAGAAGGATTTCAAAGCTTTTTATGGCATTCTATGAATATAATATGACTTTTGTATGTGAATGACTCTAATACAATCTTAAATTGCTTCTTAATTATTTAGTTGGGTTCCTATTTCTTTGCATGCACAACCAGGACTAAACAGGGCTAAGAGATATCTGGGATTTATATGGCTAGAAGATATTATTAGGATCTATCGAGACTGATTATATCATATTAGAACATTTCTCTCATGGCATCAGGGATATCCCAACTCAGTGCACATACTAAGTTTCTATCAAAATTCAGTGCACTGCTCTGATGTGTAACTCATTTTTATTGTCAGATAGGATAACGCTATTTGACTTTTTGATATTTCCTTTTATTATGAAACAGAAATTTGGGAAAGCTCAATAATTTCTTCAAGAGCAAGTAATTAATGATATCCCAACTCAGTGCACATACTAAGTTTCTATCAAAATTCAGTGCACTGCTCTGATGTGTAACTCATTTTTATTGTCAGATAGGATAACGCTATTTGACTTTTTGATATTTCCTTTTATTATGAAACAGAAATTTGGGAAAGCTCAATAATTTCTTCAAGAGCAAGTAATTAAGTTCAGATTGTTACATGTAGATTCAGGTTGTTAAACATAAATAACTCTAAAAATGGACATGACACAGCTGACAGTTGGCCATCACTGTAACACTTTATATATCTGAGAATTCAGATCTCACATAGAATCATCTGCCTCAGAGGGATCCACTACTGGCGCACGACATATAGGGCAGGTTGAATGTTCTGCCAGCCATTGATCAATGCACTGATAATGGTATTCATGGGAGCATGGTAGGATGCGTAGCATGTTGCCTGTGTTGTATTCTGTGATGCAGATGGTACAGATTTTATTTGCATCTTCCTCTTCAGAAAATCTTAAAGGCAAGTTGTCAATCTGCAGTTCGGTAAGGCCTCTAAGTTGGTGTGGGTTTGCTTCATTTAATAAGAAAAATGGGTCCAGATTAAGGGAAGACCCGGAGTCGCTATCGTCATCTATTATTATTGGGTTCATTGGTCCACCTTCTTGCCAGGTCTCTGATAAGCCTGTTAATGAGCTTCTTTCTTCACTGTCTTCAAACATCGGTGTGCTAATTTCCAAATCTTCATCATTTGAGCTGAAACCAGGCATTGGACTAAATGTGGCATTGTAAATATTGTAGGGGCTTGAACGTGATATCAGTCTTAAACTTGAATCAGAACCATAGTTAGCATCTGAAGCAGAACCAGGTCTACTATCACTACCATTAGGTCCATGTCTTTCATTTGCTGACTCGGCCCTTCCCATGTTTTCCCTTGGACGTGAGACACTATGCTCTGAAATACTGTCACTGTCNAGCTGAACGTCAGATCAAATGAATAGACTGAACCTAGCGTGGCGCATATAAGACCATATTCCAGAACCAAAGTATTATAGTATCCTCTTCATTAGATAGTAAAATCCTCTACTTTACACTGGGAGAGAAGGTACCAGATCTGAAGTTCCAGCAGGGTTTCTCAGCCTTAGAACTATTTACATTTTGGCACTGGGCAATTCTTATTTTGGGGAACTACCCTGTGCATTGTGTCATATTTGGCAGCATCCCTGGCCTCTGCCCACTAGATGCTAGTAACGCCCATGCCTCCCTCTGTGACAACCAAAAATATCTCCAGCTATTGTCAAATGTCCCTTGGGGTGGGGGAGAGCAAAACTGTCCCCAGTTGAGAACTACTTGATTAAAATATAAAATATTTCTTTTTGCTATTTTTTTACATGTCTATATAGATAGAGAGGGCTTCCTTCATAACTCAGTTGGTAAAGAATCTACCTGCAATGCAGGGGACCCCAGTTGGATTCCTGGGTCGGGGAGATCTGCTGGAGAAGGGATAGGCTACCCACTTCAGTATTCTTGGGCTTCCCTTGTGGCTAAGTTGGTAAAGAATCCGGCTGCAAAGTGGAAGACCTGGGATCCATCTCTGGGTTCCATCCCTGGGTTCCACCCCTGGGTTGGGAAGATCCGGTCCATTCCAATATTCTGACTTGGATATTTCCATGGACTGTATAGTCCATGGGGTTGCAGAGAGTCTGACAGGACTGAGCGACTTTCACTTTCATAGATAGAGAAAATAATTCCGGACATAGGAGGAACTTTCCATTGAGATACAAAACCAACCAACAAACAAAAACCAATAGTCTAGTTCACACTGTTTCCCAATTAAAACAATCCAAATGTGAATCAGGGAAAAAAACCTACCCTGGCATTCTCACTGCAAACCAAGTAAATGTCAGTTCTTTTTAATGAGAAGTTCCTTACCAAATAATGTATGCCACTTCTGTATAATTTACTATTTACTATTATGAAGTGATTATTTAATACTATGAAGTTCCTTTTTCATCCCATCCTATTCCCCCCAAAGAGAAATATACCTGTATTTTCATCTGAGTTTTGTCGTAGGTTTTCTTTCATTATTTGAAGCCTCTCCTGCAATTCTTCTTCTGTACTTTCACCTAGGGGGCCGAGCAAATTGTTGTCCCTCATAAGTATGTAATCTTCTTCACTCAGATCACTTACGAATCGGTAGTAATCATCTTCTCGAGCCAATCGGTCTGTCTGACTTCTGTGTCGGACCGAAACCCCGTCTTCTTCATCGTCGGAATCTGAGCTTTCCATTTCGATGAACAACTGGAAAATTATCTGAATTTCATGACCTAAGGCTGAAAGGCCAAAACGGCAGTCAAGCAATCTTCAGCTTCTGCTTCCGCCCGGGAGTGACCCGAACACACTCAGTCGGATAACCGTCCGCCCAGGTTCCCCGCTGCTCTGCTACTCCGCTATTGGACCTCAGCTCTGCAGCCTCTGGTGAGGCAATAATTGAGATCCGCCTCTACCTCACAACTTGCTTAGGCGTTGCCTAGGCATCCATTGTCTTCCTTAGGTAACCGAGTTAGGGACTGGATTCAGGCTGAGTTTCATTTCATTCAAAAGCAGCCAATATTTCTGAGGGTTTATAATGTACTGGAGAAGGAAATGGCAACCCACTCCAATGTTCTTGCCTGGAGAATCCCAGGGACGCGGGAGCCTGGTGGGCTGCCGTCTATGGGGTCGCACAGAGTCGGACACGACTGAAGCGACTTAGCAGCAGCAGCAGCATAATGTACTAAGCACCATCTTTCACCGTCCGCTCCCCCACCACCACCTCCACCACACCCCCGCCCCCCGCAGACTATTCTCGGGCTTTCAGAAGGCTTTTTCATTCCCTACATTTAATATAACAACCTGCTTCAAAATACCATGCCAAAGTCAGCCTCATTAAATGTAGCATTTCTCATTTTCAGGTGCCGAGGGACCGCTGCCTTTTCTCCTCGGGAATCCCTCAGATCGTAGACTCTCACTAAGAAAGTAGTTCACAATTTTTGATTATTCCCCAGGGTCTTTGTTGAATCTCTTCAGTGTGTCCTCTCCCTTTTAACTCTTACTGGCTTCGTCTTGATTATACGACCCCTCAATCCTGTTTCAAACAAACAGAAAACACCAAAACTTGGGCAGGCTTTTCTGCTCATCCAGGGAATTTCTTCTCCACAAAAGCATTCAGTTTCGCTTTTGTCCTTGTGTCTCTTGCAAACGAAACTAGTCAGACTATCATAGAAACTTTAAAAAATGGATCTGGAATATTTATTTTACCTGCAGTATTGAGTGCCAACTTTGCTGATTTTGTTCCATGTGTCTTAGTGCAACCTGCTGCTGCTGCTAAGTCGCTTCAGTCGTGTCCGACTCAGTGCGATCCCATAGACCGCAGCCCACCAGGCTCCACCGTCCTTGGCATTCTCCAGGCAAGAACACTGGAGTGGACTGCTACTTCCTTCTCCAATGCATGAAAGTGAAGTCACTGAGTCATGTCCAACTCTCAGCGACCCCATGGACTGCAGCCCACCAGGCTCCTCCATCCTGGATGTCTTTATTTAGTGGTGAAAAGAAACTAACGCTTATTTCGAACGCTACCTGAAGGAGACCTCTACGATTTTCTGGACTCGTCAATACTACCAGCCCCACTTAACACGTGTTTCAGAGTTTTTCATTCTAATTATTCATGTAAAGATAAGATTTGGCCACTGAATTTGAGATTATTTAATTTGATTTATTTAATAATTAATCCATCCAACATAAACTGGGTCAGTTATTGTCCTACCCCTAGAGCTATGTCAATTGTTGGAGCAGATTGTATTCCCAAGTGATTCACACCAAGCGAGGCAAACACTATCTAGAAACTATCAAAATACAGTATGTTTAAAAATAGATTTATATATGTTTTATTGTGTCCGTACAGAGAACTATGCAACAATTATTTAATGGAAGTTGGGAAATGTTTCACAGAGGTATTATATTTAAATCTGAATCTTTAAATATAGTTATTAGTTTCTATAGATGGAAAATGGCAGTTATGTGTTGGTAGAGAAAAGTTCTGTCAGAAAAAGAGTAGACTTGAAAGACCTTGGCTTATTTGGGCAACTGTGGCCACAGTTTTGGGGCACGGGTGGAAACAGGAAATTCATCTCAGAAAAAGTAACTGGCACAAACTATAAATTGAGTTTTAGGTGTAAGAAATAGGATACTGATTAAGATGTTTTGGTATATTTTGAGAACAAGCAGTGGATTTTATTTTTGCCTGCTTAGTGTCCCCGTAACATACTCATGCTGATAGCATCCTGATTTTCATGGTGGAAAAACTCATTCTACAGTCTTAGTCCAGTTGGTTTAAGTTTAGCTGAATTCACTACCATGGCTAAAGGAAAGGACATACGATGCAGCCATGTCCAATCAGCATATCTCAAATTGGCTATGATAATTGGTCAAAATATGAGCATGTGAATTTTTGCCTGCTTAGTGTCCCCGTAACATACTCATGCTGATAGCATCCTGATTTTCATGGTGGAAAAACTCATTCTACAGTCTTAGTCCAGTTGGTTTAAGTTTAGCTGAATTCACTACCATGGCTAAAGGAAAGGACATACGATGCAGCCATGTCCAATCAGCATATCTCAAATTGGCTATGATAATTGGTCAAAATATGAGCATGTGAACAAAAGTACATTTAAGAGCTAAATCTGAAATGTTAGCTAGGACTATTGAAAATGAGAAATTCTTTTCCACTGGGGTTACTAAGCTGGTGAGATATAAACCTAAAGATGCTTGTGACTACGCTTTATCCCAGGAATGAGGAAAATTGACATTAAGAGACAGAGGAAACCAAAGATGGAGAAACAATGAGATATTTGAGAAAAAAAAAATTGAGAAGTACCTGAAGTTAGATGTGCCTTAGGATTTTTAGATCTTTGAAACAATGTATTTCATTTGAAAACTGTAAGATTATGATTGGAAGGCTCCTAATAATTGTCATAGGAGAGTAATATGATTGGTGATGATGTAGTAGTAGTTGTTGTTGTTAAGTCGCTCAGTTGTGTCCAACTCTTTGTGACCCCAAGGACTGCAGCATGCCAGGCTTTCCTGTCCTTCACCATCTACTAGAGCTTGCTTAAATTCATATCTATTGGGTCGATGATATAGTTAGATGTCAAAAAGTAATTTGATGGGGGGGGGGTCAGGGAATGAGTGAAATAGGTGTGGGAGATTAAGTGGTACAGACTTCCAGTTGCAATAAAGAGAGTCAAAGGGATGAAATGTACAGTGTGGAGAATATAGTCATTAGTAATATAACATTTTTGTAGGATGACAGATGGTAACTAGGCTTGTGATCATTTTATAATGTACAGAAATATCTAATCACTATGTTGTGCACCAGAGACAAACAGTGTTGTAGGCTAAGTATATTTCAAAAGACAAACAAACGCATAGAAAAAGAGATAAGATTTGTGGTTACCAGAGGTTTGGGGCAGGGTGGGGCAGGGTTTGGATGAAGGAGGTCAAAGGGTACATACTTCTAGTTAGAGGATAAATAAGTACAGGAATGTAATGTGCAACATGATTAATATAATTAAGACTGCTATGTTGTACATGAAAGTTGTTAAGAATAAACCCTAAGAGTTCTCATCACAAGAAAAATATTATTTCTCTTTTATTTTCTACCTACATGAGGTGATAGATGGTTTACTAAACTTATTATGGTTATCATTTCACAACACTTGCCACCTCAAAATGTTTCTTTGGCATGTAGATTATTTCAAGCTGGGAAAAAATAAAAACTCAAGGCCCAAAGTCTCAGGAAGAAACTTTGACCTTGCCCCTAACTGCCTAGAAAGTTTAGATAAAGGGCCTATTCCCCAGTAGAGCAACCTCCAGAGATATCTACAAAGAATATGGCCAGCTGTGGCAGGGAAAACACAGCAGAGCCTAGAGAGCTAAGACCATTCTGTGTCTTATTGTCTACATGCATTTACCAAACATTTCCTTTTCCATCTTCATATGAACCACTTTGTTCTCCTTTGAAGTCTCCAATAATATCCATGACATCCTCTTTTGTCTTTAGTTAAAGATGGTATTTAAGGTAAGGGTTTCAGCCATTTGGGTTTTTCAGATTTCCTGGGTCTTTTTCATATGTTCATGTTATTAAACTTTGATTTTTTTTCCAGTTTTGTCTCATGCCAATTTAATTCTTAGAGCAGCCAGATGAATCTAGACGGGTTAAGGAAAATTTCTTACTGCCCAACATAAGTCAAATCACTATGCTGTGTGCCTCAAACTTAGTGTTAAATGTCAATTATATCTCCAAAATCTGTAGAAAAAAATAATTTACAATTAAGTTACCATGTAAAATTTAGTTGCTTTTGTCCAGTCTATAAGATTAGTATGTTTATATAATTTCAATTCAATTGGATTTAGTTTTTATGAGAAATTCAGAAAACAATATTTCTGTCATTCACTTGTTTAATAAGTATTTATTAATCATTGAAATTGTGTAAAGTTGAAAGAAATGAGAAATCGTTTTCAATCAGTTATGAGTGAAATGTAGTTATGACATATCGATATAATGTTAATATTGTGGATAAGTTTCCTACATCTTTGTACCTTGAGATCCTTTCAAAATGCCCTTACATTTGCACATGTTTCATTTATTATACAATGTATTCTGATACCTTGGCCCAGTAATACTCATTTAATTCCTATATGAGGAAAAAATATCCTGAGATGAAATATCGCTGAACATTTGGTTTATATGAAGAAACAGAATGGTCCTGGTGGGAACTAAAATGTCTTTCACTGACACATTAATGAAGAGTGAGATAATGTTATGCGATCAGTTAGCTTCCTAGTGGGATTTTTAGGATGCCTAAGTCAAGAGATATCTTGAGTAATAGGCAAGTTTGGTCTTGGAGTACAAAATAAAGCAGAGGAAAGGCTAACAGAGTTTTGAAGAGAACACACTGCTCACAGCAAACACCCTCTTCCAACAACACAAGAGATGACTCTAAAAAATGGACATCACCAGATGGTCAATACTGAAATCAGATTTATTATTTTATTTGTAGCCATAGATGGAGAAGATCTATACAGTCAGCACAAACACGACCAGGAGCTGACTGTGGCTCGGATCATGAAGTGCTCATTGCAAAATTCAGACTTAAAATGAAGAAAGTAGGGAAAACTTCTAGACCATTCAGGAATGAAAGTGAAAGTGAAAGTCACTCAGCTGTGTCCAACTCTTTGTGACCCCATCAGAATATTGCAGTGGATTGCCTCTCCCTTTTCCAGGGGCTCTTCCCAACCCAGGGATTGAACCCAGGTCTTCCGCATTGCAGATGAATTCTTTACCAACTGAGCCAGAAGGGACGCCCAAGAATAATGGAGTGGGAATAGAGAAGCCTATCCCTTCTCCAGCAGATGTTCCTGGCCCAGGAATCAAATCAGAGTCTCTTGCATTGCACGCAAATTCTTTACCAACTAAGCTATCAGGGAAGCCCAACCATTCAGGTATGGCCTAAATCAAATCCCTTACATTTACACAGTGGATGTGAGAAACAGATTCAAGGGATTAGATCTGATAGAGTGCCTGAAGAACTATGGACAGAGGTTCGTGACATTGTACAGGAGGCAGTGATCAAAACCATCATCAAGAAATGCAAAAAGGCAAAATAATTGTCTGACAAGGCCTTGCAAATAGCTGAGAAAAAAGAGAAGCAAAAGGCTAAGGAGAAAAGGAAAGATATACCCATCTGAATGCAAGAGTTCCTAAGAATAGCATGGAGAGATAAGCAAACCTTCCTCAGCGATCAGTGCAAAGAAATAGAGGAAAACAATAGAATGGGAAAGACTAGAGATCTCTTCAAGAAGATTAGAGATACCAAGGGAACATTACATGCAAAGATGGTCACAATAAAGGACAGAAATTGTATGGACCTAATAGAAGCAAAGATATTAAGAAAATGTGGCAAGAATACACAGAAGAACCATACAAAAAAGATCTTCATGAACCAGATAACCGGGATCAAGTGGGCCTTAGGAAGCATCACTATGAACCAAGCTAGTGGAGGTAATGGAATTCCAGTTGAGCTATTTCAAATCCTAGAAGATGATGCTGTGAAAGTGCTGCACTCAATATGCCAGCAAATCTGGAAAACACGCCAGTGGCCACTGGAGTAGAAAAAGTAATTTTTCTTTCTAATCCCAAAGAAATGCAATGCCAGAGAATGTTCAAACTACCCACACAATTGTACTCATCTCACACATTAGCAAAGTAATGCTCAAAATTCTCCTAGCCATGCTTCAATAGTACTTGAACCGAGACCTTTCAGGTGTTCAAGCTGGAATTAGAAAAGACAGAGGAACCAGAGATCAAATTGCCAACATTCACTGGATCATTGAAAAAACAAGAGAGTTCCAGAAAAACATCTACTTTTGCATCATTGACTACACTAAAGCCTTTGACTATGTAGATCACAATAAACTGTGGAAAATTCTTCAAAAGATGGGTAGACCACCTGACCTGCCTCCTGAGAAATCTGCATGCAGGTCAAGAAACAACAGAATCAGACATGAAACAATGGACTTGTTCAAAATTCGGGAAGGATTACTTCACTCTGTATAATCAGCTCCAGTTTCATCCATCTCATTAGAACTGATTCAAATGTATTCTTTTTAATATAGAGTGAAGTAAGCCAGAAAGAAAAACACCAATACAGTATACTGACACATATATATGGAATTTAGAAAGATGGTAATGATGACCCTGTATGCGAGACAGCAAAAGAGACACAGATGTGTAGAACGGACTTTTGAACTCTGAGGGAGAGGGAGAGGGTGGGATGATTTGGGAGAATGGCATTGAAACATGTATACTATCATGTAAGAAATGAAGTGCCAGCCTGTGTTCGATACAGGATACAGGATGCTTGGGGCTGGTGCACAGGAATGATCCAGAGAGAGGATATGGGGTGGGAGGTGGCAAGGGGATTCAGGATTGGGAGCTCGTATACATCCGTGGCAGATTCTTGTCAATGTATGGCAAAACCAATATAGTATTGTAAAGTAAAATAAAGTAAAAATAAAATTAAAAAAAATAAAAATAAAATGGTAATCAAAGGATTCTAAAAAAATAAATGGAGTCATGTTCACAAAAAAAAAAAAATTCGGGAAGGAGTACGTCAAGGCTGTGTATTGTCACCCTGTTTATTTAACTTCTATGCACAGTACATCACGTGAAATTGCAGGCTGGATGAAGCATAAGCTGGAATCAAGATTTCTGAGAGAAATATCAATAACCTCAGGTATGCAGATAACACCACCCTAAAGGCAGAAATAGAAGAAGAACTGAAGATCCTGTTGTTGAAATTGCAACAGGAGAATGAAAAAGCTGGCTTAAAACTCAGCATTAAATAAAGAAGATCATGGCATCTGGTCCCATCATTTCATGGCAAATAGACGGAGAAACAATGGAAACATTGAGAGATTTCATTTTCTTTGGCTCGAAAATCACTGCAGATGTTGAGTGAAGCCATGAAATTAAAAGATGCTTGCTCCTTGGAAGAAAATTTATGACCAAACTAGACACCATGTTAAAAAGCAGAGACATTACTTTGCTGACAAAGGTCCATTTAGTCAAAGCTAACATTTTTCCAGTAGTCATGTATGGATGTGAGAGTGGGACCATAAAGAAAGCCGATCACCAAAGAATTGATGCTTTTGAACTGTGGTGTTGGTGAAGACTCTTGAGAGTCCCATGGACTGCAAAGAGACCAAACCAATCATTTCTGAAGGAAATCAGTCCCAAATATTCATTGGAAGAACTGATGCTGAAGCTGAAGCTGAAGCTGAAATTCTTTGGCCACCTTATGCGAAGAACTGACTCACTTGAAAAGACCCTGGTGCTGGGAAATATTGAAGGCGGGAGGAGAAGGGAACGACAGAGGATGAGATGGTTGGATGGCATTACTGACTTGATGGATATGAATGTGAGCAAGTTCAGGGAGTTGGGGATGGACAGGGAAGCCTGGCGTGCTATAGTCCATGGGGTCACAAAGAGTCGGACACGGCTGAGTGACTAAACTGAACTGAACTGAGTTTAGCAATCTTAATTTGCATGCTAGGTATTTAG
>SJYX01018284.1:10786-28155 GCA_006410675.1 Oreotragus oreotragus | reverse complement strand
TGCATAGAAGTTAAATAAGCAGGGTGACAATATACAGCCTTGACGTACTCCTTTTCCTATTTGGAACCAGTCTGTTGTTCCATGTCCAGTTCTAACTGTTGCTTCCTGACCTGCATACAGATTACTCAAGAGGCAGGTCAGGTCGTCTGGTATTCCCATCTCTTTCAGAATTTTCCACAGTTTTTTGTGATCCACACAGTCAAAGACTTTGGCATAGTCAATAAAGCAGAAATAGATGTTTTTCTGGAACTCTCTTGCTTTTTCCATGATCCAGTGGATGTTGGCAGTTTGATCTCTGGTTCCTCTGCCTTTTCTAAAACCAGCTTGAACATCAGGGAGTTCACGGTTCACGTATTGCTGAAGCCTGGCTTGGAGAATTTTGAGCATTACTTTACTAGCATAAACTCTGAGAGGGAAAATCATCTGTTTTGCCCACAATTGTGTTCCCAGGGAATAGAATGGTATCTCGCAAAGAAAAATTGTTCACTAAAAACTTGTAGGAAAAAATGGAGGGGAACTTATTCATTTATTCTCACTCAGATTTTCCCTGTTTCTTCACCAGAATAGATTAATAGAATGAAAGAATGGTCAATTGATATGATAAAATTTTAAAACCTCTCAGAGAAAGGATGGAAGCTGTTCAGAGGTGGAGAGGCCTTAAAGTTGTGTCAGCAGATGAAGGATCAGGGAAGTTTAACCTGAAGGAGAGGAGTTGTGATAGCCGTCTTCAAACATTGGAAGGATTTTTACATAGGTAAGAATTTAATCTTGTTCTGAATAGCCCCAAGACATTCACAGATCCAAAACTACTGGGTTTAAGCTATGGGGAGTCAGGCTTTTGACTGAAAAAAGAACCCTCTCCAAAAGAAGAAATTGGGTGCCTCAAGAAATAGTGTATTTTCTAGCACTGAAGATGTTTGAACATAGGCAAGATGAGGGGACGTTGGAACTTGGGAGTGTTTTGTTATGTTTTGTTTTTAAAGGATTTATAAATCAGTTAGGTGGTTAGGAGATGTGATCTTAAAAATCTGTGGAGTTTGTGATACTTTGAGTCTTTTTCTCCCAACAAAAGAAAGGCAGGGGAGAAGGTGGGACTGAGAGAAACTGGATGAAGATATCAGGAACTCATAAATGATGAGAGAAGGAAGTCAGGCAGATGAGAGGATAACTCTGTTTCAGGCAGTTGCTTGGCCCTCTGCAGAGCCTTGTGTTAGTTGCTCAGTCGTGTCGGACTCTTTGCAACCCCATGGACTATAGCCCACCAGATGCCTCTGTTCCTGGAATTTCCCCAGGCAAGAATACTGGAATGGGTTGACATTTCCTTCCCCAGGGGATCTTCCTGACCCAAGGATTGAACCCATTTCTCCTGCCTGGCAAGCAGATTCCTTACCATCTGAGCCACCAGCAAAGCCCATAGAGAGCCTTAGAAAGCTAGTTACAATGCTCTTAACAATATTAGCATAGAAAAGAACTAACAAAACAAGGTTTCACAGTATTCTAACCTATGTCTTACTTGATAAATTTTCCACATATATCTTAGGGCATACCTATATGAAAGGCATAAATTTATTTTTTTTCAATGGTAGATGATACCTCTTAAAGAGTTTGTGACTCTGTAAATAACAGCATGATAATGAAAACCCTGAGGTGAAGTACATATAAAATATTTTAAATATGTCTAGCTAGAGGACAATAATAATCTTTACTAAATGCTTAGAGAGGCCTGACAATACCATGTATTCACTGTGAAACCTAAAACGAGTTATCCACTATTCATTCATTCAACTCAGTTAGTGAGTAACTTGTGTAAGTTACAGGGGATATTGCATTGAACAAAACAGATAGATGTGTTCCCTGATGGAGTTTTTAGTCTATTGATGGCATTAAGAATGCAGTGAGTGAGAAGTACAAACATTGGATAACTGCACAGTTAGGCACAAAAGTGGTTCTGAAATTTGTCTAGGACAACGTTTCTCAACCTCTATACTTTTGACACTTTGAGCAACATGATTCTTTCCTAAGGTGTGCCTGTTCATCATAGGATATTTAGCAATATAGATGAGATAGTTGGATGGCATCATCAACTCAGTGGACATGAATTTGAGCAAACTTCAGGAGATAGTGAAGGACAGGCAAGCCTGGTGTGCTGCAGTGCATAGGGTCGCAAAGAGTCGGAAAGGACTTAGCAACTGAACAACAGCAACAACTCATCAGGGCTTCCCTGGTGGCTCAGATAGTAAAGAATCTGCCTGCAATGCAGGAGACATGGGTTCAATCCCTGGGTCAGGAAGATCCCCTGGAGAAGGGAATGGCAACCCACTCCAGTATTCCTGCCTGAAGAATCTCATGGACAGAGGAGCCTGGTGGGCTACAGTCCATGGAGTCACAAAGAGTTGAACATGACCAAGTGACTAACACTTTTTCACTGACCTCTCCACACTGGAAGGAAAATAGCCCCCCTCTTGTTGTGACAGGAATGTCCCAGACATTGCCTAATGTCCCCGAGAGAGCAAAAACATCCCTGATTGAGAATTGGTGGTCCCAGGGGAGCTCTTTTCTGAGGAGGTGACTTCTAACAAAGCTGGTGTTGGTCTTGGTGAAACCATGGAACATGTCCCTTGCTCTCCAATGGCTGTAGTATAATTTTAAAAAATTAATCAAGAATCAATATAGTGTTATCAGTGCTATAGGAATATTGATTAAAGGCTCTTAACCCACAAGTATGAATTCACATTTAGGCTTTCGGCAGTTGAAATCTTGGTCAGTTACTTAACAACCAACTTAGTGTCTTCAGGCCCAGTTTTATCATGTATGAAAGAAGGTTAAGAAGGAGGCCCATTTCCTAATCTCTTTCGAGGACATAAGAATTTAAGTAGGAAAAAGCATTTATGTTTTTTAAAAGACGCTTACTTCATAGTGGCTGTACTAGTTTGCATTCCCACCAACAGTGTAAGAGGGTTGCCTTTTCTTCACAACCTCTCCAGCATTTATTGCTTGTAGAAAAAAAAAAAAAAAACCGCTTACTCCTTGGAAGAAAAGTTATGACCAACCTAGATAGCATATTGAAAAGCAGATACATTACTTTGCCAACAAAGGTCCGTCTAGTCAAGGCTATGGTTTTTCCAGTGGTCATGTATGGATGTGAGATTTGGATAGTGAAGAAGGCTGAGTGACGAAGAATTGATGCTTTTGAACTGTGGTGTTGGAAAAGACTCTTGAGAGTCCCTTGAACTGCAAGGAGATCCAACCAGTCCATTCTAGAGGACATCAGTCCTGGGTGTTCTTTGTAAGGAATGATGCTGAAGCTGAAAGTCCAGTACTTTGGCCACCTCATGCGAAGAGTTGACTCATTGGGAAAGATTCTGATGCTGGGAGGGATTGGGGGCAGGAGGAGAAGGGGACGACAGAGGATGAGATGACTGGATGGCATCACCAACTCGATGGACGTGAGTTTGAGTGCACTCTGGGAGATGGTGATGGACAGGGAGGCCTCATGTGCTGCGATTCATGGGGTCAAAAAGAGTTGGACACGACTGAGTGATTGAACTGAACTGAACTGAACTGATAGTTGATTTTAAATGTTTTGTTAGTTTCTGGTATACATCAGAATGATTCAGATTATCTATCTACCTACCTATCTATAGAGAGAGAAGGAGAGAGAGGAAGAATGTGTGTGTGTGTATTCTTTCTCATATTTTTTCCCATTGTGGATTATTACAGGATATTGAATATATATTTACCTGTGCTATACAGGAGGGCCTTGTATATCTGTTTTATATATAGGAATTAATATCTGCTAATCCCAAACTCTTAATTTATTCCTCCCTCCCCCACCCCTGGAAAAAGCCTTTAAAACTAAGCCTGGTGCATAGTAAAAGGAACAACGAAGAGAAAGAAGAAAACATGTGATTTCTTTTTTCGGTGATGGCCCAGATAGCATATACTTTAAGTTTGTATCAAAGAACATTGTGTGTGTGTGTGTGTAAACCACTAAGAACGTTATGAATAAGAAGTATATTACGGAATGAATTGCCCTTCCAGATCTTGACTATACTTTGACTGCAGGTGATTGTAGAGACAACCATAACTTCCTGGCACAGGACTTGACAGATATGTCAGTGAATTAAAACTGCAAGTTAAAAAAATATCCACATAAGATAGAGAGGCAATTTCAGTTCTGTGTGAATAGCATATACTATTTTATGAATGCCATTGTGTAACTGATTATTCATATGGTGGAAACAATGGTATACCCTTAATGGTTGGTAAACAAAAATAAATTCCATGTAGTAAAAATAACTTACTGGAAGTATAAACTCATAAAAATGATAAAAGGAGATATATGACATTAAAAACATGTGATGAGAGAGAGTTTTAGCAAGGCCAAAAACCCTAAAAACATAAAATTGACACACTGATTTCACTGAAAGTTTAGAGCTTCCATATAGCAAAGGGAACAATAAACAAAGTAAAAAAAATAGATTAATGGTATTCTTAGAAAAACTATTTACAAAATCTGACCAATGGGTGTTTACTTTACTAATAAGCTAAAAGGATACTATAAAAGTCAAGCAAATAGCCTGTAAGTGTATGAAATAATGTTAATCACCCCTAGTAATAATTATATACAAGATTTACAGAAATGTTATGCCTCTGTTTGGTTTACTCTTTCTTTCTTCTTGATGGAAACATTTAGCACTAAGTAACAGATTTTAATTTAACACTACCAGAAATGCAGGTGACCCAATCAGTGCCCTTGATTATATTGCAGTGTTCAAATAAATAACATTTATTTCAGTGTTTACAATTCCTATAGAATATTACTGAAATATTTATATTTGGTGGAAATTTTGTTTAAATTTAAATAGTGTGTTTGTGTATCCAGTTTATGCCATTTACCTCATTTATCCCAATCCCAGGAACTTGATTTGTGCTTAATTGCAATTCAAAAGAAAAAGAATATCTGATTCTGAAATTTTTATACTTTTATTTTTAAGGGTAAAACAATTTTAAATTGTCTGATATAAACAAAGCAAGTTCCCTTTGTTCCTCAGAGGCTTTATATTAAATGGATTTTTAACTCATTGATAGCATATAGTGGTTAAATTTCCCCATGATCTTTGTGTTTCTGTTTTCGCAGCAGAAACTAACTCGGTCCATTTACTGTCCTTCATAGAACTGTGCTCTGCAATATATTTTTTCATACAAATAGATACCTTTTTAAAAAACTGTATAAATCCTTGCACAGAGTTTTCTCAGTTGGATCACTTCTGACTCACATTTCCTGAGGAGGTGTGAGGGTGGAGGGTAATGGCTTTAAGAAATGAAGTGCAATAAGTTTAATGCTTTCCTGTGATACAAATATATGAAATGACCCTGAATGACATCTTTACTCTTGTCTGCTCATTTCTCCCACAGGTATGGTTCTGGTCAGTTATAGAAAAAAATTGACATTTGCAGTGGACCCTTTTATAAAAGAAGTGCCAACTTGGAAATGATTTATTTTAGAAACAGAGAGGATATAAACATATATATCCCCTGTCTCTGAAGTGTGAAGGTTGAAAAGCAAAGGGATGATCTTTAAAGTGTCTAAAATATTGATTTGTGGCATAGTTTTACAAAATGCTTCAGATTAGTTTTTTTTTTTTTTTTGGTCCCTCATGCTTTGCATCAGTTGGTGCTACAACTTGAATCTCTTTATTTTTGAATTTACTTAAAAAAAGATATTTCATAGTGGTATCTATCTATCTCCCTTTAGAAAATCAGTGCTGAAAAAGCCAGACTCATTCTAAGAAATCAAATCTGATACTTTCCCTAACATCACAAGTTTTGCTTTTATTTTCTTTGTTTTTATACAACAAATATTCTCTATCTCCCTCTCCCTAAGAAGATGCACCAACTCAACATTGATAAAATTCCATTTTCAATCTCTGTTTATTTAAGGAGCAAAGATATTGAATGTTCAAATTAGAGCTTCTTTTTAATATCAGAGTAATCACTTGCATAAATAAATCAAGCTTTAGCAAAACAGGAAACCAACATTTAACACAATTTCCCAAATATATACATCTCACGTTATAGATATATCTACTAATCCCCCATCATTCCTAAGGAATTCACAACAAAATGATCAAATGAACAAAATGATCAAATCAAGTGCAAAACTAGAATAGAAATGGTTGATTACTTGTGATTATTTTTATCATCTTTAAGAAAAATTGTTTTTTAAATCAACACAAAGGAGCCCTTAGCCCTAAGATATTTTAAGCTCAATGTTTAAATTTAATTATCAAATTTTACTTATAGATTAAAAGATGAACTAAAAATGCAGAATCTCTCAAGTAGTCCACATAGCATTAGCTGAAACATATAAAGTATAACAGTGAGTTAAATTTCCTGAGAAATTTGAGTTATTTAAAGTAGCAGGACAAACACTTTAAGGAAAGATGAATTGAAAAAAAGTAGAATATATATGTCTATAAAATATAGTCATATAAAGTACATCCATATTTCTTCACTCTGAGCATCAAGGTAATGCAAAAAATAATAACAACAACAAAAGCAGTGTGGTATGTCAGATTTCACCTTTTAATTTAAAAAAAGATGTTCACCTCCAGAGGGATTTTCTTTTTTGGGTTAGCTCAGTTATTTCAGATCTTGTTCATTTAAATGGCTGATTTACTTTCCTTCTGAGATTTTTCTTCAGTAAGAAGAAAGAAATAGATTTTTGATATGTATCCTGAGTAGAACTAATTGTTTATTACTAACTTTTAGGATCTCTAAGAGGCAGAAAAAGTGGAAGTGGGAAAGCCTATGGCACTTATAAATCTCCAAATGAAGGGATACATGCCGCTGTGTGAAATGTTAAAAGTATGATGCAACTTTACTAACAACAAAATCTATGGATGTCTCTGTACTGTATGTTTATTCTATTTTTAAAAAACTCATTATAGACTAAATGACTTTCCCTACTGTGCATCATTTTTGTATAATTTTTTTAAGATTGATAAGCCCAAATATAAAATTTATTTCCTTTAAGTAGCTTCCAACTTTTCCCCAGTAAAAAATGTAGATACCTCTACAGAAAACTTGAAACCTTGCTTAGGCACATATTACATTTTTATGAAAAGACTGTGTGAGTGCTGAGTCCAACCTTGACGTTTACATCTTTTCTTCACATTAGAATTAACCAGAGAGTGCTAAAGAAACATATATCCAGGTCCCAGCCCAGATTTATCAAATCTAAATTCCCGGGGGTGAGGCTTGGGCATCATTGTGTCTTTTCTTTTTAAATTAATTTTTATTGGTGTAGAGTTGATTTACAATGTGTTAGTTTCAGGTACAGCAAAGTGAATCAGTTATACATATATCCACTCTTTTTTAGATTCTTTTCCCATGTAGTTCATTACAGAGTACTGAGCAGAGCTCCCTGTGCTATACAGTAGGTCCTTATTAGCTCTCTCTTTTATTTATAGTAGGATGTATATGTCAATCCCTCTAACCCCCTGGAAACCATAAGTTTGTTTTCTACATCTGTCACTCTGTTTCTGTTTTGTAAATAAGTCCATGTGTGTCATTTTTTTAAGCTCCCACATATCAGTGATATCATACAATACTTGTCTTTCTCTGTCTGACTTACTTCACTCAGTATGACAATCTCTAGGGCCATCCGTGTTGCTGCAGATAGCATTATTTCTGGGATTTTTATGGCCAAATAATATTCCATTGTATAAATGTGCCACATCTTCTTTATTTCTCTGTTGATGGACACTTAAATTGCTCTTCTTAAGGTAACTTACAGTTACCAAAACCACTTGGCCCTATGAGCACTTCACGCTGCATTGAGTCTAGTATTACCTGCTGATTCCTCTGGGATTTGCTGCAATAATCAACTTTTCAAGCACTAGAAAGTCTTGCCAAGAGACATTAAAGAGTTATCTGAATAATTTAAAGAAAAATGTTATGGGGAAATAACGTGAGTTTTGCTCTAGTCGAGTGAATCATTATTTCTTTAAAGCTGAGTTTAAGGCGCAGCCTGACTGAGACCTCTAGAGAAGAGAAATGGTGGCTCAAAAAGATTGAGAAGCTTACCTAAGGCTACACAGGCACTGCGATGCTGACCCTGCATCAGAGTGTGCTTTCCTGTTCTGTGTCCCTCTACTACAAGACTGCTTCTTATTACTATCTTCTTTTCGGCTGAAAAACACATTCAAAGAGAGAGAGGATGTTAGAATTTATACTTTGGCACAAATTCCAACAAGGCTAGTTCCTCCAGATATGTAACTTTCCTTATGTTAACACATAACCGTTTAGCTGGAAGATGCAACTGAAGAAGTGCACGTACAAGTTACCAGGTGATTTGGGTATGCCAGTTCATATTTCTCGTCAAAGTCAATGACTGAATTTCTTAAAACAGTTGTCCTCACAATGATGTGTGTGTAACCTGGGGATGCATGAAGACCTTCCTAGGAGCAGGCACAGGTAGTTGTAAAAGGACTTTATTCCAGGATCATCAACTTTCTTTTGTACTCTTCACTGTACCTGAAGGTGTTAGTTGCTCAGTCCTGTCTGATTCTTTGTGACCTCATGGACTGTAGCCTGCCAGGCTCCTTTGTTCATGGGATTCTCCAAGCAAATATAGTAGAGTGCGTAGCCATTTTCTTCTCCAGGGTATCTTCCCAGCCCAGGGACCAAACCCAGGTCTTTCACATTGCAGGCAGATTCTTTACGGTCTGAGCCAATGGGGAAGCCTCATATATTCTTCTATAGATTTATAAATTAGTTGTTAAATCCCTATTTTCCTTATTAAGAGAAGCATTTTCAACAAGACCTTATTTTTATGTTATTTATCAAGGTTTTCATACATGTATATCCCTTTGATCAAATATATATGCCTTATAATTGTAATGATAACTCACTTCCCTGGTGCCTTAGTGGTAAAGACTCCACCTCCCAGTGCAGGAGACGTGGGTTCGATCCCTGGTTCAGGAAGATCCCCTGGAGAAGGAAATGGCAACCAACTTCAGAATTTTTGCCTGGGAAATCCCATGGACAGAGGAGCCTGGCAGGCTACAATCCATGGGATTGCAAACATGTTGGACACGACTTAGCAACTAAACAACAACAATGGTAATTCAGTACAAAGAAAAATGTTTCACGGTAGAGCCTATGAATGACAGGAAAAAAAATTCGATATATATACATTTGTTGTTTGAGAAAATTGTAACAGGTGATCAATAAAATCATTCAAGTGTAAATATATATCTTTTATTTATCTATATTTATAGTGTGACTCAAATAATGTCCTTTGCAATCATTAAAACTAAGAATGAGAAATTCCAGATGCAGATTTAAAAATCCACAAGTGGTAGCAAATTTTTCCAAGTTCTTCTTTAGTGGTTACAAAATCAGTGAAGTTTAGAGACCCCTGACAATTATCTCTAAGAGTAGGTATTTGTTGGTAACTTCTGGAAAATTCCAACAGTTCATCTTGCTATGATGACAGTAACTATTTTTAAGAAAGCTTCAGATAAAAATCATTCATACACACTAATTTTAAAAAGATATTTAAACATTCATAATTTAGGAGTCTAACATCATTTATAGATATAAATGAAGCTCTTAGTTTGCAAAGGTAACTGAGGTAAGCTAGTAAAATGCAGAAATGTAAATTGCACTGATGTGTGCATAAATTAATGTCACCTACATATTGCCAGTAACAGTATTTTTTAGTCTCTCACTCTCTAATAACCAGACTAATAATTAATTAAAGGAAATATAATTATTTTTAGAATTAGCTATATGATGATTATTTTTAGAATTAGCTATATGATAATTGCTTGACTTCAACGGATAGATCAAAAGAATAAAGACTTTTGCTTGTTCAAACAGGATTTATCTTTTATCCAAACATTTACCCAGCTGATTGAATTTCACTAGTTTATTTTCCCCAAAGTATTTAATCCAGGTGGGTACTAAGTAAAATAAAAAATCTCCCCATAGCACTTTGATGCCACCCACAGTTCTAAATGCTTCACTTGTTCACAGTTGGCATTTTGTGAAGGTCCAGGTTACTGAGAACATCTTGGATACTTTGGCAGGGCCCATGAAAAATAAGAAAATGCTGTTCTTGGAGATGGTGTAGTTTGAGGTAAGACCTATGTTTTGAAATTAAACTGATTTGTATTCAAGCTACCTTTTGGGAAAGTTGTTCAGAGGATCTACCCTGAAGATTCCTATAAAGGAATCTTCTTTTCCAGGATCCTTGTGAATATTCAAAGCTATGTCAATGTTTAGCACTAGTAAGTGTTAATTTCATTCTTTCCCCATTAGACTTGTCAAATGGAAAGAAAGCTATACAAAAGAATGAACTAGTTATTACAGATGACAGACAGTAACAAAAGATCTTTTACAGGATAAAACTACCTATTAAATGATTTTAAAGTATTAGAAATGATTAACTTTTGTCAGATACTATACCACTATACCAAATACCACTCTAATTAAAATAAATGAAAGACTTGTTTTTTTCCTGTGTACTTACTCATTTTTTCGAAATTTCCCTCATTCATTCATTGGCATAATATTAAGGACATATAATGTGCCAGACCCTATGTTAGATGTTGAATATATTGAAAAACTTCTAAGTACAATTATATATATGTATACAGAAAAAATCATCAACCTTGTGTTATCACAATAGATGCCATATGTATATGGTATTTAGGCAACATTCATAGGACCTCATATAGAATGCAGAGTCTTACCAGAACAGAGGAATCTGATCACATTTACCTCTCCTTTTCATGTGCATTAATGATACATCATCCAAATAACACTACAAAATAGAATTTGTCTTGAGAATATATTAGATTATCTTACACACATTGAGGATGCAAAGAATTGAATATGTCTAGGGTAATTTTCTATACATATTGCATTATATACACATAATGAAATATGAATATAAAATTACATATCACATAACTTTTTATGTTAAATAGCAGGCAGCATCTATGATAATATATAGTCTTAGATTTTTCTTTTGATTTTATAAAAATGATGTGAAATGTATTTCATTATTATTAGCATTTTCGACAATGACAGAGGCAAAATCTAGAGGAAAAGAAGAACAAGAGTTTAATGGACAGTACTTTACTGGAAGCCAGAGCACCATCTTATATTTCAAAGATGACAGGTTTCCCCTTTCTTGGTTTAACGTTTTCAGATGTACCTTGCCCATGGCTTGGTTAATTTCGAAGATGAAAATGATAAACTGGAAATTAAATGCAACTTGATTTCCGATTTAAATTTCCTTCATTTTTGAAGAAGAAGAGATTAATTCTATAATTGTAATTCTGGAAAATTCTTCATGGAAGAAGTAATTCTGGGAGAGGTGAAATATGTAAGTGGAAGGGAGTTATCTTATTGAAGGAGAGAAGAATCTAAGTTATCATTATTTTGAAATGGGTGTTAAAATCTATTTTCACATAGAAATATACTATGTTTTAGTAACTTGCTTGTCATTTTGCTCTTTTTCCATTATAAAATCCTCATTCCATTGAAGATCTGCTTCCTGTTGTATTAGCTCTTCCAAAGTTATCAAGAAATAATAGGCAACATATCATTCTGCAGATCTCAAAGCAATTATTTTTACATTTAAATATTAAAATATTGACCTTTTAGTGTCAATAATATTCCAGTTTCTTAAAAAAGAAAGCTGTATTTAAGTAATAATAAATCAGTCTACTTAAGCAAACTCAAGAAACACATTTAAAATCTGCTTTTTAAGATGCCAACTCCCAGCAATAGGAATTTATCTTAGGCTGAGCAGAAGACAAGGCTGCATCCAATCAAAATGTCCATGGAAGTTCTGCTCTAGTGTTCTCATGTCCTCATTGGGTAACTCTTAATGCCTACTAGGATAATGGTCCAGAGGTAGATATAGAGCTTACATGAGATGGCAATATAGGTCAGGGGCAATTTCCAGCATACTGCTCACTCTCATAAAAACATAATGCAAATGACAACTATATCATTCCTTGAATCTGTTCTCATTTATACAAGATGAGTCCATTTGCAGTGATCTGTACTTTAGCTATTATAACTAACCAAAGACTCATGATATATTGTATACATTATGGTGTTGGAGAACTGGCATCCTAATATATGACCCTAAAATGTCTCAGTGTTGTTGAACAGATCCAGAGCTGCTTCATGAAGGTCCCAGCTTAGTCTTAAGGTAGCCTCACAGCCCACTTCTTTGTGACACTGGAAAGGTCTTCGTCTGGGCACAGGTCAGGCTTCTCTATTTTCCTAATAGTATGTTAATAAGCACCTACTCATTCAGTATCCAAAGTGCACCTGTCTTTCTCAGATAGAGCTCATTCATATAGTTTCAGATGTTCTGCTGTCTTACTCCTAGCAAAAACCTGACTGAAGGTGATATTTAAGGACAATACTCCAACTCTATGATAACTTCTAAGTAGCCCCTGACCCTACAGTCTTGTTATTCTGTAGCTCTAAGGACTGGCTATCCATTGTTCCTTTTGGAAAGTCAAGGATCTTTCCTTACACCAGAAAGCTACAGGACGACATTACCTTGCCTTCCTCAGAAAAAAAATACTATGAATTTTATTTATTAATTTTAAAATTTTTATTGGAATATAGTTGACTTAAAATGTGTTAGCAAAGTGAATCAGTTAGGTGCTGTACTGTGCTTAATTGCTCAACTGTGTCCGACTCTTTGTGACCCCATAGACTGTAGCCCCCTAGGCTCCTCTGTCCATGGGGATTCTTCAGGCAAGAATACTGGAGTGGGTTGCCATGCCCTCTTCCAGGGAACCTTCCCAACTCAGGGATCAAACCCAGGTCTCCCGCACTGCAGGCGGATTCTTTACCAGCTGAGCTACCAAGGAAGCCTGAATCAGTTATACATGTACACATATCCACTCTTTTTTATATTATTTTCCAAAGTTAAATCATTATTCTTTACCATCTGAGCCACCAGGGGGCCCTATATAGGTCATTACAGAATAGAGTTCCCTGTGTTATACATAGATCCTTATTAGTTATCCATTTTATATATAGTAGTGCATATATGTCAGTCTCAATCTCCCAATTTTATTTTAATATTATTTACTCAGACTCCATCAGAGATCAATCAAAAAGTCATTAAAAATAATTTTTATATTTGCCTTGTATTTCTCAATAATCTTATCCCTTCACATTGTGTGTGATGCCCCCATGAGGCATATTCTTTTTAGGATTTAACACTAAAACAAAAATTATATCTAATGAAGGATAGGGTTTATTATTTCTTATAAGGGTATTTCTTCCTTAGACTGAGGCATTGAAGTGGCCATCTGTCATTAGTTTAACTCCAGAATCTTGCTTGGGATAATAGATTTAATAAATCTTATTGATCTTCCAACTAAGTTGTGTTAACTTTATTCTTGTTAAATTTACCTTTGTGCCTAAGCACACTCATCAGAACTCAGATCATTACCACGGCCTTTGTTTCCTCTACCAAAGGAATGAAAACAATTTCTCCAAAAGGATTCTGATACCTTAGAGGACATTGCTGCTTTATTCTTTTTTTCCTCATACCACCACTTCCAAGATTATAAAGGGACTTTAAAAATCTCTTCTTCTATAATTGTTAGTGTTTGGCTTTCATGCTGGATCAAATGAATATAGTTAAAACCATTTTGTGGATGGTGCCCAACACAGCCTGGCACCCACCAAAACGAAGCCATTCAGATTATATTTTAGAGCCACTTTCGGACAGAGAGATAGAGAATTTGAATTGCATTAGATATCCATTGGCATAGGATGGCTACGGGATTTGTAGTCATTACATTATATAGGAACACATTCTGATTTTTAACAATAGTTAAACTCATTAATTATATTTCACACTGTTATTTCTTGTGCACACTAAAAGTAATTTATTGACATTATTTTTAAAAATCGTCTTGAGACTATTGACTCAGAGAATGATCTGCCCATAAGACAGATTTCTACATGTCTACTACATCCCTCAACTTGGATGTCCTGAATTCCCTAGCACTTCGACTCAAAATATTTCAATCTTTTTCAACATCCCCAAACTTGAGTTTCTGTGTTTCTTGTGTTAGCTGATGATTTCATCATTCCACCAGTCACCTGAGCTGAAAATATATTACAATCATCCTAGAATCCTATTCATTCTGCCTCTTTTTCACTCAAATCTGTACACAAGTGCTGCCACTTTGACCTCTGAAATGCTTTTCAAGGCATTTATAATCTGTCATCTCATTTTCAGCACTGTCTTTTGTCATTCACTATTTTGCATCATTTCATTTTCATTCTTACCACTGTTATTCATCCAACAAATATTTATTTAGCTTCCTCAGTAATAATTATCATTATTATTAATTCTATCTAGATGATGTGGGTATAAAGGTGAATATGACAGACATGATCCCAGCAGGGATGTCAGACTTTACATAGGTAATCAACTGTGATGAGTCTCATGAGCAAAACATGAGAGGGGGGGAAAAGAGAAGAGAGCCATTTGGGGAAGAGTTAGAAATCCAAATTTGTTTCTGGGTCAAAGGAAGCTTCTCTGAAGAAGAAGTTATATGTGAACAGTGAATTGAAGTATAGTTAAGAATTGACCAAACAAGAATGTTGGGGAGGTGGGGACCCACAGAGGACATACCACACAGAAAGATACAGGAGAGAGAGTGTCACACAATAGAGAGACTGAAAAAGTGTGACATGAGTATGTTTGGAAAGGAGAGGACCAAGAAACCAAGCTCAGAAGGAAGTGGGGCCAGACCCTGGGAAGTCTTTGCCTTGTTTTGGAGAGGGTTTTTATTGCCCTCTGAGTTTTCAAAGTCATTGAGGAGCAGTCAGCAGCAATGAATTGTGATGAGAGTTGTGATCCAAAAACTTATTTTGCTGATGAGTGAAGAATGGTTCAGAGAGAAGCAAATCAGAAGGGGGAAAAAAGTCTATTGCTATAATCTTGGCAAGAAGTGATAGCAGTCTTGACTAAGATTATGCTAAAGAGGTTACAAGGAAGTGGGCATTTCTGAGGAAGATGCAGGAGGTAGAATCGACAGGGGTTGGCCTTTGAATGAATATGGAGTAGAGTCTGAGGAAATAGTCATGTGTGATTCCCAGTTTCTGGCTTGATTTTTCTAGGGAGATGACACTACCATTTGTGGAAATGTTAAAATAATAAGTACTGTGTTGGATGAAATAAGAAATAAGTGCATAGCAAGGAAAAATAGATTTGAAGGAAAGAGGGATGAGTTTGTTTTGAGTGAGTTAATTCTGAGATGTCTGTGAAGGTTCTAAGTGAAGGGTTGAGTAGACAGAGAAATGAATGGGGATGATGGGAAGAAAGGTGGACGCCATGAACTAGATCTTTCCCAGGCATGTCACACTGCATCACGTTAGTCTACTTGTCACAAAAATTTGCCTGGAGCCTTCATCCCTTCCTTTCTATACCCAGCAAAATATCCCTTATAATAATTCTTCCCTGTTTCCACCATCCTTTAATGTGCTGGTATGATTATTTTTTCTCTATGTTCCCAAAATGCTTGTTTCATTAACCTTAATAAATAGTCCCTCAAGTGATACAGTTGTGTAATTTGTTTGTGATTATTTCCCTATCTGGACTAGAAGTATATTCAGGGCAGAAAAAGTGTTTTCCTCTTTTATATCCATGCTTAGCGCCATAACTGGACCATTGTGGATCTAGCTTTCCTTCTTTAAATTGTATTTATTTATTTTAATTTGAGGTTAAGTAGTTTACAATATTGTGATTTTTTTTACCATACATCAATATGAATTGGCCATAGGCATACATTTGTCCCCTCCATCCTGTACCCCTCTCCCACCTCACTCTCCACCCCATCCCTCCAGCTTTGGGTGCCCTGTATCATACATCAAACTCCCACTGGCTACTGTTTTACATATGGTAATGTATATGTATCAATGCTCTTATCTCAAATCATCCCACCCTCTCCTTCTCCCATCCGAGTTCAAAGTCTGTTCCTTACATCTGTTTTCTCTTTTGCTGCCTTGCATGTAGGATAATTGGTACTCTCTTTCTAGATTCCATATCTGTGTGTTAATATACAGTATGTCTTTCTCTTCCTGACTCACTTCACTCTGTATAATAGGCTCTATGTTCATCATTGTGGATCTAGCTTTGTAAGATGAATATATTCATTAATCTATCAAATGGCCACTATATTACAAGCAATGTTGTGCATACTATATGCAAGAGAGAATAGGCCGATGCTCTCATAATCCCACAATCTAGTAAACTAAGCTAGGAGATAAACTGAAAGAAGGGAAAAATATCCAAAAGAGGAAAAATTATGCAAAGAGTTAAAAGAGAGTTAGAAAGGTTTGAAAATTGTCTCAAGACTTCTCTGAGGTGGTGATTGACAAAAAATAGCTAGCCAGGTAATGATCTGGGGGTACTGGGAATGGCTAGCTCAAAGATGCTAAAAATGAGCTAACTTTGTAAGTTGAAAGAATATCAAGAGCACCAGAATCCCTCATCAGTTCAGTTCAGTTCAGTTCAGTCGCTCAATCGTGTCTGACTCTTTGTGACCCCATGAATCGCAGCAACGCCAGGCCTCCCTG
Source organism: Oreotragus oreotragus (assembly GCA_006410675.1). NCBI lineage: Eukaryota > Metazoa > Chordata > Mammalia > Artiodactyla > Bovidae > Oreotragus > Oreotragus oreotragus. Next base: position 11,505 of record SJYX01018284.1, on the reverse strand, counting down.
TCCATCACCAACTCCCGGAGTTTACTCAAACTCATATCCATCGAGTCGGTGATGCCATCCAACCATCTCATCCTCTGTCGTCTCCTTCTCCTCCTGCCCCCAATCCCTCCCAGCATCAGGGTCTTTTCCAATAAGTCAACTCTTCGCATGAGTTGGCCAATGTATTGGAGTTTCAGCTTTAGCATCAGTCCTTCCAATGAACACCTAGGACAGATCTCCTTTAGAATGGACTGGTTGGATCTCCTTGCAGTCCAAGGGACTCTCAAGAGTCTTCTCCAACACCATAGTTCAAAAGCACATGTATAAAATCATATATGAAATGAATCGCCAGTCCAGGTTTGATGAATAATACTAGATGTTTGGGCTGGTACACTGGGGTGACCCAGAGGGATGGTACGGGGAAGGAGGAGGGAGGGGGGTTCAGGATGGGGAACACGTGTATACCTGTGGCGGATTCATGTTGATGTATGGCAAAACCAATACAATATTGTAATGTAATTAACCTCCAAGTAAAATAAATAAATTTGGTCTTTTGATGAGGAAAAAAACACAAAAGCATCATTTTTTTTGGACTCAGCTTTCCTGACAGTCCAACTCTTACATCCATACATGACTACTCAAAAAACCATAGTCTTGACTAGATGGAACTTTGTTGGCAAAGTAATGACTCTGCTTTTGAATATGCTATCTAGGTTGGTCATAACTTTCCTTCCAAGGAG
>SJYX01018284.1:0-10408 GCA_006410675.1 Oreotragus oreotragus | reverse complement strand
GTTATTGATATTTCTCCCGGCAATCTTGATTCCAGCTTGTGCTTCTTCCAGCCCAGCATTTCTCATGATGTACTCTGCATAGAAGTTAAATAAGCAGGGTGACAATATACAGCCTTGACGTACTCCTTTTCCTATTTGGAACCAGTCTGTGGTTCCATGTCCAGTTCTAACTGTTGCTTCCTGACCTGTATACAGATTTCTCAAGAGGCAGGTCAGGTGGTCTGGTATTCCTATCTCTTTCAGAATTTTCCACAGTTTATTGTGATCCACACAGTCAAAGGCTTTGTCATAGTCAATAAGGCAGAAATAGATGTTTTTCTGGGACTCTCTTGCTTTTCCCATGATCCAGCAGATGTTGGCAATTTGATCGAAAACCAGCTTGAACATCAGGGAGTTCACGGTTCATGTATTGCTGAAGCCTGGCTTGGAGAATTTTGAGCATTACTTTACTAGAGAATCCTCATAGAGGGTGGTTAAGGAGAGATGTTGAGTTATACATCCCCCTTGTTTCTGAAGGACATCATATCATACCTCAGGTGACTTTATTCTTAGCCTCATCTCCCGTGTGCAGTGTTTCAGGTAAAGGTCTTAATTAACATGAGATACTCTCTATAGTAATGCCCAAGTGTCACAGAGATTTACCTAAAGGATACATCTGTTCCCATCATATAGTGAGCTAATGGAAGCACACGATGTGAATCCAAAAATGAATTTCATTTATGAAAGGTAAGGGCTGTAGACGTAGTCATAGAAACTTCAAACCTAAAAGCACCAGAGAGTCACCTTTAAGGAAGATTTAAAGGCTGGAAAATAGCATAGGATCCATGAAGACAGATTTGCTTGAGGTGATACATTTAAGCATATATCTTCATGAGAGTATATGAGTTTAAGTTTATATTGACCAATTTTATTTACTTGTTTATTTGTTTCCAACATATCTTATCTTAGGGCATATGTTTCCCTAGTGAATAAGCACTCTGACTATGCCAGTAGCTATATTTTTATGCAGCCTTCTACTTCTCATACTAAAGCACCTCCAGAATAGAAAATAAATCTTTTCAAAAGTTTCAAAACAGGCTTTCCATATATTCCCCTTAAAAGTACCAGGCAAACATATTTCTTGATTCTTAACATATTGCATGTTGCCAGCAAGTATATTCAAATCTTCACAAGTTATTCATGTAACCAGGCACACTTACTGGTGTGCTTCTGCTTTGGTTGTTCCTTGAAATTGGAAAGTAAGCTCCTTTCAGGGTTGGAGGGGAGGATCTATGAAAGAGGAAAAGTAATTTTGCTTTTAAAATGAGATATACTTGAACCATAGCTCTGCTTTGATTTTGATTTACCATAGGTACAAAATAGCACCATTGCTTTAGAGCAGGAGTCAGCAATCTTTCTGTAAAGGGTCAGATAGTCAATATTTTAGATTTTGTGGTCTATGAGGAAGTGTCAGTCATAAATGCTCCATTCTGCTATTGTAATATGGAAGCAGTTATCAACAGAAATGGCAACCCACTCCAGTACTCTTGCCTGGAGAATCCCATGGAGGGAGGAGCCTGGTAGGCTACAGTCCATGGGGTCGCAAAGAGTCGGACACGACTGAGCGACTTCACTCACTCACTCACTCATAAACACCATGCAAATGAAAGTATGCAGTGGTATTCTAATAAAACTCTATTTGCAGAAAGAGGCGCAAGCCACATTTGACTTGAGGGCAGTAGTCTGCAGACTCCTGTTTTAGAGCTAATGATTTGTCAGCTGGCATCGTCCATTTTGGGAAGCGTGTACTTGTGGAGTGTATATATGTGTTTGTGTCCACACTCAGTCATGTCCAACTCTTTGTGACCCCATGGATCATAGCCCACCAGGATCCTCTGTCCATGGGACTTCCCAGGGCAGGAATACTGGAGCGGGTTGCCATTTCCTACTCCAGGGAGTCTTCCCCACCCAGGGATTGAACCTGCGTTGCTTGTGTCTCCTTCATTGGCAGGTGGATTCTTTACCACTGTGCCACCTGAAAAGTCTCAATTAGGGAGAAGAACTCTGAAATTCCTTTTTCTCTGTCCCTTTCTGGTTATGCAAGGTAAGGGCTAGAAATGTAGTTGATGATAAGGTTCAATCAGTGCGATTTCAGTGGTTAGAAAGAAAGTTGGCAGCCTGTTGGCAAGTCATATTTAGTCTCTGGCAACTTCATTTTCACAGGATCAGTTCACATGGTTGTGCTGTCCTTTTTCCAGCAAGAGTATTATAAATTAAAATGATGTGGGGTCACCTTTTCTTTAGGATCTTGATGGTGCCTAATCAACTCACTCACCAATTTTCTAATTTGTATAAAGATCTTCTAACTAAATGTAGACACTTGCAGCCTTTTTCCTGTTCACTTTTTCTATAACAATTAATGATGGATTTATTTAGCTTTGCACCATTTGTTTTTATTTCTAGTCACCTTGAAAATTTGAATATAAAGCAGTGCTATACCTTGTATTTTGCCTTATTCACACAGAATGTCTTATCATACTACACATACACACACAAAACACACACACAATGGTACATAATAGTCTGACAACAGGATGAGTGCCCATCAACCAAATAACAGGAGGAGAAAAGTATTCAATCTTTCTTTAAAAAAAACTCACTTTCCTAAAGCATGCACATAAACATTTCAGAATTGTAGTTAGAATGAAAAATGATTTTAGAATGAAAATGTTTAATTGATTCGTGTATAAAATGTTTTTGCACGAAACATCAGAACATACAAGCAGAGGATTATTTGCTTAGGAACACTGGCATTACTAAAAACACTATGATTTTTCAGGGTTACTTGATTATTATTTAATGTGTGAATGAGACCTGCCTCTTCTGGGATATCACTGTGCTCATGAGGAATGTCTTTTTTCCCCAATGATCACCTTTTTTATTGTCAGTAGATTCATAAGTATGGTGCATGCTGAAAATATGAAAGTAACTGATATGTCTCTGTATATACATGTATTATATACACTTTTTTTGTGTGTATATGTATGTGTATTTATGTATATATATATATGTATATATGCATATATACATACATACATATATACACACATACCCATATGTCAAATGTGTCATCCTGCAAAAGAAATTGGTACAGGGAGGGAGGAGGAAGGGGAGTTCAGGATGGGGAACACGTGTATACCTGTGGTGGATACATGTTGATATATGCCAGAACCAATACAATATTGTAAAGTAATTAACCTCCAATTAAAATAAATAAATTTATATTAAAAGAGAACAAAATACATATTATTGTGTATTTAACATCCTTGAAACAAAATCCCATTTGCTACAAGTCATTCTCACCCCTCCAAATGATAGCATGGTTGAGATACATTGTGAACTTTATTTTGATCCACAGCTTTCAGTTCAGTTCAGTCGCTCAGTTATGTCCGACACTTTGCAACCCCATGAACCACAGCACGCTAGGCCTCCCTATCCATCACCAACTCCTGGAGTCCACCCAAACCCATGTCCATGGAGTTGGTGATGCCATCCAACCATCTCATCCTCTGTCATCCCCTTCTCCTCCTGCCCTCAGTCTTTCCCAGCATCAGGGTCTTTTCCAATGAGTCAGTTCTTCGCATCAGGTGGCCAAAGTATTGGAGTTTCAGCTTCAGCATCAGTTCTTCCAATGAACACCCAGGACTGATCTTCTTTAGGATGGACCAGTTGGATCTCCTCGCAGTCCAAGGGACTCTCAAGAGTCTTCTCCAACACCAGAGTTCAAAAGCATCGATTCTTCCATGCTCAGCTTTCTTTATAGTCCAACTCTCACATCCATACATGTCCACAGCTTTGCAATTATGCAAAACCTTCAAGTTGTACCTAATTTCTCAATTCAACTTAATTAAAAATATTCAATTCAATTCAGTTCCAAAACCATATCTCAAATGGCCTCTATATATGAGCAAGGTTATATGGACTTGGCCCCATAAATAGAAAACTGAATAACTGACTTCAGTGAACTCACATGTGACTGAGGCATACGAAGTTATAGTTTACTGTAGATTATAAATCTAGAAGGAAAACACAGTATAATAGAGGATAAAGAGTAGGGGCACAGACAACAGAAATAATTCTGGCTGTGGAACTTTGTTTCACAATATCAGTAACATTCAGTTGGTCATGAAAAATAAATAGAGTTCACTGGCTAGAGAAGAGAGAGGAAGGGCTTTGTAGCTAGATTTAGATTCCGTAACATTCTCTGTGTTGCTATGTTCAAAAAATTGTAATTTTTATTGTATTCCATTATTTAAATTATAGTTCTATATTATATGAATGATATAAATATTTAAAACCAGATGCCTTATAAAATTTCAATGATTTCCATCATGTGGCCTATGATTTCATTTCCTTTTTTTCTCATATCATTATGAGCAATGATCTCAAAAAAAAAAAAAAAAAAGCTAGTTTCACCAGATTAGTAAAGAATTATTGAGTTTAGGATGAATAAAATATACAAATCATCCAGAGAAATCCGGCCCTTTTGTTCTGTCTTGTCTTATTTCTGAAACCACACAATCCCCTGAGATGAATAATCATATATTTTATAACCTCCTTAATAAAGCTCAGTTAATAGTAAGCCATTGGACTTTCAATTTTTTTCTTCTGTTTTTCTAATTCCTTCTATATTGCTTCTATATGGATATGTTAGATTCAGCTGTCCTCTGTTTTAAGAGGGGAAGAATATTTTTGTAACATTAAGAATTTTATTTTCTTCAATTAACAACTTTTAGTTTTGATGGAGTAACATTGATAAGAATATTACACTTTGATAAGTGAACAGAAATATCAGTAACATGAATGTTACACCTGAAGCATAGCATCTGGTCCTATTAGTATTACTTGATTATCAAGTGCATCAATGATAAAAATATATTTTAAAATGTAAGGCAAGTATCTTAAATATAGGTCTATATATATATATGTATTTCAAGCAAAAATGTTATTTGTTCATTTGTGCAAATTATATAAACTATTGAATATGAATCTCTTCATATTTCCTTTCTCTTTCATCTCTCAGATGAAATTGGGTGTTGCTTTTCTCCAACTGCAAAGCATCCAAATAGAATGTTTAGTGTAATGCCACTGACACTCACTATTATACTAGTTCATCAAAGTGTGAATGAGTGTGTGAGTTAATGATCCTTTTAAAACACAAAGAACAAAGGCAATAAAAATAAATAAGAAATAGAAGTATTAAAATAGGAAGGCCTAGTAGTACAAAATAAGGAATGTAATATCTTTATTCATTATTGGAAAGATGTTAAAGCTCAGAAGAAAACTGCCTGATCAGAGTGTGTGGTGGAAATAAAAAACTATTATTATATATTTCTTCTCCCTAAAACTTTACTTCTCTGATCATGTTTTTCTATAGCAGTTAAATTCGGAGATGTTTACTCTTACTTACCATAATATATAAGCCATCACATATGTGAAGTATTTCAAAGGTCCTATGATGGTTAATCAAATGAAAATGTCTTACAGATTAGCTGACAAATATAAAATATTTATTAATTTTGAGAAAATTAGATTAAAATCTCAGAGATGTTTTCATATTAATAAATTTATTAATTCATCTGTCAAAGAATATTTGACTATTAATATGACTAGTTTTATACTGAAGTTGCTCAGTCGTGTCCGACTCTTTGCGACCCCATGGACTGCAGCCTATCAGGCTCCTCAGTCCATGGAATTTTCCAGGCAAGAGTACTGGAGTGGGTTGCCATGTCCTTCTCCAGGGGATCTTCCTGACCCAGGGATCGAACCTGGGTCTCCCACATTGCGGGCAGATGCTTTACCGTCTGAGCCACCAGGGAAGCTCAGTTTTATACTAGATGAATATAAATAGATATGCATAAATATATCTTTATTTGATCCTAATCCAAGTCCATTTTAAAGGATAGCAGAAGTAAATACAACTGGAGAGAGTCTATCAGTTAGTATCCAGTCAGGAAAAGAGCTGCTCTAACCTAATACAGTGCTTCTCAACCACAGGCGATTCTGCCCCCTCCCCTGGGGACAATTGGCATCATGTAGAGACATTTTTTAATTGTCACAAAAGCAGAGGTGCTACTAATATTTAAGGGACAGAGACAGTGATGTTACTAAGTACCCTACAAGGCATAGGACAGCCTCTCACAGCAAATAAATATCCATTCAAAACACCAGTAGTAATGGGTTTGAGAAACCCTGTTCAGGTACAATAAACTTGATATGAGGAACTACTTAACAAAAATATTGAAACAGTTAAAAAGTCCAACAGTGAATAGTGAGGCAGCCCAGAGATTAGCATCTGTGGGACCCAGTTACCGCCTCTAGGATTTTTTAAAATAAGAGAGTAAGAGATATTAGCAGGGTTTAAGAGCCATAGCAACTAGGCTAGAGCTGGATTCAGGATGGATGCTACTTGTTAGGAGTTGGAGCCAGGGAAGGAGAGTGTTTCCACTGCACACTGGAACCTCAGGGGATATGCAACCCCTGCTGGAGTCACTTCCAGTAGAGAGAAGTGGAAAGAAATATCCTTGTTTATCTCTTCCTTCCACCTGCCAGTCTCTAATCAGTGTTTCCCATTGCCCAAACCTAGTGGGAAGCCAATTGGCAATGGTTTGGGGGAAATGTAAGCTGCAGTGAACATGAAAGGAATGGATCTGAGAGCACACAGGAAATTACCAGCCTAAAAAACAGGAGACATAAAAATCTCTAATTTATTATTCCAGCACCCATGGTGTTCTCATACATTTGTTTTTCTTTTTGAGAAATATGAAAATATATCAAAAGTAGTAGGTGTAGTAGACAGCATGCATACCAATGGATTTAGTACACTATCAGTTCTCAGAAGAAAACTAGGAAAAGAGAAGCTATTTTCTTAAAGCAAAGATTATGGGGGAAAACATTAAGGAAAAAATACTGTTATCACGTGTATTGAAATTAAATCCTTTGGCTGATGATTTTTCCTTCCTTTCTTTCAAAACCGAGAAGATAGCATGTACACTCTTTCCTTTGTTGCCATTATTTTGATGTCAAAACTAAAGAATGTACACATTCTAAGTGAAAAGGCTGAGTGGAGACAAAAAAAAAATGTGATTGAATAAACAAATATTACAATGCTCTTATTTCAATTAAAACTCAAAATGACACCCATCTTTTCTCCAAATAGAAATTAGGTAGCTGGAGTAGTGAAACTTTCTCTTCCATGGCAACTCTAAAGAAGGGGCAGATGGCATGAGATTGTGGACAGATGGACCCATGGAGAGGCCACATTTATAGTTATTGTTAAAATTTTGCTTCCAATTTCACCCAAACCTTCTATGACATTTCATTTTCAGATTGTCAATATTCTCTTGGTACACCAGCATCACCTTATCTTACAGATATGGATGGATGAAAACCTCTTGTTATGAATTTACATTTCTCATTCATTATATTAGGAAACTGTTGTAGATGTTTGATTTAACCAAGGTGATGGAATGGGGCTTGATTAAAGTACTCATATGTAAATCAAGGTTAAGACTATATGAATCATGTGGCAAATCATATCCATGTCGCTGTTCTCAGTCTCAATGTCTTCAATAAGAGAATGGTTCCAAAAAAATTAGCACAGCTAATAATTAAACAATACAATGTGCTTACTGCTGTTGCTTTTGTGTGTGTGTGTGTTTGTGTAAGTCCAATGTATTTTTTTTTTGTTTTAATTTGCAGCAACATGTATGGACCTGGAGGGCATTGTGCTATTTAAAATAAGTCAGACAGAGACAGACAAATACTATCTGATACCACTTGTATGTGGAATCTAAAAACAACCCACTACTGAATATAACAGAAAAAGCAGACTCACAGATACAGAGAATAAACTAGCGGTTACCAGCAGGGAGGAGAGTTGGGGTGCTATATAGGGGTGAGGGAGTGGAAGTTATAGACTCTTGGGTGTTGGGTAGTCTTAATCCTCTATTGTACAATGTGAGGAATATAGCCAATATTTTGTGATAACTATATATGTAAAGTTACCTTTAAAATTGTATAAAAATAAGGGATAATAACAACAGAATTAAATTGAATTTTAAAAGCTCATCTTAGTTAAAAAGTAGTAATGATTGTTAATTTGCGTACTACAGGGATCCCTAAGTTTCATTGACATATGCCTATAGTTATTAACAGATGGAAGGTAAAACAGGATAAACAAGAAATATTTACTAAAGAAACCAATTGGCCTCATGAAGTCACTTAGAGTGTTAAAGCATCAAGAAAGAAGTAAATGGATAAGTGATAAATAAGTGATGAATTTGTTAAAAAAAAAAAAAGCCCCTTTTATTGCCTTTCTTTGATCTTTCTAAGTGGTTTGTTGGGAGACTATAACTCTTTGTTTTTTAAGAATATCAAGGGACAAATCCATGATACAAAGTGTGTATGGTAATGAGCAACATCTACAATAAAAACTTTTGTAGATGAATTAACTGCCCTTGCCCAGGCAGTCCTTTCTAAACAAGTCCCCAAAATTATTAATTGTGGTGGAACCCATTCATACCATCCATTTTTGACAAATCCACGTCTCCTTCAGGAACTTGGCCACCTTATAGGCTGCATTGCCTTGACAGATGAAGATTCTCTCAGTCTTGGTACCATGGCCAGTTATTAATTTATTCATCAATCTAGTATATTTTAGAACAGAAGTGTATTTCTTTCTGCACAGTTCCTATCTTGGGGCTAAAAGAGGACAAATTTGCTCAGTATAACCAAGGACAGATCAACCAGTCAACTCAAAGTAGGCACGAATTATGCAGGAAATCTATTTGAATCAATAGCAAGATACAGCAGAGAGAAGAAAGAAGTAGAATCACATGGACAGAAGAGCTATGGCTTACAGAAATTTGGCAAGGACTGAAGATATCTTGTGTAGTTTTTGTGGACTAGCTAATTTTTGGAATTTATTTACAAGATCGGGATAAGTGGTACTAGCACATTCATGCGTGAGAACACATCAAGAGAAGACTTAAATTCAAGGAGGTGATAAAGAAGAGAGGAACAAATTATTTGCATTAGCCATCAAAGGCAGGGAAATAATCTGCTTGAGCTCAGCAGGGAAAATTAAGGTTAAATGTTAAGCAAAATTTTTATATATCCAAACTATTTTCTTCAAGTAACTTCCATGCTTTCCTACTTTCCTGCAGGGGATTTAGTTTGTTTGCTTTGTTTTGTTTGGTTTTGTTTTTTTAGCTATAACTGATCAAGGTTTGACTTCATGTCAGTCTGTTATTTTTTCGGAGTATTAAAATTGCTTGAACTCTTGCAAAGAGAAGATTGGTGATTATTAACATTCATTTCTAGAGAAAGATAGGAGTCCAGTGAGAAGAGTGAAAGGAAGATATCAGCGTGTAGTGACCATAAGGAAGTAGGACACAAGAAAGTAAGATTGTTCAGAGTTCTAGAGATCAAAATTGTATGTGTTAATTTGGGGTTGGGGAGGATTTATTGCAGGTGTTTGTATTCTAGCTTGGGAGCCTGAGAATCAAATAAGAAATCTTGCCCAGGAGTGGGTCAGTGGACTATTAGCTCCTTGAGAAAGATAGATCATCAGGGCAAACCAAGAGATCATGCCAATGAACAACTTTTGTAGGGCTCTTCATTTCCTCTCATTGGGCCAACAGACTCTTCAGTGATGGGGCAGGCTCTATCCTGCAGATAGGACCCACATAATAAAGTCAAAAGATTCTGCCATGGGCAACATATTTCCTCGTATAAATGAGTTGGGTTTTTTTTTTTTTCCTTTTAATGAAAATGTCTGTTTAACAAAATGTCCCTCATGAAATACTGATCCCAAAATTCCAACCAAAAGGAAAAAAATATGCAAGGTGAAGGATATTTATTTTTAACTTTCCCTAATGCTCCTCTCATTGGAAAGGAGAGATGAGAGAAGAACAGACTTTCAACAATTCTGTGCAAGAAGAGTGAGATGGGAAAGGGAAGAAGGTGCAAGCAAACATCTTCCAGGTATTTACACTCACACATTAAAGGTCTCTTGCATATCCTTAAATACATTCCCCTCCAATGTGCACTTGTTTCATATTCATTCAGTTCAGTTCAGCTCACTTCAGTAGCTCAGTCATGTCTGACTGTTTGCGATCCTAAGAATTGCAGCACGCCAGGCCTCCCTGTCCATCACCAACTCCCAGAGTTCACTCAAACTCATGTCCGTCGAGTCGGTGATGCCATCGAGCGATCTCATTCTCTGTTGTCCCCTTCTCCACCTGCCCCCAATCCCTCCCAGCATCAGAGTCTTTTCCAATGAGTCAACTCTTCGCATGAAGTGACCAAAGTACTGGAGTTTCAGCTCTAGCATCATTCCTTCCAAAGAACACCCAGGACTGATCTC
>SJYX01018281.1:322825-436802 GCA_006410675.1 Oreotragus oreotragus | reverse complement strand
GGGAGGAGCTTGGCAGGCTACAGTCCATGGGGTCGCAAAGAGTCGGACACGACTGAGCGACTTCACTTTCACTTTCCTATTTTTAATTTAAGTCTAATTTACAATGTTGTGTTGGTTTCAAATGTGATTCAGTTATACATGCATACATACATATATTCTTTTTCAGATTATTTTCTATTATAGATTATTACAAGATATTGAGTATAGTTCCCTGTTAGTTAGTTAGTTAGTTAAGTCGCTCAGTCGTGTCCGACTTTCTGCAACCCCATGGACTGTAGCCTACCAGGCTCCTCCGTCCATGGGATTCTCCAGGCAAGAATACTGGAGTGGGTTGCCATTTCTTTCTCCAGGGGATCTTCCCGACCCAGGGATCGAACCCAGGTCTCCCGCATTGCAGGCAGATTCTTTACCAGCTGAGCCACAAGGGAAGCCCATAGTTCCCTGTGCTGTATACTAATCTTTGCCTACCTATTTTATATATTATAGTGTGTATACATTAATTGCAAACTCCTAAGTTATGGTCCCTACTTCTGACCTTTCCCCTTTGGTAACCATAAGTTTATATTCTATGTCTGTGAGTCTGTTTGTGTTTTGTAAATAAGTTCATTTATAACAATTTTTTTTAAAGATTCCACATGTAAATGACATCATGATATTTGTCTTTCTCTGTCAGACTTACTTTGTTCAATATGATAATCTGTAGGTTCATCCATGTTGCTGAAAATGGCATTATTTCATTCTGTTTTCATTACTGTGTAATATGCCATTGTATATGTGTGTGTGTGTGTGTGTATCTCCCTATTTCTCTATTTATCTGTTAATGGACATTTAGACTGCTTCCATATTTTGACTACTCTGACCCATGCCCCCTGCAGTGGAAGCAGAGTCTTAACCACAGGACCACCAAGGCAGTCCTTGTGAGTAGTGTTGTATGAACACTGGGTTTCATGTATCTTTTTGAATTAGAATTTTCTCTGGATATATGGCCAGGGGTGGGATTGCAGGATCATGTGGTAACTCTATTTTTAGTTTTTAAAGAAACCTCCATACTGTTCTCCATAATGGTTACACCGATTTACATTTTCATCAACAGTGTAGGAGAGTTCCTTTTTTTCTCCATCCTATCTAGCATTTATTATTTGTAGACTTTTTAACGATGGCCATTCTAAGTGTTGTGAGGTGATACCTATGAGCAATAGTATTAATCATACTCTCTTAAGGATAATTCTTGGAATTGTGGTAGACATAGATTCAGGGCATCATCAAGATAGAGCATCTTCAGTCATGGCTAAAGTCTGGCTATCATGCAGTTAGCTTTTCCCTTCTGGTGGCAGTAATAGTATCTGTAAAACAACTCAATGTGCATCAGATACTGAATCTGCGACTTTATTGCCTTATCATTAACTACTTGAGCTTGTTTTTTTGTGACTTACAGAGGACTGGGAGATTTCAGCTTTTCTACAAACAAAAGGCAGGGAACATGAAAGGGGCTTTTGTACTTGGAGGGGAGACCTGCAGGGTTCTGCTTGGTTCCAAAGGCAGGTGTGGTTGTTTCGAGACTGACTGAGATTTGGGCTAGGTAGTCTCAATGGACTGCTGAGCTGTCGTAACTGAATATTCATAACCTTAGCAGCTTTTTCCTTTTCTCTTTTGTGTAAAGTTTTGGAGAGCTTGTTGACAACAGTGACAAGTGTATTAGTAGACATAGTAGCTCAATCAAGTCTATATCTTTTTACCAGTCATATCAATTCATCTATTCCTTCAAGTAAAATAGTGGATCATTCTGATGGTTTAGAAAACTCTTTGGGTGAGTGCCAGAATGCTGTTTGACTATATTTTCAAATCTTTTGGAATAATCAAGAAAAGTTTCTTCTGGCTTTTGTTTACAGTGATGGATTTTTGCCCAATCTATTTCCTTTGGAAAGATTTTACCTATAGATTAATATAAGGAAGGAATGTCGCTCAGCCATGTCCAATTCTTTGTGGGCCCATGGACTGTAGCCTACCGGGCTCCTTTGTCCATGGGATTTTCCAGGCAATAGTACTGGAGTGGATTGCCATTTCCTTCTCCAGCGGATCTTCCTGACCCAGGGATCGAACCTGGGTCTCCCGCATTGTAAACAGACGCTTTACCATCTGAGCCACCAGGGAAGTAGACTAGTTTAATATAGGTTGTGGGCAATTTCTCTGTATTTCTGGTGAAGGCTTATGAAAATCGTCTATAAGTATCTTCTAACCCATTTCTTGGAGCCATTATTTTGCATTATTTTCAGAGACTAGTAATTGTATAAACTGTTACAAGTCTGAATATCCAGGCTCATAAGTTTTTACTGTTAGGTCATATTATTTATCAAATTTCAAAGGATCCTATAAAGGATATGGAAAATCCTTAGTTAAGTTCTTAATTTCTGTCTTAGTCCAAGGGATATAGATAAGAGCAAGCTCCGCTTTACTTGTAGCTTTCTCCTTAAAGGGGGCAGCTGTTTTTTAGGGCTGTCTTTATCCTTTCCCTTAGACTCAATAAGTTCTTCCTTTTAAATTGAAAGTGGAAGAGCAAGAAGGTCAGGACAAGGAAGTTCAAAAAGAAGAGAATTCGAAGAACCAGACAGAAGAGGAAAGAGAGTGGGAGAATAAGCAATGATATCTGAGTTCCTTTCTTATTAGGCCACTGTTTCTAATAGTTTTTGGTTTGTCTCTTGCAGTGAGACCATTTTATCATTCTCTCACTTTGAGGCTTTCAAAGTGATTAAATACTAATTAAAATGTACTTCCTATTCTGGCTATTTGATCTTATAGCTGGATTTTTCTAATTGAGCTTGCAAATAAACCAACTTAGGTAAATCTAAAGTGCCCCACCTTGGCCAACTCAAGGGCAAATTATATTTGGTCAGACCGTACTATTTGGTTAAATACTTGAAGGTGTCAATTCCACTGATGTTATACATGAACCCAGCTGGGTTTCCCATAGGTGCCTGTTTGTTTGGGAGTTGTTTGGCCTTCGAGGCAAAGCTTCCCACTATTATTTTGGTGGCCTAATTCAGATATGAGATATGAGCTGAATAAACTTTCTGAGGATGATGTGTTTAATTGGATGTGTGCTACTTCTGAGTCTAGCTCCTCAAGGAGTTACCCTTCATTCAGTTCAACTCTTTTATGTGTCTTGGTTTTTCCCTCTGACAATCTAAAACTGCCATGGATGCTTGGAGCACTAGGTGATTAGCCTTTGTCATACTCCCTGGAAGAGCAGTATTTACTCAATGAGTGTAGTGAGACTCCTTGTGGGACTGCTAAACATCACAAGGATTAATCTTCAGATACTTGTGTTGGTTCTTAATCACCTCAGGATGTCTTGTGGCTGGAAGGAGCAAATGTCCCTTGTTCTTTGAAGCTGAATAATTCAGTCTCTCATTTCACTAGCAAATGGTTTGTTCCGGCCATATATCAACTTGCTTTTCTAAAGTTAAGCCAAATTTAACTAAAACCAGCAACCTATGTTTCCCTGGGCCACCTGCCCAGATCCCCATTGGTCCGTACCTAAGAAAATGCACCAATGCCTCTTAAGAGTCCAAGTCTTAATTTTAAACAGCTCAAATAAAAATTTTAGGATCACTCAAACAGTGAGATCAAAATATTAGGAGAAGCCAGTGAGTCTCAAAGGGCCCATGTTGGTACAAAGAGCTAGTTAGGGGTGTCTTCCAGGTGTTCTCTGGTGGGTGTTTCTGATATCCTGACAGGAATGCCGTGCAAATGTCAATGAAAAAGTAGTCAATAGTCCATCTATGAAAGAAGTGAAAAATTTTATTCATGCCAGCCTGAAAAGTATAACCTAGGAGATGGTCTTTTAGAGAGCTCTGAAAAATGTTCTACCTGTTAAGAAGTCAAAGCACAGTTACATAGTTTTTTGAGATAGAAGGTTATATACCACATGGTATATTGTCAGTTTACACAATAAAGATCTGCATGAACAAAGTAGTGGGTCATCATGACCCGTTATATATTATCTTCTAAACAGTTTTCTTGCTAGTATTAGGAGAGTATTGCTGTATATAGTTGAGCAGGTATTCCTGCCTTTGGGAAGGTCTGGTCAATGCATAATGCAGATACAAAATGCATAGAAGGGAGAGATGAAGCAAAAGGGCAGTGAAAAAAATTGTTTAAATTTTCCTTGACTTTCTTTAAAATATGAATTTTTATTTCACCAGAACTAACTAAAGTAAACAGGCAAACAAAATCAGACCAGCAGTTATCTAGGCCATTCTCTCACAGGCTTTTCTACCTTCTCCTCTAGATCCAAAGCACAAAACACTGCACCACTTCAGTCTGCTGCTGCAAATCTGAGGTTTAAAATGGTCATGCTGGGTTCATCTGAACAGAACCTGGGGTGAGGGATTTGCTCTCTATCCCATCCAATTTTTCACACCACCTCCCCATATACACTCTAGCATGTGGAGGCACAGAGATTTAGAAACCTCTTTGTTTCATAGAAGCTTCCTGAGACTGTCATTTCCAGCCCAAGGGCTTCCTCCTCTCCCTCAAGCAAAAGTAAATCAAGAGATCCTGGGTTCATTATTAATTCTGATGCAAATTCAGCATAGCTGGGAAAAGAAGGGAGTGAACCAAGGAAACTTCAAAAATTTCAGCAGTATTGTCCAGGAGTAAAATGTAACCCTACTAGTGAGACGGGAATCCTAGTTCTTGTCCACGGAGCCAATCAACAAACATGTAAACACTCATGGTAGCAAGCAAATAGGATTTATTAAACAAGAGGAAAGTACAAAGCTCTCAGCATAGACACTGAGAGGGAGGGGGTAAAGAGTCCCCCCCAAGGTGGGACTAACAGCAATTTTTATATCCTTTCGAACCAATCAATTTAAAGGTCAAGATACTTAACATCTTTATGGCTTTTCTTGATCCTTGGATTAAGTCATCACCTTTTTTCATGCCCCCTGGCCATTTTACCATGGACCAGATATATGGGTTTAAGATTAAAGATCACCAGTTGTTTTTCCCTCAGGCAAATGGAACAGAATTTAATTACTGCCCTTCCATGGATATTCTGCAAGTTGTACAAAATATCCTTACAGTTTGTTTTATACCTGATAAAAACTTTGTGAATTTAGTACATGCACCATAGAATTTCAAAGCTTTTACTTTTTTTTAGACATTTTATTTTGTACTGGGATATTCCTATGTAGCTCAGTGGTAAAGAATCCACCTGCCAATGCAGGAGACACAGGAGATGCAAATTTGATCCCTGGGTCAAGAAGATCCCCTGGAGTAGGAAATGTCAACCCACTCCAGTATCCTTGACTTGAAAATTCCATGGACAGAGGAGCCTGGTGAACTGCAGTTCAAGTGGTTGCAGTCAGACACAGTTGAGCAACTGAGCATGTGTGTACTTATAGGCAATTAAGAATGATGTAACAAGTTCCAGTGAACACGGAAGGGACTCAGCCATGCATATATATGTATCCATTCTCCTCTAAACTTCCCTCTGATCCAGGCTGCTACACAACGCCGCTGAGCAGAGTTCCATGTGCTACATAGCGTGTCCTTAATTGGTTATCCATTTTGAATATAGCAGTGTGTACATTGTTGTTCAGTCACTCAGTCTTGTCCAACTCTTTGTGACCCCATGGACTGCAGCATACCCGCCTTCCCTGCCCTTCACAATCTCCCAAAGTTACTCAAACTCATGTTCATTGAATCAGCAATGCCATCCAATCATCTCCTCTGTTGTCCCCTTCTTCTCGTGCCTCCAGTCTTTCCGAGCATCAGGGTCTTTTCCAGTGAGTTAACTCTTCACATCAGGTGGCCAAAATATTGGAGCTTCAGCTTTAGTATCAGTTCTTCCAGTGAATATTTAGGGTTGATTTCCTTTAGGATTGACTGGTTTGATCTCCTTGCTGTCCAAGGGATTCTCAAGAATCTTTTCCAACACTACAATTCAAAAGCATCAGTTACTTGGGGCTCAGACTTCTTTATTCAGCTCTCATATCTGTACATGACTACTGGAAAAACCACAGCTTTGACTATATGGATCTTTGTTGGCAAAGTGATGTCTCTGTTTTTTAATATGCTGTCTAGGTTTGTCTTTGCTTTTCTTCCAGGGAGCAATTTCATGGCTGCAGTCACCATCTGCAGTGATTTGGAGCCCAAGAAAATAAAGTCTGTCACAATTTCCATTTTCCCCCATCTATTTGCCATCAAGTGATGGGACCAGATGTCATGATTTTAGTTTTCTGAATGTTGAGTTTTAAGCCAACTTTTCACTCTCCTCTTTGATTTTCATCAAGATGCTCTTTAGTTCCTCTTTGTTTTCTGCCGTTAGGGTGGTGTCATCTGCCTGTCTGAGGTTGTTGATATTTCTCTCAGCAGTCTTGATTCCAGCTTGTGCTTCATCCATCCCATCATGTCCCATGAAGTACTCTGCATATAAATTAAATAAGCAGGATGACAATATACAGCCTTGACGTACTCCTTTCCAAATTTTGAACCAGTCCCTTGTTCCATGTCAAATTCTCACTGTTGGTTCTTGACCTGCATACAGGTTTCTCAGGAGGCAGGTCAGGTGGTCTGGTATTCCCATCTCTTGAAGAATTGTCCACAGTTTATTTTGATACACACAGTCAAAGGCTTTAACAGTGTCTACCTGTCCATCTCAAATTTCCTAACTGTTCCTTCCTCCCCTGCCACCCATAGCGGTTTAGAGCTTTAAAATGAAACTGCTGGAGGGAGGGGATGGGGTCATGACACCTTATTTAAAAACGCTATTATAATATCTGCATTCAAACACTATAAAACCTTACCAGCAGACACATATGGGAAGAAAATGATGGCTATATAAACTTTAGAATCTCATTAAGTAGACCAATCTTCCAAAGTGCTCACTGCCACTTTCTGCGGGTTGATCTTCTATAGCCTGCAAAGTGGTAAGGGAAAACAGCCCTCCTTGGGGAAGAGAAAGTTGCAGGCAGACTCTTGTGCTCCCTTAAAATGACCTCTGTGTTCTCAAAGTCATTAAATTGATGTTTGTTAGGTATAATAACTTGGGGATGAGGTGTGACCAGTGTGGCATAACTTTTCAACCTCTCCAGGGCCTCCATCCTTCTCAGCCTTGAGGTTCAATTCTTATTGCCCTCATTGAGGTTATAAAGTGGCCAGAATAAAAACAATAAAAAGAAATAAAACCTAGAAATGTAAAGTGTACTTCATTTCAATGGCAAAAAGTGTGAAATGTGAGGGAAAAGAGGAAGGGGGAGAGTGTTAGGAGAGGAGGTTGCCTGATAAGCTGGGATTTGTAGGGTCTGTAGAAAGTTATATAGATGTCTGTGTAAAGTTATTGGTAGGGCTGGTGGGAAGGGAAGGGTATTCAAACTAAGAATGTGTTTTTTTCCCTGCTTTCTCATTTCCTTTCTGCCCTTTGAGCTTCCTTCCCTCTACTCCCACTCCTGTCCCTACTTCCTTCTTGAGCCTAGGGCCAGTTCGGGATCTCCATTAAGGATTCCTGATACATTCATGGAGTAGGGGAAGAAAAGCTGAAAGATTCACTCAGGAGGTTTTCCCACTGTTTTTTATTTTTTCTGAAAAAGGGCACCCTCCGGAAGGGAATGGAAGTCAGTCCTGGGAATCTGATCTTGCTCCTTCTTAGGGACTACAATAAGGAGAAAAGCTTTCAAAGTACATGGGAAGGAACTAGATGTAGAGTGAGAAATGAAATATTTCCTGCCATAGCAGTAAACAAGGATGTCACAGTCTCCAGCAAATGCAGCCACCACAAATGGTGAGCCGGGTGAGTCCGGAGGGAACTCAGGAAGGAAAAAATACCTGCCATCTAGCAGCAATCAGACTGCAGCCACTTGCTACAGTGAGCCCTGAGGAAACTCAGGATGTGTAAACACAGGATTCAGGCTCCAGATAGGTGATGTGCATATCACAGGAATGGTTTCCATGAGCCCAGACAAGCATCTTTCCATACATAGAAAAGCACTAAATTCCTTGGTGGTTTAGTAGCTAAGTTGTAAGTTGTTTCCAACTCTTGTGACCCCATGGATTGTAGCCTGCCAGGCTCCTCTGCCCATGAGATTCTCCAGGCAAGAATATTGGAGTGGGTTGCCATTTCCTCCTCCAGGGGATCTTCCTGACCTAATAATCGAACCTGGGTCTCCTGTTTTGCAGACAGATTCTTTACTGACTGAGCTACAAGCTATGAGGGAAGCCCTTTGGTGTATCTGGTTTTCTTTTATAATGTTTTGATGTTCAGACTACCTGCCCTTTGTTGCAAAATTTCCATATAACCTGACTCCACCCCTTGCCTCTTCAGAGCATTTTCTCAGAGCTGTCTGAAACTTGGTCTGCCAGACTGCAGTCCTCATTGTGCCCTAAATAGAACTCTCATGTTGTGCAAAATTTTTTTTTCAACCTTCGACCAACGAAGTGACCCAGAGTGGACTTCCCTCTTTCACCTGAACTCCAGAAGGAACCAGAGCTTTGGTACCAGCCCTCTTCCACCTCCTTGGGGATTCCAGACAAACTGAGTAAGTCTTCCCTGGTTCTCAGATCCCTTGTATTGTTTGGTGATCCTGAGTTTTATTGGGCGGTGTATAGCAGGTACTTGTTCCATCCAAGTTGAAAGATACTGGAAACCAAGTTGAGAGATACCAGGGAATACTTGCCCAGCTGAAGTTACTGGGAGTGAGGGCTGGTTGAAAGACAGCAGTGTTTGGCTCCATTGTAGGAGACTAAGTAGTCTTGGCTGAGTGGTTAGATAAACTGATCTGATTCTTTCCCTCAATTCAGCTGCCTTAATAGAAATTGTGGGGATAAAAGTGAAGACAGTTACAATGGTATTGTTGGACGCACACACAGCCTCACTAATGCCATGACAGGCTTATGTGAGGTACACTAGGCCGAAAAGAAAATTCTTGAGTCACTCTGACTCTGTGGGCTTGGAGGCCTTCCGGGATGACATAATGACAGTCCAATCAGAAGACAGCATCACCCATTCTTGGCAAAAACCAATCTGCTCAAGACACAGAGTCCTAAACCCGCACGTGCGCATTATGTAACCAATCAGCTTATGCCAAATATCTTTGTCTTAAATCTATAAATACTCCTGTAATCCAGGGCTTGGGGCTCTTGCTCCACTCCACTGCGTTGGATGTGGCAGGGGCCCTGACTTGAGTCAGATATAAATTCCCTTTTTGCTTTTGCATTGCTGTGGATGTCTTGTTTTCTCAGTTTTGGGGACTCAGAGTGCGGGCATAACATTTGGGGGCTCGTCCGGGATCCCTTGACTGAGGAAAACAACGCTCTCCAGGCATAAGGGAAAGTTCTGTTAGAGGCACCGGTGCTAAGGCAGGGAAAGCCCAGTGTAAAACCGAGGCCCCGCTGGTAGGCAGGAATGNAGTGCGGGCATAACATTTGGGGGCTCGTCCGGGATCCCTTGACTGAGGAAAACAACGCTCTCCAGGCATAAGGGAAAGTTCTGTTAGAGGCACCGGTGCTAAGGCAGGGAAAGCCCAGTGTAAAACCGAGGCCCCGCTGGTAGGCAGGAATGTAACTGGCACAGGAGAAAGCTTTCAAACTAAGGGCGACTTAGTTGCCCGACCACTGTGAGGCTGGGGCCCAGCGAGCACACTGGAAGGCATTTGGTTGTTCTGGTGGGCGGTAGATGCCATTTGGTAAGGTAAGTTTAAGAAGTAAATTAACACCAAGGGGTATACCCAATTCAGTTCTGTGTTTTCGGCCGACGTCTGTTGTCCTCTGCTTGTCGTGTGAGTGTGTGTGCCGGCGCTGTGTCTGTTTCCTGTGTGTTTGTGTTGGGTCTTACCATTATGGGTCAATCTAGCTCCACCCCGTTGTCTGTTGTGGTCGATCATTTCCCCGACTTCAAAACCAGAGCTCAGAATCTATCACTGTTGGTAAAGAAAAGCAAACTAATAACCTTTTGTTCCTCAGAATGGCCCACGCTCCAGGTTGGATGACCACCAGAGGGCACTTTTGGTCTGCCCGTCATTCAGGCTGTTAAAGAAAAAGTTATGGCCCCGAGCCCCCAGGGCCACCCTGACCAGATGCCCTATATTCTGGTCTGGCAGGATCTAGTAGAAAACCCGCCAGCCTGGTAAAAACCCTTTATTCACAACCCCCCCCAGTGTCTCTGTTCCTCAGGTTCTGGTGGCAAAAGTGACCAAGGAGGAAGACAACGGAAAGGAAAAGGATCAGAAGGAGAAGCCGGTCCTCTAAGAATCTTTCCTATATCCTAGCCTAATTGATTTGGACACCGAGCTGATACCTCCCCCATATGCCCCCCCCCCACCCTTGCCCTTGCAGGGACCAGAAGTATCATTGGAGGGACAAAGGGGAGATTTGGGGCCCTCGGCTTCGGGACACGAGGGGGGTCCTGCCCAGGGAACTCGCGGGAGGACACGGGAGGTGGGAACATGCTCGATCCCGGGAATCATGAGGCCCCCTCGTCCACTGTTCAGGCGTTTTCGATCCGGGCGGGGCCTCAAATCCTAACGGAGAACGAACCTTCCAGTACTGGCCTTTCTCCACGAGTGACTTATACAACTGGAAGGCCCAGAATCCCCCTTTCTCTGAAAAACCCCAAGGTCTCATTAGTTTGTTAGAATCCATCCTACACACCCACAATCCCACCTGGGATGACTGCCAGCAGTTGTTGCAGGTGCTTTTAACCATGGAGAGGGAGCGAGTCTTGTCAGAAGCAAGGAAAAATGTATTGGGAGTAGATGGAAGACCCACTACGCAGCCGCACCTTATCGACGAGGGCTTGCCTCTGCAGCGGCCGAACTGGGATTTTGAACGCGCTGAAGGTAGGGAGCGTCTCCGGGTGTACCGCCAGACTCTCATGGCTGGCCTCTGGGCGGCTGCCAGGAAACCAACGAATCTGTCTAAGGTAAATTTGATAAGGCAAGAACCCGATGAAAGTCCGGCAGCTTTTTTAGAAAGAATAATGGAGGCTTTCAGACAGTACACGCCCATGGACCCTCAGGCTGAAGAGTCCCGCGCAGCGGTCTTGCTAGCTTTTGCTAATCAGGCAGCTCCAGATATCAGGAGAAAGTTACAGAAAGTAGAGAGACTGGGAGAATTGTCAATACAGGATCTGGTGAAAGTAGCTGAGAAATTGTTTANTGGAGGCTTTCAGACAGTACACGCCCATGGACCCTCAGGCTGAAGAGTCCCGCGCAGCGGTCTTGCTAGCTTTTGCTAATCAGGCAGCTCCAGATATCAGGAGAAAGTTACAGAAAGTAGAGAGACTGGGAGAATTGTCAATACAGGATCTGGTGAAAGTAGCTGAGAAATTGTTTAACAATAGGGAGACTCCTGAGGGGAGAGAGGAACGGGTTAGATGGGAGGAAAGGGAGCTCGCTGAGCATATCAGGAAAGAAGAGAGAGAGTTCAGAGTGAGAGAGAACCGGAAAAATCAGAAAGAGCTGGCTCAGATCCTCTTTGCTGGGGTAAGGGCAGGAACTGAGCTCGGAGGACCTAGGGACACCTGGATGGGAAGAAAGGAAAAACTTACCAGACAGGCCTTGAAGAGAGACCAGTGCGCTTATTGCAAGGAACAGGGACACTGGAAAAATGAGTGCCCTAACAGAGACCTGAAGAAAAAGACTACCAGACGGGAAAAATCTCCCCTGGGGGCCCACGTCCTATATGCGGGAGAAGATAGTGACTGGGGGGGGGTCAAGGCTTGGCTCCCCTCCCCGAGTCCTGGATAACTATCAATGTGGAGGGGAAGCTGGTTGGCTTCATGGTAGATACGGGAGCCCAGTACTCAGTCCTCAACCAAAAAGATGGACCAATGTCTAAGAAAACTAGTTGGGTACAGGGGGCCACCGGAACTAAACAATATGGATGGACCACAAAACGACATGTGAACTTGGGGGCTCAACAGGTAACCCACTCCTTTCTTGTGATACCTGAGTGCCCAGCACCCCTGTTGGGAAGAGACTTACTATCTAAGGTCAATGCCCAAATTCACTTTGACAATGAACGGATATCGGTTCTGGATGGGACCGGCCATCCCATACAAGTTCTGTCTCTGTCATTAAGAGACGAGTATAGACTGTACTTACCAGAGCCCCCTACAACTATAGATCCCACTATGCAGCAATGGATTCAGAGGTACCCCCTAGCCTGGGCAGAAACAGCGGGAATGGGACTCGCCAAACAAAGACCTCCCATTATTGTTGAATTAAAAGCAAATGCTACTCCTGTGAGGGTAAAACAGTAGCCCCTGAGTCAGGAGGCACGACAAGGAATCATGCCTCACATACAGCACCTCCTGGAGGTAGGAATTCTCAAAAAGTGCCGGTCCCCATGGAACACTCCCCTACTGCCGGAGAAAAAGCCCGGAGGAACAGACTTTAGACCAGTCCAGGATCTTCGTGAGGTCAACAAACGGGTGAGTGACATTCATCCCACCGTCCCTAACCCATACACCCTCCTGAGCAGCTTGCCACCAGATTATGTCTGGTATACAGTTTTGGACTTGAAAGATGCCTTTTTCAGTCTGGCCACCCAGAGCCAGGAGATCTTTGCATTCAAATGGGCTGACGAGGATGGCCAAATTGTGGGGCAGCTAACTTGGACTCGCCTTCCACAAGGATTCAAAAACTCACCGACGTTATTCAATGAGGCTCTGGGCAAAGACCTCTGTGAGTATCGAACCAGCCACCCTGATGTTGTTCTGTTACAGTATGTAGATGACCTCATGCTGGCCGCCACTACTAAGGAGGTATGCCTAAAGGCCACAGGTGATCTCCTCCAGACTTTGGGAACATTGGGGTACCGGGCAAGTGCAAAGAAAGCCCAAATTGCTAGACAGGAAGTTATTTATTTGGGATATAAAATAAAACAGGGACAAAGATGGTTGACTCAGGCTATAAAAGAGACTATTCTACGGATCCCCGAGCCAACAACTCCCTGGCAGGTGAGGGAGTTTTTAGGGACTGTTGGGTACTGCAGGCTATGGATCCTGGGATTTGCTGAATAGGCCCGGCCTTTATACGAAGGAAGCAGAGAGAATAAGGACTGGACTTGGACTGAGCCAATGAGGCGGGCATTTCAGGAACTTTGACAGGCGTTACTAGAAGCCCCAGCCCTTGCCCTCCCTGACCTGGCTAAGCCTTTTCAACTGTTTGTGGATGAAAAGCAGGGAGTAGGAAAGGGAGTTCTGATGCAGCAATGGGGACCTTGGAAGCGGCCTGTGGCATATCTCTCTAAACGACTGGATCTAGTAGCTGCAGGATGGCCACCCTGTCTCCGTATCATCGCAGCCACTGCCCTCCTTGTCCATGATGCCGACAAATTGACTTATGGACAGCGTCTCCTGGTCTACACCCCTCATGCCATAGAGGGGATCCTCAAACAGCCACCAGGTAAGTGGATTTCTAATGCTCGTTTAACCCATTACCAGGCCCTGCTGCTGGATGCTCCCTGGATACACTTTCAGACGCCTTGTGTTCTGAACCCTGCCACCTTGCTACCCAACCTGGAGAAAGATCGCCCCCTTCATGATTGTGGTGAGATATTGGCCGAGGTGACGGCCATACGGAAAGACTTAACAGATGTGCCTTTAAATAACAGTGAGCTGGTGTGGTTCATTAATGGGAGCAGCTGTATAAAGGATGGACAGAGAAAGGTGGGGGCAGCCATAGTAGATGACACTGGGAGGGTTATCTGGGCTGAGGCCTTGCCCCCTGGGACATCTGCCCAAAAAGCAGAACTGATAGCTATGATACAAGCACTGGAGAGGGCAAAAGAAAAAAGAGTCACTATTTACACTGACAGCCGATACGCATTCTGCACTGTGCACATTCAAGGCCCTATATATAAAGAACGGGGGCTCTTGATGGCGGAGGGAAAAGAGATTAAGAATTTACCTGAGATTCGCAGACTCCTGGCAGCGGTCCACTTGCCCCGAGTGGTATCCATAGTACATGTCCCAGGACACCAGAAAAGAGAAGATGCCAGGGCCTGAGGGAACTGTGCTGCTGATGCAGCGCGTGAGGCAGCTGCTGGAGATTACAGGACCTCTGTACTGACTGTAGGATTGCCACCGCCGGGGATGGGGATACTTCCCCCAAGCCCCATATACTCCCCTTCTGATTTACGGTGGGTGCGAGATAATACTACCTGTCCTGTTGGCGAAAATGGATGGTATCAGGAACACGACGGCAACCCGTTGCTCCCTGCTGACCTGGGCAAACACCTCTGTACCCATTTACATCAAACCACCCATTTGGGAGAGAAAAAGACTTCAACACTCCTACAAACAGCGCAGTTGCAGTTTCCCCAACAAAAGAAAACCATACAGGATATAGTCTGCACCTGCAAGGCCTGTCAGATGATGAGACCGGGAAAAGGACAGCACATGGGTATAAGATATCGGGGGGAAAGGCCGGGACATCATTAGGAGATAGATTTTACAGAGGTAAGGCCAGGCAAGTATGGGTACTGTTACTTGCTAGTTTTGGTTGATACTTTTTCTGGGTGGGTGGAAGCTTACCCCACTAAAACGGAGACAACAATAGTAGTGGCTAAAAAGCTCCTAGAAGAGATAATACCTAGGTTTGGGCAGCCGGCATCTATTGGCTCTGATAACAGACCTGCATTTGTGAGCAAAATTGTACAGGGACTGGCCTCAGCCCTGGGGACCAAATGGAAGCTACATTGCGAGTACAGCCCCCAGAGCTCAGGACAGGTAGAGAGAATGAATCGGACCCTAAAAGAAACTTTAACAAAACTGGCAATAGAGACTGGCGGGGACTGGGTGACTCTCCTTCCCTTCACGCTTTTTCGGGCGCGGAACACCTGCTATAAACTGGGTCTAACCCCCTTTGAAATAGTATATGGGAGTCCGCCCCCCGTTTGTCCAGTGTTTGAGGGAAGATCTAAGCCACCTCCCTCACTATGAGCATTCCAACAAGAGATGCTAGCCTTAAGTAAGGTGCATAAACATATCTGGTCACTGATACGAGAAATTCACGAGGGCCAGAATGAAGGAACGATCCCGTCTCATAATATAGGCCCGGGAGATTGGGTTTGGGTTAAAAGACATCAGTCGAAGACCTTAGAACCAAGATGGAAGGGCCCTTATGTTGTTCTTCTTACCACCCCCACTGCCCTCAAGGTAGACGGAATTGGACCTTGGGTACATTGTAACCACGTACGCCAAGCCACCCTAGAAGAACAAGAGAGAGCCCGAGAAGAATGGGAAGTAACCTCACACCCGTCAAACCCCCTCAAACTGAAGCTCAGCCGTCGATAAAATCCAGGCAGATTATC
The DNA here is from genome assembly GCA_006410675.1 of Oreotragus oreotragus. Taxonomy (NCBI): domain Eukaryota; kingdom Metazoa; phylum Chordata; class Mammalia; order Artiodactyla; family Bovidae; genus Oreotragus; species Oreotragus oreotragus. The sequence goes on along the minus strand of SJYX01018281.1, from coordinate 421,487 downwards.
CTGACCATTCTGTTGATGACGACTCTTCTCGCCTCTGGAGCTACTGGTGCCAACCCACACCAGCCAGTTAAGATCACCTGGAGGCTCCAAAATGGAATGACCCGAGAGGTGCTCAACTCGACCATCGAGGTACATCCTCCAAACACTTGGTGGCCGGACCTCTACTTTGACCTTAAGCCGGTGGTAGATGTACCCTGGGCAAGGGGTTTTCTCCGGAACCAGGGATTTTGGGCATGTCCGGGCTACCAGAGACAAAACTGGAAGACTTGTGGGGGGGCACAAGACTACTATTGTAAATCCTGGGATTGTGTAACTTCTAATGATGGGCCTAGACGTTGGGAAGTGGGAAATCGGGACCTGGTCAACTTTTCATTTGCCAGACTCGTGCCTCCATACTCCACGTGGGTGGAAGACCACAATTATGCCCAAGTGAAGGTGACATTTAACCAAGAAAGAGCTAAAAAGGAAAAGGCATGGGTATCGGGCTTGTCTTGGGGAATTCAAACCAGGAGAGACCAATTTACCAGTATTTACAGTGGAATTATAATCATAAGCCAGATTTTAGAGCCAGTGCAGGTGTATAGTATAGGTCCAAACCAGGTTGAGAGGGTCGATGGAACCCCCCATCCAACAACTACAGCCCTCACTTCCCTAGTTCCACCTGGACCTGTAGGCCCCCTAGATCCCATTCATAATCTTGGAAATACAGACTCACTATGGAAGTTGGTGAGAGCAGCCTATACAACTCTAAATCAGACTAACCCAGAGGCAACTAAATCTTGCTGGCTCTGCTATAACCTTAATCCCCCTTATTACGAGGCAGTAGGCCTTAATGCCTCTTATAATCTGGCCGACGACACGGATCCACCTCAGTGTCGTTGGGGGGAACGAAAAGTAGGTCTTACAATGAGAGAAGTCTGGGGAAAGGGATTGTGTGTGGGCAAAACGTTGCCTGAAAAATCCCCTCTGTGTGCACGCACCATCGAACCCACTAATCTGCCTACAGCCAAATGGTTAATTCTGGAGAAGGGGGGATGGTGGGTTTGCTCCCATACTGGACTGACTCCATGTCTACATGGCTCAGTGTTTGACCCTGAAGAAGAGATTTGCATTTTGGTGGCGGTAGTGCCAAAAATTCTGTACCACCCTGAAGAGATAGTATATGATTACTGGGCAAAGCAACTGACTCCTAACTCTCACAAAGTGCAGAACAGAATTAAAAGAGAACCTATCACTGCCATTACTATAGCAACTATGTTTGGCCTTGGAATTGCAGGAGCCAGGACAGGAATAGCAGCCTTATCCCTCCATAGTCAGGGGTTTAACACTCTACGGGCAGCCATAGATGAAGACATTACCCGCCTAGAAGAATCAATTAGTCACTTAGAAAAATCATTGACATCTCTATCCGAGGTAGTCTTGCAAAATCGAAGAGGGTTAGACCTGCTTTTCCTGCAGCAGGGAGGACTCTGTGCGGCCTTAGGAGAAGAATGCTGTTTCTACGCTGACCACACTGGAGTAGTCAGGGAATCAATGGCCAAAGTGAGAGAAGGACTAGCCCAGCGTAAAAGGGAGCGAGAGGCTCAACAAGGATGGTTTGAATCTTGGTTCCAGCGATCCCCTTGGCTAACGACTTTAATTTNGGAGAAGAATGCTGTTTCTACGCTGACCACACTGGAGTAGTCAGGGAATCAATGGCCAAAGTGAGAGAAGGACTAGCCCAGCGTAAAAGGGAGCGAGAGGCTCAACAAGGATGGTTTGAATCTTGGTTCCAGCGATCCCCTTGGCTAACGACTTTAATTTCTACGCTATTAGGACCCCTGTTGGTGCTTATACTAATACTTACCCTTGGCTCCTGTGTCATTAACAAGCTTATAACTTTTATAAAAGAGCACATCAATGCGGTTCAGCTATTTGTACTCAGACGACATTACCAGACAGTACCCCAGAAAATAGAAGAAGATTCCTCTATTTGACCAAAAGAACAGGGGGGAATGTTGAACGCACACACAGCCTCACTAACGCCATGACAGGCTTATGTGAGGTACACTAGGCCGAAAAGAAAATTCCTGAGTCACTCTGACTCTGTGGGCTTGGAGGCCTTCTGGGATGATATAATGACAGTCCAATCAGAAGACAGCATCACCCATTCTTGGCGAAAACCAATCTGCTCAAGACACAGAGTCCTAAACCTGCGTGTGCGCATTATGTAACCAATCAGCTTATGCCAAATATCTGTCTGTCTGAAATCTATAAATACTGCTGTAATCCAGGGCTCGGGGCTCTTGCTCCACTCCACTGCGTTGGATGTGGTGGGGGCCCTGACTCGAATCAGAAATAAATTCCCTTTTTGCTTTTGCATTGCCGTGGATGTCTTGTTTTCTCAGTTTTGGGGACTCGGACTGCGGGCATAACAGTATGATCACTCACCTAGAGCCAGACCTCCTGGAATGTGAAGTAAAGTGGGCCTTAAGAAGCATCACTACAAACAAAGCTAGTGGAGGTGATGGAATTTCAGTTGAGCTATTTCAAATCCTAAAAGATGATGCTGTGAAAGTGTTTCACTCAATATGCCAGCAAATTTGGAAAATTCAGCATTGGTCACAGGACTGGAAAAGGTCAGTTTTCATTCTGATCCCAAAGAAACTCAATGCCAAAGAATGCTCATATTACCGCACAGTTGCACTCACCTCACATGCTAGTAAAGTAATGCTCAAAATTCTCCAAGCAAGGCTTCAACAGTATGTGAACCATGAACTTTGAGATGTTGAAGCTGGATTTAGAAAAGGCAGAGGAACCAGAGATCAAATTGGCAACAATCATTGGATCATGGAAAAAGCAAGAGAGTTCCAGAAAAACATCTGTTTCTGCTTTATTGACTATGCCAAATCCTTTGACTGTGTGGATCACAATAAACAGTGGAAAATTCTGAAAGAGATGGAAATACCAGACCACCTAACTAACTTGCCTCCTGAGAAATCTGTATGCAGGTCAAGAAGCAACAATAAGAACCAGACATGGAACAACAGACTGGTTCCAAATGGGAAAAGAGTACGTCAAGACTATATAATGTCATCCTGCTTATTTAACTCGTAAGGAGAGTATATCATGAGAAATGCTGGGCTAGATGAAGCACAAGTTGAAATCAAGATTTCTGGGAGAAATATCAATAAGCTCAGATACACAGATGACACTACCCTTATGGCAGAAAGTGAAGAAGAACTAAAGAGCCCCTTGATGAAAGTGAAAGAGGAGAGTGAAAAAGTTGGCCTAAAACTCAGCATTCAGAAAACTAAGATCATGGCATCTGGTCCCATCACTTCATGGGAAATAGATGGGGAAACAGTGGAAACAGTGACAGACTTTATCTTGCTGCTGCTGCTAAGTCACTTCAGTCGTGTCTGACTCTTTGTGACCCCATAGATGGCAGCCCACCAGGCTCCCCCATCCCTGGGATTCTCAAGGCAAGAATACTGGAGTGGGTTGCCATTTCCTTCTCCAATGCATGAAAGAGAAAAGTGAAAGTGAAGTCGCTCAGTCTGTCCGACTGTTAGCGACCCCATGGACTGCAACCCACCAGGCTACTCCGTCCATTGGATTTTCCAGGCAAGAGTACTGGGGAGGGGTGCCATTGACTTTATCTTGGTGGGCTCCAAAATCACTGCAGATGGTGACTGCAGCCATGCAATTAAAAGACACTTGATCCTTGGAAGAAAAGTTATGACCAACCTAGACAGCATATTAAAAAACAGAGACATTACTTTGCCAGCAAAGGTCCATCTAGTCAAGGCTGTGGTTTTTCCAGTAGTCATGTGTGGATAGGAGAGTTGCACTATAAAGAAGGCTGAGTGCTGAAGAATTGATATTTTTGAACTGTGGTGTTGGAGAAGACTCTTGAAAGTCCCTTGGACTGCACGGAGATCCAACCAGTCTATCCTAAAGGAAAGCAGTCCCAAATATTCATTGGAAGGACTGATGCTGAAGCAGAAACTCAAATATTTTGGCCTCCTGATGCGAAGCATTGACTCATTTGAAAAGACCCTGATGGTAGGAAAGATTGAAGGTGGGAGGAGAAGGGGATGACAGAGGATGAGATGGTTGGATGGCATCACTGACTCAATGGACATGAGTTTGAGTAGGCTCCGGGAGTTGGTAATGGACAGGGAAGCCTGGCATGGTGCAGTCCACGGGGTAGCAAAGAATCGGACACGATTGAGCGACTGAACTGAACTGAACTGAAAAGTGAACATGTTATATGAGAGCTTTGCTCTGAAGCAAAGGGGCAAGACTCCTGGCTGGTTATAGCTTTCTCAGATGATTGAGAAATTTACAGGAGTGGTGGAGGAGAGTCCTCATAATGTGCAGTGGTCCCATATGGAAACCCACTCATTAAATAAAACGCTTGCCAGGAATCTAAAATAATAATTGGCCATTTAGCAATCCAAGAAACTGGATCTACTAAAGGGAGAAAACTAAGACACATAAGAAAGCTGAAACAACGCTGGGATGATGCCTTGGAGGAGTTAAGCTCACAGCAGCACATTGGCCCACCACACAACTTCATTTGTAAAGTTTATCCCTGACGAATTCAAGTAAAATGGGAAATAAAATCTCTCAAGTGGAGAAACAAGGAGCATTAGAAAATCAGCCTCTGACTAACACCTCAGCCAGATTCATGTACAATATGTACGGAGCTCCTACTTGCAGGTACCTAGTTATTTGGGGAAAATGTACTAAAGGAGATCTCAACTTAAAATGGCCAAGTTGGGATTCTTTTGATTTTTCAAAATTGATATTTTTGCACACACAATTAGAAAAAGCTAGCCACAAGAGCAAATAGACTAAATGGAATGCTTATTTTGATTGGTATTTAGAAGCATCTAAAAGAGGAAATGATAGGGTAACTTCTTCTCCAGTACTCTTGCCTGGAAAATCTCACGGACAGGGGAGCCTGGTAGGCTGCAGTCCATAGGGTCGTGAACAGTCGGACACGACTGAGCGACTTCACTTTCACTTTTCGCTTTCATGCATTGGAGAAGGAAATGGCAACCCATTCCAGTGTTCTTGCCTGGAAAATCCCAGGGACAGGGGAGCCTGGTGGGCTGCCATCTGTGGCGTCACACAGAGTCGGACATGACTGAAGTGACTTAGCAGTAGCAGCAACAAGAAATTACTTGAAACTATATGAGGACTAAAAAAGGTCACTAGCACTGATTGTCCCTCTGCTTCTCCTATGTATCCTCTTCTATCTGAATTACCTGGCTCTGATGCTCTCTTTTTCTCTTCCAACTCCTTTGGCTCCTGCTGCTCCCTTCCCCAGCAAGAGAAGATTAAAAAAAAAAAAAAAGCAGAAGTGATTATATCTCCCTTTAAGGTGAAACCTATTACAGGGAGAGGTCAACTGTCCTTGGTGCTTAAATACACATCCTGGACCCCAGCAGAACTTAGAGTCTTGGCTAAAGAATTTCTCCATCTGAGTCAAAGTTTTGAATTAACTATCCAGACCTACAAACCTAGGTTTTTAGATCAGTATCAATCAGTATTTATTCATTTGGAAATTAAAGGATATTTTGCCCTAAAAATGAGGGAGCTCTTTTATTACATACACAGTTAAGGTTAAAAAGCTGGCTTGGTAAAAATATCATTTCAGAATTCTGACTTTAAACAAAGGCCTTCTAAAGGGGAACTTGCATTTCTCAGTGTCTTTGAGATGTAAATTACTTTCCTAGGACTTTCTTTGTATGTGTGCATTTGTATGTACAGGTTTTGAAAACTTGACCTCTGTCATACTATTTTTGAAAGTAAACTCTCCAGAGTTTACTTAGGTTACATCCTCCCCCACTCTCTTATGAAGAAATCTCTTGTATCTTAGTGGTTTGAATCACTATAGTATACATATATATATAAAATGGTTTTATTAATGGCCAAATATTGGCAACACTAACAAATCAGTGAATCTAGAGCACTCTCATTATAAACAGCTGTTTTATTGGTACCTATAAAAACAAAAATCAAATCACATGTTGAAAAAATATATCTAATGATTAACCTAACAAATTCTTTAGTTTAAAACAAGTAAGAAAAATTGGCTTGGAAAGCTTCCTTTGAGGTCTTTGCTTCCCCTCAGTGGGTCTTACAGATGCTAATAAGAGTATTAGAATAGTTAATGTTAACAGGAAAAACTTGTAAGGAAAGTCTAGATACTATTTCCAACAAGGTAGAATTTTTTTCTTTTTTTTTAATTTATTTTTTAAAAATATATTTTAATTGGAGGTTGATTATTGTGGTGGTTTTTGCCATACATTCACATGACTCAGCCATGGGTGTACATGTGTCCCCCATCCTGACCCTCCCTCTCACATCCCTTCCCATCCCATCCCTCAGGGTCATCCCAGTGCACCATCCTGAGCACCCTGTCTCATGCATCAAACCTGGACTGGTGATCTCTTTCACATATGATAATATACATGTTTCAATGCTATTTTCTCAAATCATCCCACCCTCGCTTTCTCCCACAGAGTCCAAAAGTCTGTTCTTTATATCTGTGTCTCTTTTGCTGTCTCACATATACGGTCGTTGTTACCATCTTTGTAAATTCCATATATATGCATTAATATACTGTATTGGTGTTTTTCTTTGTGACTTACTTTACTCTGTAAAATAGGCTCCAATTTCATCCACCTCATTGGAATTGATTCAAATGTGTTCTTTTTAATAGCTGAGTAATATTCCATTGTGTATATGTGCCACAGCTTTCTTATCCATTCATCTACCAATGGACATCTAGGTTGTTTCCATGTCCTGGCTATTGTAAAGAGTGCTGCTATGAACATTGGGGTACACGTGTACAAGTTAGAAATTTTAAAAGAATTATCTCAAGTGAATAATGAAATCTTTAGATGGTTATTTAAAATGGGACAAAATGGACATTTATGTGATTAAAACAGAAGGTTTCAATATTACTACACTACTTAAAGTTAAATGGGCCAAAAGTGATTCCTTGTTGGTCCCTAGCATTCAAAGCTGGACAAGAGCATTGTATTTATCCCAGTTTAAAAATACTTAAGAGGCTAAAAAAATTTACACTGAGATGCCTGACCAGCAATTATTTGAGGCAACACTTAAGCCGAAGAGCCTGAATTCATTCATTCAATCCCCCTGCAGGGATCCTGGAGCCTTTTATATAAAAGTGGATAAAATGGGCAGGAAATGAAATAAAGATGAAAAAAGAAGTCTTAAAACTCCTCCTGTAAGATCAAAGCTTGTTGATATGATCCTCAGTCAGGTCAGTTCAGTTCAGTCGCTCAGTCGTGTCTGAGACTCCTTGTGACCCCATGAATCACAGCATGCTAGGTCTCCCTGTCCATCAGCATCTCCCAGAGTTCACTCAGACTCATGTCCATTGAGTCTGTGATGCCATCCAAGAACTTCCATCAGGTGTTACTCAGTCGCTCAGTCATGTCTCACTGTTTGCAACCCTTTGCACTAAGCGCAGGTGATGGTCGGCCAGCGCACTAAGTGCAGCCAAGAGCCACCCCATGTCCGAGGTCAGGGACAGCGGCCTAGACTGCCAGGCTGCGACTGCACAGGAATGGCCGAGAGGAGCTACCCCATGTCTGAGGTCAGGGGCTGCGGCCGGGAGGAGCCACCCTGTGTCCGAGGCCAGGGGCAGCGGCAGACAGGAACTACCCTGCATCCGAGTTCAGGGGCGGCGCCTGAGAGGAGCCACCCCAGGTTTGAGGCCAGGGGCGGCGTCCGAGGCCAGGGCGGCGACTGGGAGGAACAACCCCATGCCCAAGGCCAGGGGCGGTGGCCAGGAGGAACAACTCCACGTCAAAGGAGTGGTGGCTGCGGGGCGCAGGAGGGCCTAGAGGAGCCATCCCACGCTGAAGGTCAGGAAGGGTGGCGGCAGGAGATACCCCTCATCCAAGATAAGGAGCAGTGGCTGCACTTTGCTGGAGCAGCTGTGAAGAGATACCCCACGCCCAAGGTAAGAGTAACCCAAGTAAAATGGTAAGTGTTGCAAGAGGGCATCAGAGGGCAGACACACTGAAACCATACCCACAGAAATCTAGTCAGTCTAATCACACTAGGACCACAGCCTTGTCTAACTCAATGAAACTAAGCCATGCCAACCCAAGACGGGCAGGTTATGGTGGAGAGGTCTGACAGAATGTGGTCCACTGGAGAAGGGAATGGCAAGCCACTTAAGTATTCTTGCCTTGAGAACCCCATGAACAGTATGAAAAGGTAAAATGATAGGATACTGAAAGAGGTACTCCCTAGGTCAGTAGGTGCCCAATATGCTACTGGAGGTCAGTGGAGAAATAAATCCAGAAAGAATGAAGGGATGGAGCCAAAGCAAAAACAATACCCAGCTGTGGATGTGACTGGTGATAGACGCAAGGTCCAATGCTGTAAAGAGCAATATTGCATAGGAACCTGGAATGTCCGGTCTATGAATGAAGGCAGATTGGAAGTGGTCAAACAGGAGATGGCAAGAGTGAACGTCGACATTCTAGGAATCAGTGAACTAAAATGGACTGGAATGGGTGAATTTAACTCAAATGACCATTATATCTACTTCTGCGGGCAAGAATCCCTCAGAAGAAATGGAGTAGCCATCATGGTCAACAAGAGTCCAAATTGCAGTACTTGGATGCAATCTCAAAAATGACAGAAGAATCTCTGTTCGTTTCCAAGGCAAACCATTCAATATCACAGTAATCCAAGTCTAAGCCTCAACCGGTAATGCTGAAGAAGCTGAAGTTGAACGGTTCTATGAAAACCTACACAATCTTTTAGAACTAACACCCAAAAAAGATGTCCTTTTCATTCTAGGGAACTGGAATGCAAAAGTAGGAAGTCAAGAAACACCTGGAGTAACAGGCAAATTTGGCCTTGGAATGTGGAATGAAGCAGGGCAAAGACTAATAGAACTTTGCCAAGAAAATGCACTGGTCATAGCAAACACCCTCTTCCAACAACACAAGAGAAGACTGTACACATGGACATCACCAGATGGTCAACACCAAAATCAGACTGATTATATTCCATGCAGCCAAAGATGGAGAAGCTCTATACAGTCAACAAAAACAAGACCAGGAGCTGACTGTGGCTCAGATCATGAACTCCTTATTACCAAATTCAGACTTAAATTGAAGAAAGTAGGGAAAACCGCAAGACCATTCAGGTATGACCTAAATCAAATCCCTTATGATTATACAGTGGAAGTGAGAAATAGATTTAAGGGCCTAGATCTGATAGATAGAGTGCCTGATGAACTATGGAATGAGGTTCGTGACATTGTACAGGAGACAGGGATCAAGACCATCTCCATGGAAAAGAAATGCAAAAGAGCAAAATGGCTGTCTGGAGAGGCCTTACAAATAGCTGTCAAAAGAAGAGAGGTGAAAAGCAAAGGAGAAAAGGAAAGATATAAGCATCTGAATGCAGAGTTCCAGAGAATAGCAAGAAGAGATAAGAAAGCCTTCTTCAGCGATCAATGCAAAGAAATAGAGGAAAAGAACAGAATGGGAATGACTAGAGATCTCTTCAAGAAAATTAGAGATACCAAGGGAACATTTCATGCAAAGATGGGCTCGATAAAGGATAGAAATGGTATGGACCTAACAGAAGCAGAAGATACTAAGAAGAGATGGCAAGAATACACAAAAGAACTGTACAAAAAGAATCTTCACCACCTGGATAATAACGATGATGTGATCACTCATCTAGAACCAGACATCTTGGAATGTGAAGTCAAGTGGGCCTTAGAAAGCATCACTACAAACAAAGCTAATCTAGGTGATGGAATTGGCCAGAACCCAGCAATTGGATTGATTTTTTAAATTAGCATAGGATTGTGTCCATGATAGAAAACATATGCAAAGGTCCAAGAAGTCAAGAAAACATTATAAACTAAACGATTATATGAATCAGGTCCAGCATCTTGGGTAAACTATTTTCTGATGTTGTCTTCTTCTTGGCCTGTTTTAAATGTTGTTTCCTTTGAGCATTGTTTTAAGGTGAGTTTGAGGTCACCAGTCTGGTGCAGGGGCATATAGAAGTGGCAATTAATCAAAGAGTCAGTTTCCTTTGTTTCACTGTACATGAGCTAGTTAAGAGTACATGATAAAAAATCCTTCCATCCAGGTTGGAGGCAGTCCTTTAAATTGTGTCTTTTCCAGTATACATAATCCCCTGCTTGCAGGTCTTGGGGCATCTTATCTTCATCCAGAGATTACTGAGATAAGACTCAGAAACAAAACTTAGAGTGTCCTTTAAATAATTTAATTAACTTAAAGCATACATCAAAGAACTATCTGTGAAATGAGTCAGTAAATATAGACCTCCATTAATGTAACTGGTATTTAATGTTCATTGAAACATTATCTTTTTCTCTCTAAAATTTCTCTCATTTCTGCCAAATATATCCAAATTAAAACTAAATTATGGCAAATAAAAAAGTCTGGTTTCAGTAAACTTGGCCTGATAATAATTTATATAACTATAATTGATCAAATAGGCTTTTTGCTTTGCTGAAACTTATAAAAATGATATTTATTTATTTTTTAAATTATTTGGCTGCAATGGGTCTTAGTTGCAGCACGTAGTATCTTTGATATTTATTTAGACATGCAGAATCTTTAGGTGTGGCATGTGAACCCTTGCAGCATGTGGGATCTAGTTCCTTGACCAAGGATTGAACTTGGGCCCCCTGCATTGGGAGCACAGTCTTAACCTCTGGACCATCAGGGAAGTCCCTATTTGTTTATTTTTAATTGGAGGATAATTGGTTTACAATATTGTGTTGGTTTCTTCCATATAGCAAAATGAATCAGCCATAGGTATACGTATGTCCCCTCCCCCTTGAACCTCCCTCCCACCTATTACACCATCCCACCCCTCTAGGTTGTCACAGAGCACCCATCTGAGCTCCCAGTGATACATAACAGCATCCCACTAGCTATCTATTTTATATATGGTAATATATATGTTTCACTCCTACTCTTTCAGTTCATCCCACCCTTTCCTTCCCCTGCTGTGTCCACTAGTCTACATCTGCATCACCTTTGCTACCCTGCAGATAGGTTCATCAGTATCTTGTTTCTAGATTGGATATGTATGCATTAATATGCCAAATTTGTTTTTGTCTTTTTAAAATTTTAATTGAAGACTAATTTCTTTACAATATGGTAGTGGTTTTTGCCATACATTTACATAAATCAGCCATGGGTGTACATGTGTCCCCCATCCTGAAACCCCCTCCCACCTCCTTCCCTATCCCATCCTTCAGGATTGTCCCAGTGTACCGGCTTTGAGTGCCCTGTTTCATGCATCAAACTTGGACTGGTGAAGTATTTCACATGTGGTAATACATTTTTCAATGCTATTCTGTCAAGTCACCCCACCCTCGCTTTCTCCCACAGTCCAAAAGTCTCTTTTTTATATGTGTCTCTTTTGCTATCTCACATATAGGGTCATCATTACCATCTTTCTAAATTCCATATATATGTGTTATTATACTGTATTGATGTATTTCTTTCTGACTTACTTCACTCTGTATAATAGGCTCCAGTTTCANAAGTCTCTTTTTTATATGTGTCTCTTTTGCTATCTCACATATAGGGTCATCATTACCATCTTTCTAAATTCCATATATATGTGTTATTATACTGTATTGATGTATTTCTTTCTGACTTACTTCACTCTGTATAATAGGCTCCAGTTTCATTCACCTCATTCGAACTCATTCAAATGCGTTCTTTTTAAAAAATTAATTTATTTTAATTGGAGGCTAATTACTTTACAGTATTGTAAAGCTTTTTGCCATACATTCACATGAATCAGCCATGAGTGTACATGTGTCCCCCATCCAGAACCCCCTTCCCACCTCCCTCCCCATCCCATCCCTCATGGTTGTCCCAGTGCACTGGCCCTGAGCATCCTATCTCATGCATCGAACCTGGACTGGTGATCTATTTCACATATGGTAATATACATGTTTCAGTGGTATTCTCTCAAATCATCCCACCCTTGCCTTCTCCCGCAGAGTCCAAGAGTCTGTTCTTTACATCTGTGTCTCTTTTGCTGTCTCACATATAGGGTCATCATTACCATCTTTCTAATATGTGTTATACTGTATTGGTGTTTTTCTTTCTGACTTACTTCACTCTATATAATAGGCTCCAGTTTCATCTACCTCATTAGAACTGATTCAAATGCATTCTTTTTAATGGCTGAGTAATACTCCATTGTGTATATGTACCACAGCTTTCTTATCCATTCATCAGCTGATGGACATCTAGGTTGCTTCTATGTGCTAGCTATTGTAAAGAGTGCTGCGGTGAACATTGGGGTACACGTGTCTCTTTCAGTTTTGGTTTCCTCGGTGTATATGCCCAGGAGTGGGATTGCTAGGTCGTATGTATGCCCTAATTTTTATGATTTCTTTTCTTCTACTAACCCTGGGGTTCTTCATTTCTTCTTTTTCTAGTTCCTTTAGGTGTAAAGTTATTTGATTTTTCTCTTGTTACTTGAGGTAAGCTTGTATTGCTATGAACCTTCCTTTGAGCACTGCTTTTACTAAATCCCATAGGTTTTGGGTTGTCATGTTTTCATTTTCATTTGTTTCTATGCATATTTTTATTTCTGTTTTGATTTCTTCTCTGATTAATTGGTTATTCAGAAGCGTGTTGTTTAGCCTCCATTTGTTTGTATTTTAAATAGTTTTTTCCCCATAGTTGACATCTAATCTTATCACATTGTGATCAGAATAGATGCTTGAAATGCTTTCAATTATTTTGAATTTACCAAGGCTAGATCTATGGCCCAGGATCCTGGAGAATGTTCTGTGTGCACTTGAAGAAAAAGGTGAAATTCATTGTTTGGGGGTGAAATTTCCTATAGATATCAATTAGGTCTAACTGGTCCATTATATCATTCAGTGTTTCTGTTTCCTTGCTAATTTTCTGTTTGGTTGATCTATCCATAGGTGTCAGTGGGGTATTAAAGTCTCCCACTATTATTGTGTTAGTGTTAATTTCCCCTTTCATACTTGTTAGCATCTGCCTTACATGTTGCAGTGCTCCTATGTTAGGTGCATATGTATTTATAATNTGGTCCATTATATCATTCAGTGTTTCTGTTTCCTTGCTAATTTTCTGTTTGGTTGATCTATCCATAGGTGTCAGTGGGGTATTAAAGTCTCCCACTATTATTGTGTTAGTGTTAATTTCCCCTTTCATACTTGTTAGCATCTGCCTTACATGTTGCAGTGCTCCTATGTTAGGTGCATATGTATTTATAATTGTTATATCTTATTCTTGGATTGATCCTTTGATCATTATGTAGTGTCCTTGTCTCTTTTCTTGGCCTTTATTTAAAAGTCTGTTTTATCTGATATGAGTATTGCTACTCCTGCTTTCTTTTGGTCTCCATTTGCATGAAATATCTTTTTCCAGCCGTTCATTTTCAGTCTGTATGTGTCCCTTGGTTTGAGGCGGGTCTCTTGTAGACAACATATATAGGGGTCTTGTTTTTGTATCCATTCAGCCAGTCTGTNTATCTGATATGAGTATTGCTACTCCTGCTTTCTTTTGGTCTCCATTTGCATGAAATATCTTTTTCCAGCCGTTCATTTTCAGTCTGTATGTGTCCCTTGGTTTGAGGCGGGTCTCTTGTAGACAACATATATAGGGGTCTTGTTTTTGTATCCATTCAGCCAGTCTGTGTTCAATCCTTGGTAAGGGAATTAAATCCCATACGCTGCAACTAAAGACCTGGTGCAGTCAAATAAATGAATATTTTAAAAGAAAAGTTATATATATATGAAATTTGCCTTAAAAATAGGGTCTTTGTTTTGTAGTGTAGTATTAGGTTATAAAAATGAAAATTAAAGGAACAGTAAAGAACTTAAAAAAAATTAAAAGATGATAATATTAAAAATATATCTAGGAATTTCTCTGAAGCTGTTGTGGGCAGTAGGGTCAATTCAGTTTCAGATAATTCCTTGTTCCAGCTTGTACTTCTTCTCAATGTCTGTAGGCCCCTTCCAGTGCTTAGTCAATGTTATCTACAGGGTTTTAATCTGTTGCACTTGTCACCTCCAGAGTGGTTCCCTCTTCTCTGTTTATTTTGGCTTCTGTTTGCAAGTCTCTTCAGTGTCTAATTTCCGCCCAGACACAAGGGGGTGAAGGTGGTCACTTATTTAGGCTCACTTGTTCAGTTGTATTGTGGGGTGGAAGGGACACTGCAAACAAGTATCACTGGAGTGTGTAGGGAGTGCTCGCAGTGTATGGACCACCCTGGGTTTGCCCCAGCTCATGGTGTGCTTTCCAGGTCTACACTGCTTAGGCTCCAGGTTGCTGTGCAGGGGTACTGTCCAAAGCAGGCCCTACTGTTCGTGCACTGCCAACGTCTAAGCTGTTCAGATTCAGGTTCTCAGGTACTCTGCAAGGGCACAGACTTGGTTGGGCCTGCATTTTTTGCCCTTCTCAGGTTTGAGCAGCTGAGGCAACCAGGTGCTTGGTGAGCACACTGTCCCAGGTGGGCCGTGCATCTTAATCACCTCCCCGGTTCTGGCCTCTCGGTTTCCCGGGTGCACCTTGAGAGGACCATCTCAGGTGTGCTGTGTGTCTCCTCTGGGGAGCTGATCTCAGGCTGTGACCCTCGTGACAGATGTCAACCATCCAGGATCCCAGAAAGACGTGGTTAGCAACTGGGAGCCTCCTCACAGTTTGGTGGAGGATGCCAGTCTCTGGGGCTGAGATTGCCCCTTGTCTTGCTGCTCTGGCTGTCAAATGCCTGCCTCTCTGCCTCCAGCAGCGGGGAGGGGCCTGTACGCAAACTGCTAGCTCTTCTTTGGCATTCACTCAATCCTTTGTTCTGGGTGGGCCAGTCTTCATGATAGGTTAGGGCCTTTTGCGAGAAAGTCCTCTTTTTTTTTTCTCTCTCTGGCTATCCCACAGTTGGGTTGCTATCGCACATTAAATCCCTCAGATTGTCCTCAGGGCATTCAGGCCTGGTCCTTATCCTAAGCATGCAGCCCACGCCTCCCTGTCCAGCCCCCAATCACTGCTGGTGGATGCAAGCATCTGGGCTACTTCTCTGCTGGGGTTGTGGTTAGGCATGTTTTCTATGTTTTTTTTTTTTTTTTTCCTCCAGTTTTGTTGCCCCCTGAATTCAAAAACTACCCACAGACACGCTGGTGAGAGGGTTTCCTGCTGTTTGGAAACTTCTCCTTCATGACTACCTCCCCAGGACTGGTCTCCTTCCCTAACTCTTTTGTCTCTTTTTGTCTTTTATATTTTGTCCTACCTCCTTTTGAAGAAAAGGGGCTGCCTTTCTGGGGTCTTAGTGTCCTCTGCCAGTGTTCAGAAGTTGTTTTGTGGAAGTTGCTCAACATTCAAACAATCTTTTGATGATTTTGTGAGAGAGAAAGTGGTCTCCCTGTCCTATTCCTCTGCCATCCTGGGATTGCACCCCTCTGTTTTTCTCTTTCTGACTTACTTCACTCTGTATAATATGATCTAAGTTGATCCACCTCATTACAACTGAGTCAAATGTGTTCCTTTTTATGGCTGAGAAATATTCCATCGTGTTTAGGTCCCACAACTTCTTTATCAGTTCATCTGTCAATGGACATCTAGGTTGCTTCCATGTCCTAGCTATTGTAAATACTGTTGCAGTGAACATTGGGGTACATGTGTCTTTTTCAATTCTGGTTTTCTTAGTGGATATATCCATTACTGGAATTACTGGGTCATAGGATAGTTTTCAGCTTCTTTGGTGGCTCAGATGGTAAAGAATTTGCCTTCAATGCAGGAGAACTGGGTTCAGTCCCAAAGTCAGAAAGATCTCTTGGAAAAGGGAATAGCTACCAATTCCAGTATTCTTTCTTGGAGAATTCCATATTCTTCCCTAGCAGTCTACAGTCCATGGGGTCACAAAAAGTCAGACATGACTGAGCAACATTTTCACTTCATGGTAGTGTTATTCCTTCTTTTTAAAAGAATCTCTATACTGCTCTCGATAGTGACTATATCAATTTGCTTTCCCACCAACAGTGCAAGAGGGTTTCCTTTTCTCCACACCCTCTCGGGATTTATTGTTTATGGATTTTGGGGGGATGGCCATTGTGACCAGTGTAAGGTGATACCTGATTATAGTTCTTAATTTGCATTTCTGGAATAATGAACAATGTTGAGCATCATTTCATGTGTTTATTAGCCATCTATATGTCTTTGGAGAAATGTCTGTTTAGGTCTTCTTTAAGTTTAATTATGTCCCATTTGTTTATTTTTGTTTTTATTTCCATAACTCTGTGAGGTAGGTCATAGAGGAGCTTGCTGTGATTTATGTCAAAGAGTGTTCTGCCTATGTTTTCCTCTTACGAATTTTATAAATGGCAGCCCTCTCCAGTATTCTTGCCTGGAGAATCCCATGGACAAAAGAGCCTTGTGGGCTATAGTCCATGGGGTTGTAGGAGTCAGACACGGCTTAACAACTAAACCAAACCAACCAGTGTGAGTGAGGGCTTCCTTTTGTTCTTATTTNGAGAATCCCATGGACAAAAGAGCCTTGTGGGCTATAGTCCATGGGGTTGTAGGAGTCAGACACGGCTTAACAACTAAACCAAACCAACCAGTGTGAGTGAGGGCTTCCTTTTGTTCTTATTTCTGTCCAATGGCGTGGTAATGGAATCTTCCTTTCACATCTGTATTGAGAGGGCAGATTGATATGGCAGCCTCTTTTCTCAGTTTCCAGCAACTTTTCACTTAGTATTCTTCTGCTCTGTTGAAGTTGCATCTCTCCCTTACTCCTTTTGCCCGCTGTTCTATAAGTCTCTAGTACATGAGGAATTGTGGTTTTTAAAAAATGCTGCCATAGTAAGGTATTTCCCTGTGCACAACAAAACAAAAAGCCCCACCTATAGGTATGATTATTTTTTCTTTTTCTTTTTAGAATTATTTATTTTATTGGCTGCACTGGGCCTTCGTTTCTGCATGAACATTTTCTCTTGTTGCAGTGCACTAGCTTCTCATTGCAGTGGCTTCTCTTGTTTTGGAGCACGTGCTCTAGGTGCTTCAGTTGCTTTGCAGCATGTGGGACCTTCCTAGACAAGGGCTCGAACCAATTCCCCTGCATTGACAGGTGGATTCTTAACCACTGGACCACAGGGAAAACCCTGATTTTTTTTGTGGGGGAGGTTGGTGGTGGTGTGGCGAATGGTGATCTTTTTAAAAATTTATTTGTTTTAGTTGGATAATAATTACTTTACAATATTGTTTTTTAAAAAGAGTTTTATAGTTTCTGGTCTTACATATAGGTCTTTAATCCAGTTTGAATTTATTTTTGTATATGGTGTTAGGAAGTGTTCTAATTTCATTTTTTTACATGGCTCTGTCCAGTTTTCCCAGCATTATTTATTGAAGAGACTATCTTTTCTCCATTGTGTATTTTTGCCTCCTTTGTAAAAGATAAGGTGCCCATAGGCGTATGGGTTATCTCTGGGCTTTATCTCTTGTTCCATTGGTCTATATTTATGTTTTTGTGCCAGCACCGTACTGTCTTGATGACTGTAGCCTTATAGTATAGTCTGAAGTCAGGAAAGTTGATTCCTCCAGATCCATTCTTAAAATTGCTTTGGCACATCGAGTCTTTTGTATTTACATACAAATTGTGCAATTTTTTGTTTTAGTTCTGTGAAAAATATCTTTGATAATTTGATAGAGATTGCATTGGATCTGTAGATTGCTTTGAATAGTATAGTCATTTTCACAATATAGATTCCTCCAGTCCATGAACATGGTATATCTCTTGATCTGTTTTTGCTATCTTTTGATTTCTTTCATCAGTGTTGTATAGTTTTCTGCATACAAGTCTTTTGTCTCTTTCGGTAAGTTCACTCCTGGATATTTTATTGTTTTTGTTGCAATGGTGAATGGGATTGTTTCCTTAATTTCTCTTTCTGATTTTTCATTCTTAGTGTATAGGAATGCAAGGGATTTCTGTGTATTCATTTTATATCCTGTAACTTTGCTATATTCATTGATTAGCTCTAGTAATTTTCTGATGGCATCTTAAGTAAAGTATCATGTCATTTGCAAACAGTGAGAATTTTACATCTTCTTTTCCAATCTGGATTCCTTATTACTTCTTTTTCTTCTCTGATTGCTGTAGCTAGGACTTCCAAAACAATGTTGAATAATAGTGGTGAGTGTGGGAACCATTGCCTTGTTCCTGGTCTTGAAGAAATGCTGTCAGTTTTTTACTGTTGAGAGTAATGTTTGCTGTAAGTTTATCATCTATGGTCTTCATTATTTTGAGGTATGTTCTTTCTATACCTACTTTCTGGAGAGGTTTTTTTTTTTTTTTTGTCATAAATGAGTGTAAAAATTTTGTCAAAAGCTTTCTCTGCATCTGTTGAGATGGTCATACAATTTTTATCTCTCAGTTTGCTAATATTGTATATCACATTGATTGATATGCATATATTGAAGAATCCTTATATCCCGGGGATAAAGCTCAGTTCATCATGATGTATGATTCTTTAAATATATTGTTGGATTCTGTTTGCTAGAATTTTGAAGTTATTTGCATCTATGTTCATTAGTGCTATTTGCCTGTAATTTTCTCTGTTTGTGGCATCTTTTTAAGCAGAATTGAAACATTTATCTTTTCTATCTGCTCCATCCAGAGACTGTAAAATGTTAGGTTTCCAGCAGCTTTATCAGATAAATCAGGAAGGCTACCTCACTAACAAGTACAGAAATCATAAGGTATTTGGGGGACCTTGTAAAGAGAGGAATTCACCTAGATCTCTTAGGTGAAATCATTGCAGATGGTGACTGCAGGCATGAAATTAAAAGATGCTTGTTCCTTAGAAGAGAAGCTGTGCCCAACCTAGACAGCATATTATAAGAGCAGAGACATTACTTTGCCAACAAAGGTCCATCTAGTCAAAGCTATGGTTTTTCCAGTAGTCATGTATTATGGATGTGAGATTGGACTATAAAGAAAGCTGAGCACCAAAGAATTGATGCTTTTGAACTGTGGTGTTGGAGAAGACTCTTGAGAGTTCCTTGGACTGCAAGGAGATCCAACCAGTCCTTCCTAAAGGAAATCAGTCCTGAATATTCATTGGAAGGACTGATGCTGAAGCTGAAGCTCCAATACTTTGGCTTCCTGATACAAAGAACTGACTCATTAGTAAAGACCCTGATGCTGGGAACGATTGAAGATGGGAGGAAAATGGGATGACAGAGGATGAGATGGTTGGACGGCATCACCAACTCGATGGACATGAGTTTGAACAGGCTCCAGAAGTTGGTGATGGACAGGGAAGCCTAGCATGCTGCAGTCCATGGGGTCGCAAAGAGTCGGACACGACTGAGCAGCTGAACTGAACTGATAATTAGTTTGAGGGGACGGTTTTCCTTATAGCTGGAAAACAGACTCAAACCAGTAACATTTCAGACAGAAACCATAAAAATAGTAACCATTTTCACCAATTCACTGAGTCCTTTTGTTAACTCTTTTTGTTAGCAGTTTATGAATGTCATTAAGATTCTTTAATTTCTTGCCCAGTTCAGTATAATGGTGTGAAAATTAGAAACTTGTATTTTAACAAAGATTCTTTCTGTATATCTTCTCGAAGAGAAAGCATTTTTGCAAAGGCATTAGAGTGAAACCGTAAGTGTCTATAATGACAAAAGACTTATGAAGGCACGTTTAAATCTGATTACAATACAACTGACAAAGAAGCTTGGTTACTGCTATGCCATATAACACTTTAAGATAACAACTAGAATTATGACTATCATTTTATCAGAACATATCACATTTTGGGGAATTCCACATGATTTCTCAATTATTTATATTATTAATATTTACCATACAATATAACAGGAATATTTATTACTCATTTGACAATACTTCCCATGTAATTTAACATACCGAATGAATCTAATTAGCTTAATATTTCTCTTTGGGATATTTCAGGGGCCCTTTGAAGCATCCTGAAATTAGACAGAAGTCAAAAGACTTCATGATTTAGTAAATTTTATCAATAAATATCAAGAGGTTAAAACGCTCATTCAGATAGGATCATAGGTCACTGTAAAACAATATTTATTCACTTAGTTGAAGTTGCAATAAAAGATTTCAAAGTCTAATACAGAGCAGATCACTTAAAAGTAAGGAACTTAAAATCTGTTATCAAAGGTAGTTCATCATCTTAGGAAAACTTGTACTATGCACAAAACTCTTTTTTCAGGGTCTACTTTCAAGGAAAGTAACTCAATGTAACCATCACTTAATTTGCCCATCCTGTAACAAACACCTGTAAGTCAGACCTACTACCTTTTTCCTTAATAAAATGCAATTTCATTCCTCATACCTTCTTTACTAAAAAAGTGCATCCACTTTTCTTATGCAACCATGAACTGTCCTTTTTATCAGCACTCTAGATTGGTGAACACAAATACTTGTGATAATTTCTAAAAATACTTGATTTCTTATAGAGAACATTTCAGGATAGCACCTAACATATTCATTAATAGTGCAAAATATCTTTTAACTTATCTGTGAGAGGAAGCCAGTGTTCAGTAATTAATGTTTCAGTATCTTATTTTATTAGAGAGTGACCTACCTATTCAATAACTTCCATCATTTAATTTTGCACAACCCTAGATTTTCAAGTTACCAAAATCTGAAGAGATTTAAACATAATTATTCTTAACAGATTTTATCTAAAAGTCCTTATCTCATTTACATTTCTTTCCTTAAAAGTTTCTTCACATTGAGTTACTTTCCTTGCTTACAAATTTTCAACAGATATAATAAGATCTTATTCAGCTTATATTAAACCTAGCCACAATAAAAGTATTATACTTAATGTTGATACTATAAATGTTTGCTTTTCTTTAGACCAATTAAATCGGAGCTTATTACAAATAAACTTCAGCAATACTATCCAAAGACATATACTGAGACATACATATGTCCAGCCAGACACGACAAGATATCCAGCTTCATTCTCTAGGCTTAGTCATGAATCAGATACCACAGTATAAAACTCACTAGTTTATAAATAGCAGTTCGAATTAAAAAAAAAAGTTAAGGCTTCATACTCTTTTTTTCCCCCCCTTCAGTTTCAGAAATTAAAGATGATCTACATAGGATGTGATTCTGAGATGTTGTCTGCCATGAGATCTGTCTACATAAGATGTGATCCTCAAGGCACAGGAAGCAAAAATCAGGTTCTTTATATAGGACTTATCCCTTCAGAACTTATTATTTTCTTTCAAGCAAACTTTCTCTGTGGGTTGGATTGAAACTGGTTGGAAATCAGTTAACCTTCTACTGGTATTGTGTACTTAATTGGCACAATTGAAGGTTCTTTGTTTTCATAGATACACCCTTTTATTTCTTTTAATGATTACGAAAATTTGATCAGCTAGCGTAACAAATGTTTGTGTGTAACTTGGACCGACTTACATTGTCTAATTACTAGAGTAGTCAAATCCACATCTAAGCCTTCTAAAAAGGCAGAATTAAGTAAAGGGTCATTTTTATGGTTAAAGAATGACTCAGGTGTCAAGCCAGAATATTGCTTATAAGTTTTTTTTTTCTTCAAACCCTTCCTAACAATCCAGAATTGATTCATTCGATCTTTGCTTGCACTGTTGAATCTCTGTCCATTCTACAGTTTTAGGAAAAAGCTCTGGGATAAATTTGAATTATTTTTGAGCTACTTCCTTACATTCATTTTGAGCCTGTGTTTCCAAATCCATTAAGGGATGTTTCCATCCTGCTTCCTCTATTCATTCCCTTGCTTTGCTTTTAGAAACTAACAGCTGTAATAATTGATATAGATCTGAAAACTTGGGCTTGTAGGACTAGATGGTTACCCTGAATTCCAAAAGCAAATCCCAATGGATCCTGACTTGTATCAGGAAATTCCTTAGCTAAGGCTTTAAGTTCTCCTTAAGGGAGCTATAATTACTTCTGATTTGTTTTTGTTTTTGTTTTTAATCCTTCTTTGCTTGATCGAGGGAAGCAGCAGGAGGTGGAGGCATTGGATAATCTGGAAGAGATAGCATCTGGCCAGTTAATTCAGATAGAAGAGGATACTCGGGGTGGGGGGTTGGGGGGAGCAGAGGGAGAGACAGTAACAGAGTACCAGCAGCCTTTTTTGTTTTGATACAGTTTCAAGAGAAGTTTCTACATACCAAAGTAAGTATTCTATTCAGTCTGCTTGATATTATCGCCAGCTTGTTTAACTGTGTATATCAATGTTGGAATATCAAAAGAACCCCAATTTGGCCATTTTAGGTTGAGAGCTCCTTTAGTATAATTTCCCCAGTTAACTATGTACTTGCAAGTATGAGCTCTGTACGTATTATACGTGAATCTGGCTGGAGTGTTAGTCAGAGGTTGGCTTTCTGAAGCTCCTTTCTATTTTTGAGAGATTCTATTTCCCATTGTTTGTTGAATTTGTCAGGGATAAAATTCACTACTGAAATTGTGTGATGGGCCTATGTGCTTTTTGTGAGCTTAATTCTTCCAAGCGTCACCCCAGACTCATTTCAGCTCTTCTTACATGTCTCAGTTTCTTTCTTTAGCAGTTTAAGGCCACTGTGAGTGCTCAGATTGCTGAATGTCCAATTCTTATTAATGACCCCTGGTGAGCAAGTGTTTTAATTAGTGAGTGGGTTTCCCTATGGAACCACTGCACAGTATGAGGACATGGCCTCTACCACTCCCATAAATTTCTCACTCACCTGAGAAAGCCATAACTGGCCAGGAGGACTATTGTCCCTTTCCTGTGGAGCAAAGCTCTCATGTATTAGTAATATTTTCCCTTTTATCCCTACAATTTCTATTAAGGCAGCCAAATTGAGGAAGTGTAAGATTGGCCTTTTACCTAACTACTCAGCCAAGACTGCTTAGTCTCCTACAACTGAGCAAACCCTACTATCTTTCAAACAGTGCAATGGGCTGCTGCTGGTACCAAAGCTTCACTTCCTCATAGAGTTCAGGCAAAGGAGGAAAGTCCACTCTGGGTCACATTACTCATTGCATTACAACTGTTGATTAAAAAAAAAAAAAAGCACATTGTGAGAGCTGTGAGTTTTTTCATGTTGGGCAAAATGAGGACTGTGACCTGGGAAACAGCATCTCGGATAGCTCTGAGAAGGGCTTCCCAGGTGTCAGTAATGGTAAAAAATCTTCCTGCTAATGCAGGAGACATAAGAGACACAGTTTTGATCCCTGATCAGGAAGATCCTCTGGAGGAGGGCATGGGAACCCACTCCAGTATTCTTGCCTGGAGAATCCCATGGGCAGAGGAGCCTGGAAGGCCATAGTTTATAGAATTGCAACGAGTTGGACATGACTAAGTGACTTAGCACGGTTTTGGTGGAGGGGGAATACATTAAATCAAGCACATATTTTCCCAAAAGATTTCTACCAGTCTTGTGAAGCTTTTTCCAGTCACAAGTAACAGTCATCGTCATGAAGGACTTTAGTGCTTTTCAAAATATGAGGAGATATAAGAATTGGGCTCCTTAAATTGGCTCCTGAAAATATCTATCTGAAGACTTGTCCTGCCAGTTTTACCCTGGGTACAAAGTGCTTCATTTTTGCTTTCCATTCTGAATTCCTTTCAGGGGGTGTTGAAGGTTGGTGGCTTCAGTAGCACATGATTCCATCCTTGTAGAGGTAGATGGCAAGTGCCCGTCAGTTCAGTTCAGTTCAGTTCAGTTCAGTAGCTCAGTCGTGTTCGACTCTTTGTGACCCCATGAATTGCAGCACGCCAGGCCTCCCTGTCCATCACCAACTCCCAGAGTTCACTCAGACTCACGTCCATCGAGTCAGTGATGCCATCCAGCCATCTCATCCTCTGTCATCCCCTTTTCCTCCTGCCCCCAATCCCTCCCAGCATCAGAGTCTTTTCCAATGAGTCACCTCTTCACATGAGGTGGCCAAAATACTGCGTTTCAGCTTTAGCATCATTCCTCCCAAAGAAATCCCAGGGCTGATCTTCAGAATGGACTGGTTGGATCTCCTTGCAGTCCAAGGGACTCTCAAGAGTTTTCTCCAACACCACAGTTCAAAAGCATCAATTCTTCGGTGCTCAGCCTTCTTCACAGTCCAACTCTCACATCCATACATGACCACAGGAAAAACCATAGCCTTGACTAGACGGACCCTAGTCGGCAAAGTAATGTCTCTGCTTTTAAATATGCTATCTAGGGTGCTCATAACTTTTCTTCCAAGGAGTAAGCGTCCCATAGCCAGTGCCAATTTGTAGTTGACACATGATAAATTGGCTTTGCAGGTGGCACTAGTGGTAAAGAACATGCCTGCCACTGCAGAAGACACAGAAGACTCAGATTTGATCCCTGGATTGGGAAGATCCCCTGGAGGAGGGCATGGCATCCCACTCTAGTATTCTTGCTTGGAGAATCCCAGAGACAGAGGAGCCTGACAGGCTACAGTCCATAGGGACACAAAGAGTTGGATACAACTGAAGGGACTTAGCATGCATACAGGCATGATACATTAAACTCTAAAATTCTAGGACATAGAACTCATAAATTTCAATTTCATTATAAAATCTTGTTATTGATTAATCTTTTAGTATCTTTTAGGTGACAGACCTACTCTTAGGAGAACTAAAAGCAACTGTCTTTCTCTTGCAAATCTCTACAAATACCAGAATGTAAATATCCAGTCTCATCACTTCATGGCAAATAGACAGGGAAACAATGGAAACAGTGACAGACTTTATTTTCTTGGGCTCCAAAATCACTGCAGATGGAGACTGAAGCCATGAAATTAAATTTCTCCTTGAAATAAAAGCTATGACTAAACTAGACAGCATATTAAAAGGCAGAGACATTACTTTGCCAACAAAGATCTGTCTAGTTAAAGCTGTTGTTTTTTGAGTAGTCATGTATGGATGTGAGAGTTGGACCATAAAGAAAGCTGAACATCGACGAACTGATACTTCTGAACTGTGGTGTTGGAGAAGACTCTTGAAAGTCCCTTGGACTGCAAGGAGATCAAGCAAGTGAATCCTAAAGGAAATTAGTCCTGAATATTCATTGGAAGGACTGATGCTGAAGCTGAAACTCCAATACTTTGACCACCTGATACAAAGAACTGACTCATTTGGGAAACACTGAGGTCAGGAGAAGGGGATGAGAGAGGATGTGATGGTCAGATGGCATCACTGACACGATGGACATGAGTTTGAGTAGGCCCCGGGAGTTGCTGATGGACAGGGAAGCCTAGCGTGCTACAGTCCATAGGGTCACAAAGAGTCAGACACGACTGAGTGACTGAACTGAAATACAGTCCACAAGGATGAGACTGAGCCTAATTAGCTCAATCAGGCAAGACCAGAAATCAAGGGAAAAAATGACAAAGTTGTAGTTTTAAAATTCAAAATGCTGAGAATAACTCCCTTAGCCAAGTTTTACTAATAGTAAAGCCGTAGTCATCTGAGCAAACAGCTTTAATCTATTCCAAATGTACTTTTTAAACTAATAAGTCTACATAGTAATACCTGATTCATAACTTAGTTGTTTTTTTTTTTAAACTTTGTATTATTGAGGGACTATAGCCAATTAACAGTGTTGTTCAGTTTCAGGTGAACAGCAAAGGGACTCACCCACATCCATTCTCCCCCAATCCCCCCTCCCATCCAGGCTGCCACCTAATACTGAGCAGAGTTGCATGTGCTATACAGTAGTTCCTTGTTGATTATCCATGGAAAATATAACATTGTGTACATGTCTGTTGCAAACTCCCTAATTGTCCCTTCTGCCTGGCAACCATAAGTTCATTCTCTAAGTCTATGAGTCTGTTTTGGTTTTGTAAGTTCATTTGTATCATTTTGTTTTAGATTCTGCATATAAGGGATGTCATATAATACTTCTCCTTCTCTGTCTGACATACATCATTCAGTATGACAATGTCTAGGCCCATCTATGTTGCTGTAAATGCCATTATTTCAATTTTTTAGTGGTTGAGTAATATTCCACTGTATATATGTACCACATCTTTATCCATTCCTCTGTCAGTGAGCATTTAGGTTAGTTCTATGTTTTGGCTATTGTAAACACTGCTGTAATGAACATTGGGGTGCATGTATCCTTTGGGTACAACAAGGCTGTATATTGTGCCCCTGCTTATTTAACTGCTATGCAGAATACATCATGTGAAATGCCAGGTTGGATGAATTCACAAGCTGGAATAAGGATTGCCAGGAGAAATCCCAATAACCTCAGATAAGCAGATGATATCACTGTCAATGCAGCATGTGAGAGGAACTAAAGAGCCTCTTAATGAGGGTGAAAGAGGAGAGTGAAAAATCTGGCTTAAAACTCAACATTAAAATTTAAGATCATGGCGTCTGGTTCCATCTGATGGGCAGGGCCATGCTCAGTACATCTTTAATCCAATTTTCTGTTGATGGGCTGGGCTGTGTTCCCTCCCTGTTGTTTGACCTGAGACTAGACTATGGTGGAGGTAATGAAGGTAATGGTGACCTCCTTCAAAAGGTCCCATGCATGCACTGCCACACTCAGTGTCCCTGACCCTGCAGCAGTCCACTGCCAACCCACGCCTCTGCCAGAGACTCCTGGACACTGACAGTCAGGTCTGGGTCAGTCTCTTTTGGGGTCACAGCTCCTTTATCTTGGGTTCTAGTTCTCTTTGTATAGTTCTCTGTACAAAGTTTTGTTTGTGCCCTCCAAGAGTCTGTTTCCCCAGTCCTGTGTAAGTTCTGTAATCAAATCCCACTGACTTCAAAAGTCAAATTCTCTGGGGGTTCTCAGTCCCTTTGCCAGATCCCCAGGTTGGGCAATCTGTTTTGGGTCCTAGAGCTTTCTTAACAGTGCGAGAATTTCTTTGGTATAATTGTTCTGTAGTTTGTGGATCATCTGCTTGGCGACTCTGTGGTGGGGTTAATGGCAACCTCCTCCAAGAAGGCTCATGCCACAGGCTGTGTGACACAGGTAGCTGTACTAAGAACCCCTGCTCCTGCAGTAGTCCATTGATGACCCAAACCTCTGCAGGAGATGCAAACACAGGTCTGGTTCAGTCTCTGTAGGATCTGTGAACAAGACCCAGATTGCCCCCAAAGTCAGTCTCTTCCATCCAGAAGATTCCATAAACCTCTTATCCTTATTCATCAGAGGGCAGAAAAAATGAAAACCATAATCACAGAAAACTAATCAAACATCACATGGACCACAGCCTTGTCTAACTCAATGAAACTATGAGCCATGCCATGTAGGGCCAGCCAAGATGGATGGGTCATGGTGGAGAGTTCTGATAAAACGTGGTCCACTGGAGACTGGAATGGCAAACTACTTAAGAATTCTTGCCTTGAGAACCCCATGAACCATATAAAAATGCAAAAAGGACACTGAAATATGAACTCCCCAGGTAAATCAAAGTAAATTAGAAATGATCAAGAGGAGATGTGGAGAAGGAAATGGTAACCTGCTCCAGTATTCTTGCCTGGAGAATCCCAGGGACAGAGGAGCCTGATGGGCTTCTGTCTGTGGGGTCGCACAGAGTCATACACGACTGAAGTGACTTAGCAACAGCAATGTGATAAACCACATTAACAAATTGAAAGATAAAAACATATGATTTTCTCAATAAATGCAGAAAAAGCCTTTGACAAAATTCAACATCCATTTATGATAAAAACCCTCCAGAAAGCACGATAGAAGGAACGTACCTCAAGATAATAAAAGCCATATATGATAAACCCACAGCAAACATTATCCTCAATTATGAAAAATCTAAAGCATTTCTTCTAAAGTCAGGAACAAGACAAGGGTGCCCACTCTCACCACTACTATTCAACATAGTTTTGGAAGTTTTCACCACAGCAGTCAGAGAAAAACAAGAAATAAAAGGAATCCAGATTGGAAAACAATAAGTAAAACTCTCACTGTTTGCAGATGACATGATCATCTACATAGAAAACCCTAAAGACACCAGCAGAAAATTACTAGGGCTAATCAAGGAATGTAGTAAAGTTGCAGGATACAAAATTTCTGCATATAAAATTTGAGTATTAACACAGAAATCCCTTGCCAGGAAACAGAGAGATTAAGGAAACAATTCCATTCAACATTGCAATGAAAAGAATAAAATACTTAGGAATAAACCTACCTAAAGAAACAAAAGACCTATATATAGAAAACTATAAACCCTGATGAAAGAAATCAAAGAGGACACAAATAGATGAAGATATATACCATGTTCATGAATCAGAAGAATCAACATAGTGAAAATGAGTATACTACCCAAAGAAATCTATAGATTCAATCAATCCCTATCAGGCTACCAACGGTATAT
Organism: Oreotragus oreotragus; assembly: GCA_006410675.1. Taxonomy (NCBI): domain Eukaryota; kingdom Metazoa; phylum Chordata; class Mammalia; order Artiodactyla; family Bovidae; genus Oreotragus; species Oreotragus oreotragus. The sequence continues at coordinate 393,092 of SJYX01018281.1, read as the reverse complement.
TTCACAGAACTAGAAAAAAGAATTTCACAATTTGTATGGAAATACAAAAATCTTCACATAGCCAAAGCAATCTTGAGAAAGAAGAATGGAACTGGAGAAATCAACCTTCCTGACTTCAGACTGCAGTACAAAGCTACAGTCATCAAGACAGTATGGTACTGGCACAAAGACAGATTTTTGATCAGTGGAACAAATTAGAAAGCCCAGAGAAAATCAACACACCTATGGATACCTTATCTTTTTGACAAAGAAGGCAAGAATATACAATGGAGAAAAGACAATNCAGCTTTTTCACTTTGAAAATTATATCCATCCCCTAATGTTCTACAGCACCAAAGAAAAAGTGTTAGATATAATCACACATGTGGTTTTCTTATCATTGCAGGTGGAACAAAAGCCATTAAAAAAAATCTCAGAATATTTATGGGAAGTAATTGTCATAATAAATAATAATAATAATAAAATGTGGATGGTCTGAATGGTTTACCTGGCTGTATGTATAGGGCATAAAATATTGACAATATCCAGAAACATTAGACAAGGACAGAAATATAGATCGTATTATTATTATTAAGGTCAGAAGTAGCACTAGGAGCAACAGTGGTAGCATTAATTCTTTTTGAACTGTAGAGTTTTATATTAGTTAACATACAATTTATTTTAATCCTTCAAATAAACTTGGGATGCAATCAAGCAATTTAATATATACAGAAACAGAAACCCAGGAAGCCTTAATAACTTGCTTCAATCCTTATAGCTTGTCTCAGAACTAAAATGCTGGCTGCAATAACTGTCATAAGAAATAGATTACAGCACACATAATAGATGGTATAACACCCTGAAATAAACAACAGTTTTATGATGGTATAATGTAGATAACACCTGATGAATCAACTACATTTTACACCATATAATGAGCAAATTAAGATTAATCTTTAAGACTGGTTGAAAGAAATAACTCATTAAATTCCAATATTACTCTACTTTAAGCAAAACAAAATGCTTGATTAGTATTTCAAACTCCAAGAAACAGAGTGTAAGCAAAGTGAGAAAGAAAACAAGGGGTAGACATGGACATATGATCATTTAATATTAATGATATACATTGATTGCACAACAATTGGTTAGCTTTTCCATGTACTTAGCATAATAGTACACACAAGAAATATGAGGATGAGACTCAAGTTCTTCTATAAACAGGCAGCACACAAGTTAAATCTATTTTGACTGCTGCAGGAGATAAATACTTTAAAAGCAAAGTATGCAATAGTATGTGAAAGTTCAAATCACAAAGTTAAAAATATATTAGAGTAGGGGCACATGTTCATTTGGTCAAGTNCACAAGAAATATGAGGATGAGACTCAAGTTCTTCTATAAACAGGCAGCACACAAGTTAAATCTATTTTGACTGATGCAGGAGATAAATACTTTAAAAGCAAAGTATGCAATAGTATGTGAAAGTTTAAATCACAAAGTTAAAAATATATTAGAGTAGGGGCACATGTTCATTTGGTCAAGTGGTATCTGTAACAGGCTGAATAATGGTCCTCAAAAGATATTATCTTCTAATCCCTAAAATCTAGAAACAATATATGGAAAGTTGTGTTGTTGTTGTTGTTGTTGTTTCCTTTTTCTCAGATATGATAAATTGGGGCTTCCTTGGTGGCTCAGATAGTTAAGAATCCACTTAATGGGTTCGATCCCTGGGTTGTGAAGATCCCCTGGAGGAGGGCATGGCAACCCACTTCAGTATTCGTGGCTGGAGAATCCCCATGGACAGAGGAGCCTTGCAGGCTACAGTCCATGGGGTTACAAAGAGTTGGACATGACTGAGTGACTAACCACAGCCCAGCACAGTGACTAAACTAATGATCCTGGATTATACCCTCTAAATGCAATCACAAATATTCTTATAAGAGAGCAACAGAAAGAAATTATACAAAGAAGAAGAGAAGGTAATATGACCATAAAGGCAGAGATTAGAGTGATGAGGCCACAAGCCAAAGAATGTAGGAAGTTGTCAGATGCAAGAAGAGATAAGGAACATATTTTCCCCTAGGGCCTCCTGAGGGATCATAAGCTGTCCATGTCTTGATTTTGGCCCAGTGAAATTCATTTTCACTCTATGGCATCAAAAACTATGGAAAGTTAAATTTCTGTTGCTTTAAACCATCAGGTTTGTGATAGTTTCTTACAGTAGCCACAGCAAACTAATACAATATATACCAAAAAACAACAAGGAAAGTCAGTTTAAAAAAAAGAAAGAAAGAAAGAAAGAAAACCCATCTAAACAACTTTAAGGAGGAATAGCTCTTCTTGGCTTTGATATCTATGTGTTTTTGGTTTTGTTTTGTCTTTAATTTTTAGCTCAGCTTTGAATATGGAATTTTCTGACCTCTTCTGGATACTCAAATTTATACAATCCAAACAGAGAAAATACCTACTTATATAGACTCTCTTCCTGTTTCCATCTTGTTGATTATTAGGTGTAAAACCTGAGAAATATTTCAGGGAATGGACACTACTTAAAGAGAGAAATCAAGTAAAATTAAGGAAAAAAAAAACACTCTAGGCAAGTATTTCACATGAGCAAAAGTATAGAAATGATTCTTTTCAATTTGTCTCATTGGTTAATTTGTTCAAAGATATAAAAAGATGTCTAAATACCTTGGAGTGTTCATATGAAATTAATGACACACTTAAATGTTGGTAGTAGATAAAGCCACATTAGAGAATAATGGAAAATTTGGATGACGTCTTGTTGTAATGAAAATGATGATTCAGGGAATTCCCTGGGGTTCAATAGTTAAGACTCCACATTTTCATTGCCAAGGGCACAGGTATGACACCTGGTTGGGAAACTAACATCTCACAAACCTTGCAGTGTGGCAAAAAAAGAAAAAAAAAAGGAAGAAGAATAATTAAATAAAGTTGATAATTCAAGGATAGTTCAAATGACCAACACTAGGCTCTGGTTCTGTGGGTATGCAGCCTACAGGTGTTGACTTCTCAAAAAGATCATTTTTGAAATTCTGTATGAGGACTTTTTTTATGCTAAATGAATGTCTCTGTAGAATTCTTGCCCAGATAGTTGACCTCAACCAAACATACATAGGAATTGATTAGGTGAACTATCTCTAAGGTGAGTGTTTTATATTGACTACCAGAAACCCCAGGAGGTTTAAGCTCCAGTTTACCACAGTGATAATCATTGATTGATCATAGCACTAACTAACTAGCTTTTGTCTTTCTCGTTCCAGAGACTCTGATTCATGATTCCTAGGAGTACTTTCAAATAGCCTACTTACTCTCTAATCCTGTCTCAAGAACTGAATCAGGGGAGCACAAATTAAGACAACACTTTTTCAACTTTATTTTTCTATCACATTATCTCAATAGTTAATTTTCACATAGTAGTCATTCTGTGTAATGGAGAAGGCAATGGCAACCCACTCCAGTACTCTTGCCTGGAAAATACCAGGGACTGAGGAGCCTGGTGGGCTATCCTCTATGGGGTCGCACAGAGTCAGACACAACTGAAGCAATTTAGCAGCAGCAGCAGCAGCATTCTGTGTAATATAATGTTAACTGCAGGACTTACAGATAAAATACAGTAAGTTCTTTCGAGTTTGAATTTCTAATAAACAATGGACAATAATGAAAGCTTATTCATTGTTATTCTGAAACTAAATTTAACTGGATGCTCTCTATTTTTATGTATTAAATCTGGAAAACATATAAAAGGCATATGTAGTTTCCAAATATGAAAGACTTGAACGGCAGACAAAGGAGAACTTTAACCTGAAGGCAACTTTTCCTGTAGGAGACTCATTAAAAATTAAGGTGTTTTTAAACCTCAGTTTCTAATGTGTCATCATAATGTGTAGATTAGTCCACTTTGACCCTGAGTACAACTTGCAATAAATTTGATAGCTTCTCCTACAGTATCTTTTACAGACTAAACATGGATTCTCAATTTTTATTATTCTTTTATTTTTAATAGTCAATTCTTGATGAGGTAAAAGCATATGTGATGGTTCTGGACTTTGAAACATTTTATATTGTTTTATTTCCTATTTCAGATAAGTTTATAAGCATAGAGGCAGAATTACCAGACTTTTTTTTTCTTTTTAATATAATGTCTTTCACTTTCACACTTCATATGGTTCTCCTTTGTTTTTGTCCTTCTCACCAGCAAGTTTAAAATTACACAGTAGTTAATAGAACCAGCTATTTTCATTCTGAAATTTTGTTTTATTTATTTGCTCCATCCAATACATGTCACTGGCATTATATTTGCTGTTGTCTTCACCTGGGTCCACTTCAGAGTGAAAGTGATATTTTTAACAGTTTGGAAGCAGTGTTTAAAAGCTTGAGGTTAATTTTAAGAACCATTAAACCCATTAAAGTAAAATACTGCAAGTATTTAATTTGATTTCCTCTACCTTCTCCACTCATCAGTTGCATTGTTTTCTTTTCCTGTAAAGTAGTGAAAGTACTTGATAATCTACTTATGAAGTATTTTAGATACTCTCTGTTCAAAAGTGTCTTCCCTCCTAAAATTTCCATATTACTTAATAATTATAATATAATCACTTATTATATAGAGCTTTCTTTTTTGGTATGAATTTATGCACCTGATTTAAGACTTCCAAAACAACGATATGCTTTTTAGGAGAAAAGTACATAGCTTTGCTTTATCTCATCTTTCTCTGAGCANTTCCCTCCTAAAATTTCCATATTACTTAATAATTATAATATAATCACTTATTATATAGAGCTTTCTTTTTTGGTATGAATTTATGCACCTGATTTAAGACTTCCAAAACAACGATATGCTTTTTAGGAGAAAAGTACATAGCTTTGCTTTATCTCATCTTTCTCTGAGCAAAGAAAGAGAACTCCTCTGTGAACTGTCTATTGGTTTAGCAAATGAATAAATGAACACATTTGTGAAATCATGAGAATACTTCACACTATTTTTCATGAACTTTGAAAGTATTTTCTATTTTTAATATATGCAATTGTTTTTACATGATGGTAGTTCATATTTTCAGTGATGATTTCTTATTATGGTTCTGTCAGCTGCATATGTAAAATGAGGGCATTGTCATTTGATTTATTTTCTAATCAAGAAAAACTTCTCCCACCTTTTGAATCACAATGCAGGAGATTTCTGCTGTCTTGCTAGTTCTTAGATTCTATTTCCTTACTTCTCCACAACTTTTAACAGCTTCAAATCCCTTGTCTCACTTCCCACATTTCTTCATTTAAAAGAATCTCTTGACTCAAACAATATTTATGTCCTACAAGATCTCACGTAAACCAAAATAGATCCTCATGAATATCCAGATTCCATTTGGGAGAACAATTTTTTTTTTCTCTATGCAGTATGTAATTCTCCAACAGAGTAATGATTTGCATGGAAAAGAGAAAGCTAGCAATTTCTCCTCTCTATTCATTGGCACAAAGTAACAGCTATAATGTGCAGTGTATCTGCATATAGAAAATTCTTTAACACATATTCTTAAGACAATGGTCTTTAAAAACCATGTTAAAGAGGTTATTTCTGATATGTTATAGATGGGTGACCCCATTCTTAGCAAAGAGAAGGCAGTGTTTTTAACCTGCAGTCAGCTTCCCAGTCTTGCTCACAGATTTCTGCACTAAAGATGCACAAAGGCTCTTTGGTAGTCCTAGATTTTGTGTGCAATTCAATGTTATTTATGATCAGAGTTAGCAAATAACCAATAAAGTTTAATTGGAAAATTGCTTGATAATTATTGTTTGAAATTATCTATGATAATTTCATTTTAATGTTTGAGTTAATACTAACATACTGAGAGTACTGGGATAAAGATCCTACATTTAATACTTGGAAAAATACATGCNCTCCTGCGCCTGCGCAGCCCCTGCTCCTCGGGTGGCTCCTCCCGCCAAAGTCCGTGGCCTCGGGCGTGGGTGGCCTCTCCCAGCTGCCGCCCCTGGCCTCGGGCTCAGGGTGGCTCCTCCGGGTCACCACCCCTGGCCTCGGGCGCAAGGTGGCTTCTCCCGGCCGCCCCTGGCCTCGGACGTGGGGTGTCTCTTCGTGGCCGCCCCTGACCTCGGACACGGGGTAGCTCCTCCCGGCCGCCACCCTGACCTCAGACGCGGGGTGTCTCCTCAGGCCGCCACTGACCTCGGATGAGGGGCAGCTCCTCCCGGCCGCCACTGACCCCAGACACAGGGTAGCTCCTCCCAGCCGTTCCTGCGCCGTCACAGCCTGGCACTCTAGGTTGCTGCCCCTGACCTCGGTCGTGGGGTAGCTCCTCTTGCCCGCGCTTAGTGCGCCGGCCCAGGTCTTGCAAGCGGCCCGCGCTTAGATTATATACACCCAACTCACAACAGAGTCAAGCTGAACCTGGATTTCTCACATGCAACAATGCAGTCTTTTTACTCTATTAGTCACTGAGAGCATCATTTTCTGATCTTAGTATTCAAATGCTGCATTGGATTTTCACTGCATCTTTAAGTCACTCAGTCGTGTTCGACTCTTTGCAACTCCATGGACTATACGGTCCATGGAATTGTCCAGGCCGGAATACTGGAGTGGTCTTTCCCTTCTCCAGGGGATCTTCCCCAACCCAGGGATCAAACCCAGGTCTCCTGCATTGCAAGCAGATTCTTTACCAGCTGAGCCACAAAGGGAAGCCCAAGAATACTGGAATGTGTAGCCTATCCCTTTTCCAGTGGATCTTCCTGACCCAGGAATTGAACCAGGTCTCCTGCATTGCAGGCAGATTCTTTACCAGCTGAGCTATGAGGGAAGCCCTTTCACTTCATACTAAAATTTTAATTGTGCACAGCAGAAATCAACTTAAGTTTACCCCAGTTTCCTTTTGGCCACACACATTGTTTACCATATTTTTGGAAGGGCTTTTTTTTTTAACTCACAGTTTCTCCATAGAAACTTTTCCTAACACCTGTATGCTTACTTTTGTTCTATGCACTTGGCCATGAAGATGCACTTGTAATTACAGAGGTGGGCCCACATTTAACCACTCTTGTACATCTAAAACTGGTTAGATTTTCCACCCCCTCCAACTTTCTAGAACCTCAACACAAACTCTTACATCAAACTGACAGAAAACTCCATAAATGGGAATTATTGCATTAGGAAACAACATACACATCACTTCAAGTCATTCAACCAAATAAATGGGAACAATTATTGAACAATGCTCCTTACTAATAACTATACTTTTGTCATCAAAGTAATGATGAGCTGCAAATTCCCAGCCCCATTGCCTCTCTGCGTGGCTCCTGCAGAAGCTGGGCGGCCACACCCAGGCAGAGGCAGTCCAGGCACAGGGTGCTCAGCCTCTCCAGGTAGAAGGTTCTCTTAGGAGATGGCCCAGGTACAGACGGCACCAGATAATCTGGTCCACTCTCTTTCTTTTAGATATGAACCAGCAAAGTCTGTGCTTGATTTGGCTTCTTATTTGCAGCTGCATTGCTGAGTGAGGAAGAGAGACTTTTTCCAGAGTATTCTTCAAAACGCTAGTTCAATGAAATCAGCATTCCGTAATCAAGTAACTTTGGGAAAAACGGCAGATTGTTTTCTGCCTCTGAATATTCACACTGGAGGCAAAAAAAAAAAAAGGCATCAAAAGCTTGAAAATTGAGGATGGTGGTTGTTTAATATTCCTTAAGCCAATATTTCCCAAATAAATCCATTTTCAAAATATGACCTATTAACATTATGAAACACACTTGGGAAACACAAAATAGACATTTTTCTCACTGACTGTATGTCCTGGAAAGGGTGGTTTGGGAAATGTCAATTTACCGTTCCCTCAGGAGTCTCTGTCCCTGTTTTTGTTTGTCAGTTGCTAAGTCTTGTGCGACTCTTTGCAACCCCATGGACTGCAGCACACCAGGCTTGCCTGTCCATCACCAACTCCCAGAGCTTGCTCAAACTCATGTCCATTGAGTCGGTGATGCCATCCAACCATCTCATCCTCTGTTGTCCCCTTCTCCTCCTGCCTTCAATCTTTCCCGGCATTAGGTTCTTTTCCAATAAGTTGGTTCTTCTCATCAAGTGGCATCAGTCCTTCCAATGAATATTCAGGGTTGATTTCCCTTGGGATTGACTGGTTTGATCTCCTTAGTGTCCAAGGAACTCTCAAGAGTCTTCTCTAGCACCGCAATTTGAAGGCATCAATTCTTTGGTGCTCAGCCTTCATTGTGGTCCAATTCTCACATCTGGACATGATTATTGAAAAAAGCCACAGCTTTGACTATACAGACCTTTGTCAGCAAAGTAATTTCTCTACTTTTTAATATGCTGTCTAGATTTGTCATAATTTTTCTTCCAGGGAGCAAGTTTCTTCTAATTTTATGGCTGCAGTTACTATCTGCAGTGATTTCAGAGCCCAGGAAAATAAAATCTGTCACTGTTTCCACTTTTTCCCCATCTATTTGCCATGAAGTGAAGGAATTGGATGACAGCCTCTCATAACACGAGCTCAAGACGGAACGTAAGAATAATTTTGACTTTGAGATTTTTAACTTCGTTCAATAATACTGTTCAATAATACCCAAGGTGCTATTTCTCTGAGTGGGTTTGATGATGAAAGGGCAGAGGCTCAGCGCAGAGAGTAATAAACCGCTGAAGTGGGAGACGGAGAAAATTTCACAGAAGTGCCCCTTTAGGCTACACTGAGCAGGGTGTATTGGTGTTTACCATGTGGATAAGAGCACAGGCGTAGAGGCACTCAACTTCAGGAAACTGTTGTTGTTTTAAAAGTGTCTTTGGAGGCTGAGGTGGAAAGGGGTGTGGCTGACAAGGCAGGCCAACGCGAGTCCACTCCTTGAATTCTTCCGCGGCTGTGCTGAGAACTTGGCAACCAAGCCTCAGCAGCAGAGAGCAGTTGAACCAGGAGGCTGGGTGAATAGAAAACAAATGCAGTGAGGAAACTGAGTCTCTTGCCTCTTGGTCAAAGAATACCTTCGACAAGTACCACTGGGTGGGCTTGACTCCTCCTCTGCCCAAGGATAAGAGAGAACTAAGAGGCTCCCTGGTATGGGGCGTGGTGAGCTTCCTGAGAAGCTCAGCTGTATAGGATAGCTGGGCTGGTGAGCTGTAATGTGACCTGAGGGTATTATGATGAACTATAACGAGGAGCAGGAAGGGCAGGTGGCACCAGGCTTGAGAGAGGCTTCCTAGTACATCCCATGGAAACAGGTGGAGAGTGGACAGGCTTGAAGCTGGAAGACCTGGGTTCAAATCTGTTCCTCCCCACGTGGTAGGTGACTGAGAACACTGTTTGACATCTCTGGGCTTGAGTTTCCTCCTCCAAAAATGAGAATGAAAATACCTTATTTGGACCAAGCTAGTGTAGGTCAGATATGGAGTGTAAGGTGGGCCCCATCGTGCTGCTGGTATTCCCACAATGCCCAAGGCTTTTCACATTATCATAATTCAAGCATACACCCCAGTCTAGCCATCTGTGGAGCAATCAATTCATGTGAGACCGTCTCAGGCAAAAATTGAAAAAAGCCTGTACTATGCAGGGTGAATCTGGCGGGAGAGTGATTGATTGCAATCTTGTTTACAAGCTCCTGTTTATATTTCCTCAGCCTTATGGAACTTGTTTTGTTCAGGATTTAACCGAACTAGGATTAGGAGGATAGTCCTGTACTGCAGGACTGACAGGATGCTTCTTCGTACTGATTTTACTGGAACAGAAGAGGAACTAGTCCAACTGTTTCTAGATGGGGGGAGGAGAATGGGGTCCACTGGTTCCTCCACAGCCAAAGCCAAAAAAACGTGCTTAGCACCAACACACACACATACACACACACAGAGGGAGACGGGAAGGGGGATTGTAACGAACAGTCTCATATTAGAGTCCTGAGAAATCCAATCATTAAGAAACGTATATACCTAGGAGCAGGAAGGGCAGGTGGCACCAGGCTTGAGAGAGGCTTCCTAGTACATCCCATGGAAACAGGTGGAGAGTGGACAGGCTTGAAGCTGGAAGACCTGGGTTCAAATCTGTTCCTCCCCACGTGGTAGGTGACTGAGAACACTGTTTGACATCTCTGGGCTTGAGTTTCCTCCTCCAAAAATGAGAATGAAAATACCTTATTTGGACCAAGCTAGTGTAGGTCAGATATGGAGTGTAAGGTGGGCCCCATCGTGCTGCTGGTATTCCCACAATGCCCAAGGCTTTTCACATTATCATAATTCAAGCATACACCCCAGTCTAGCCATCTGTGGAGCAATCAATTCATGTGAGACCGTCTCAGGCAAAAATTGAAAAAAGCCTGTACTATGCAGGGTGAATCTGGCGGGAGAATGATTGATTGCAATCTTGTTTACAAGCTCCTGTTTATATTTCCTCAGCCTTATGGAACTTGTTTTGTTCAGGATTTAACCGAACTAGGATTAGGAGGATAGTCCTGTACTGCAGGACTGACAGGATGCTTCTTCGTACTGATTTTACTGGAACAGAAGAGGAACTAGTCCAACTGTTTCTAGATGGGGGGAGGAGAATGGGGTCCACTGGTTCCTCCACAGCCAAAGCCAAAAAAACGTGCTTAGCACCAACACACACACATACACACACACAGAGGGAGACGGGAAGGGGGATTGTAACGAACAGTCTCATATTAGAGTCCTGAGAAATCCAATCATTAAGAAACGTATATACCTGTTAAACTTTTTTACACTAAAGAAGACTTGTTTTTCTCATGAACCTATTAAAATGTCGCTAGCAGTTTTCTGTATAAAAATACCAGGAGAGAGTACAAATAACATGAACTTCCACAAGTACATATTTCTTCTACCCATCCTGTTTTCTCAGAAGTTCAGCAGAGAAGCAAAATATAAAGTTGACCTTTCATAGGACTGCCAGAGTTCAGTAAAAATCTCGTAAGTGTTTTATTTAAGATGGCCTCAGTTATGTGATTATAGATGTTATTCTGATTTTTAGGCCATTGACTTGTGCAGTGACCTCAATCCCGTAAGTTGAAACTTTCAACCTAAGGGGGGCCTCAGTAGTCACGTGCAGTTCACTGGTTATCTCAGTGCATTCCTCTCCATTCATTCAAGAGGGGGAAATTGTTTTTTGAGAGCCTTTGTGCCAGGTACTGTGGGGACACATTTAGCAGATAAAAATGAACACAGTGTATGCCAACAGAGGTTTTAATCACTCTCATGAGTATCAAATTATCAGCAGTACTGAGCGACATTAGATAAAGCAGACAATGATAGAATGTAATAGGGGAAGTTAACTTAGATTATGGGCTCGGGAAAGTTGACTCTGAGAAAACGACTTTTAAGCTGAGTCAAGAGATGTGTAGATTTAATTTCGGTTTCCCATTGATCTTTTAAAATCTTCATTTTATATTGGAGTATGTGTTAGTTTCAGGTCTACAGCAAAGTGATTCAGTTATATGCACACATATGTCTATTCTTTTTCACATTCTTTTCCCATTTACATTGTTGCAGAATACTGAGCAGAGTTCCCAGGCCTAAAAAGTAGGTCTTTATTGGTCATCTATTTCATTTTTATTTATTTATTTATTTATTTTTTTTTTACTTTATTTTACTTTACAGTACTGTATTGGATTTGGCATACATTGACATGAATCCGCCCAGGGTGTACATGAACTCCCAAACAGGAACCCCCCTCCCACCTCCCACCCCACATCATCTCTCTGGATCATCCCCATGCACCAGCCCCAAGCATCCTGCGTCCTACATCGAACATAGACTGGCGATTCGTTTCTTACATGATAGCATACACATTTCAATGCTATTCTCCCAAATCATCCCACCATCTCCCTCTCCCTCTCCCTCAGAGTCCAAAAGTCTGCTCTACTATAAAAGGGTATATATGTCCACCCCAGACTCCAAATTTATCCCTTCCACCTTTTTCCTCTGGTGGCCATCAGTTTTTCTCAGTCTGGGAGCCTGTTTCCCTTTTATAAATAATTTCACTTGTATAATTTTCTTTAGATTCTACATATAAGCAATAGCATGTGATATTTGTCTGACTTACTTCACTTACTATGATAGTCCCCAGGTCCAACCATGTTGCTGCAAATGGCATGATTTGATTCTTTTTAGTGGCTGAGTGATATTCCATTTTATATATATGTGCCACATTTTCTTCATCTGTTCATGTGTCAGTGAACATTGAGGTTGCTTCTGTGTCCTGGCTATTGTAAACAGTGCTGCAATGAACATTGGAATGCATGTATCCTTTTGAACCATGGTTTTCTCTGGATATATGCCCAGGTATGGGATTGCTGGATCATATGGTAGCTCTAGTTTTAGTTTTTACTAAGGAATTTACATACCCCATACTGTTCTCCATTTTACAGTGTGCCTGTGTACACTGCCACCAACAGTGGAGGAGGGTTCCCTTTTTTCCCCACACCCTCTCCAGCATTTATTGTTTGTAGACTTTCTGATGTGGGCATCCTGATTGGTGTGGTTTTTAAGTTTGTGAGGTTTAGAGAAAACCAGGTAAGGTACCCAGCACTGTATTTGTTACAAAAGCTGCCCAGGAGATTCGGATCTACTCTATCTCCTCATCAGTGAGGAGGTATCTCCTATCAAACCACGCTGCCCTTCAGAGCCCAGCTGATGGGCCGCAACGTGCTAGGATCAGTTCTGGCTTTGGAGAGTTGTAGGTAAACTCAGGGGTATCTGTGGGCCCACTTGGCCCCACCACCTTTCCAACTAGCCTTCCCTGGGCATGTTCTCTGTGTGAATTTCTGCACAAATCTTTACAGTATTTCTCTGCACATGAGCGCCCTGCCCTCTCTCTTCCCCTGCCCTCCTGTCCATCCAGTTTGCCGGTAATTTTCTGTCTCCTCTCCTTGAGAATAATTTCCTGGAGCCCCTGGCGCCCCACAGGACTTCCCCTGAACCCAAGACATCGCTGTGTTCCCAGTGAAGAATGTCAGCCTGTTGTCCCTCCATCCCCCAGAGCACCTCACCAGGTCATTCCCTGCCGATTAAGTCCATATTTGCATGGTTACCACGAGAATGAGCTCTATCGTCCCTCCCTAGACTTTGTGGTTCTGCTTCTACATTCCGTCCTTGGGGGATGGGACTCTTGCGGCATGAGTTCACCAAGCCACAATCCAGGCCTGCCTTTCTTCTCTCTCTTAGCCAGCCCTCCCTGGATGACCCGGCTACACACATGGCCAAAACCCTGTGTGTAATTGGCAAGGTCCTGGTGGTATGAGGGACGGTAGCAGTGCTTAGATTGGGATGAGACCACAGTGGATTCGCCCAAAGAGAAAGACACTGTCATCCTCTAGAGTGGGCTTGAAAGGACTAGATTTGAATTAGCTGTCCAAGGATCCAAGAGTGGTAGTGAAGGAACTAGAGTTACTGGGGATGCTGGGAGGTTTGGCACTCCCTAAAGTTATCCCCTGATCTGCACTGCAGGATTCAAGTCCTTGTAGCAGGAGAAAGGACCTAGAGGCGGCTGGAGCAGGCCTTGCTGCCCAGAGTCCCCAAGGGCTGGGTGCTACGGCAGCAGAGAGCCGGCACGTCTCCAGCATCTTTCCAGGACCTGTCCTCTTCTCAGAAGGGCCACAGGGCTGGGATTCAGAATATCACGAGAGCAGCTGGCTGTGACCAGTGGGCCTTGTGGCTGAGGTGTTGGCAGATGTGTGAGAAGGCAGCTTAGATGCGGTCAGAGCGTGCTTGAACTTGGATGTGAGAAAGGACAGACTCCACCACAGAGAACAGGAAGACAGTTCCTTCCCGGCTCTGTGGTGTCTGAGGTCTGCGGTTTCAAGGCTCCTGGGGCCGCTTACAGGAAGTGTTAGTCTTCTGTCTTTCTGCCTGAGACAGCCCCGATAGGGAGGACCCAGAGGCAGGGCTGCCATGCTGAGCACACTTGCAGAAAGTGTGCTTTGCTCTTCTTGCTTGGGCTTCCTATTTCCAGATGCAGACAAAGGCACGCACACCATATTCTGCCCTGGCAGGTAAAGCACCTGGCTGTGTGGTCAAAATGCAGCATATTTCCTTATATTTTATTCTGTTTATTAAGAAAATAAGTTTGTACCTTCAAGCCTGAGTTGACGAAAGGAAGGTCCCTGTTAGCCAGTCCTTTATTGTTTAATGTGATCAACTTGGCTTCTGTCACGGAAGACCTCACAAAGTCAGTGAAAACCGATCTGCAGAGTGAGGAATGCATAAAAATGCTTATGCTATGTGGGCTTTTAGATGATTTTTATGGTCAGTTTCTGTTATATCTTCCTATTCAGTGACCTACCAAGAACATGGCAGAGCTCTTGCTACTGCATTCATAGGTTCCATCCCACCACCCCTTTCTTTCTGAGCAATCAGAGTGGGCGATGAGAAAAATAGGACACGTTTGAGAGAAAATGGGTGACTCTACAAAAGACAAGTGCATTTCTATGGCTGTCAAAATTAGCTATGAAAATTAAGATTGAGAACATCTGTCTTAATTATGTATGTAGCACAGACTGTTCTGTTGTTTCACAGTCTTTCTGAGGAGGAGAAAAAAAAAGGAAAAGAAAGGAAAATTACCTGCTAGTCTCTCACGCTCTCCTAAGTCTAATTCGCTTTTGTCTATAAAAGTTATTATTGATATTAAAAAATGTTCTTATGTGCAAATATTATGTTTGTAGTTACATATTAAAATGCTTGCAGTTCCATTTGCAGACCATATACTATAAAATTGGAAAGGTCATCTAAATACAGTCATCATAAATTTCAACATAGAAATGACTACCAGTGTTTGTTAGCTCAGTGTTTAATTGGGCTTCAGTTCAGTTCAGTCGCTCAGTTGTGTCCGACTCTTTGTGACCCCATGAATTGCAGCATGCCAGGCCTCCCTGTCCATCACCAACTCCCAGAGTTTACCCAAACTCATGTCCATCGAGTTGGCGATGCCATCCAGCCATCTCATCCTCTGTTGTCCCCTTCTCCTCCTGCCCCCAATCCCTCCCAGCATCAGGGTCTTTTCCAATGAGTCAGCTCTTCACATGAGGTGGCCAAAGTATTGGAGTTTCACCTTTAGCATCAGTCCTTCCAATGAATGTTCAGGACTGATTTCCTTTAGGATGGACTGGTTGGATCTCCTTGCAGTCCAAAGGACTCTCAAGAGTCTTCTCCAGCACCACAGTTCAAAGGCATCAGTTCTTCGGTGCTCAGCTTTCTTCACAGTCCAATTCTCACATACATACATCACCACTGGAAAAACTATAGCCTTGACTAGATGGACCTTTGTTGACAAAGTAATATCTCTGCTTTTTAATATGCTGTTTAGGTTGGTCATAACTTTTCTTCCAAGGAGTAAACATCTTTTAATTTCATGGCTGCAATCACCATCTGCAGTGATTTTGGAGCCCCCAAAAATAAAGTCTGACACTGTTTCTACTGTTTCCCCATCTATTTCCCATGAAGTGATGGGACCAGATGCCATGATCTTTGTTTTCTGAATGTTGAGCTTTAAGCCAACTTTTTCACTCTCCTCCTTCACTTTCATCAAGAGGCTTTTTAGTTCCTCTTCACTTTCTGCCATAAGGGTGGTGTCATCTGCATATCTGAGGTTATTGATATTTCTCCCGGCAATCTTGATTCCAGCTTGTGCTTCCTCCAGCCCAGCATTTCTCTTGATGTACTCTGCATATAAGTTAAATTAGCAGGGTGAAAATATACAGTAATTAGGCATAGAAACTTTATTTTTTTTTACCCAGTTGTGAAAACCATACTAATGTAAACTGACATCAAGAAAGCTTCTGGGAACAGCAAAGGAAATGGAAGTGAATGAAATAGAAAGACCCTGACCCACCAGGCAATTGAAGACTTGATGTATTTACCATTCACTACATGTCCGCAGAGTACGAGACACCACAGAAAACTCAGCCACAGAGCTTCTAGAGCCTCTGTACCTGCCATCAGCCACTGAGGCTGTTGACGTATTAAACTAGACCTTCCTGGTTCTGTGTTTTCTTTTATTTTCCTTTCTAAAAGTAACTGTGGCCAGACTCCTATGCTTATTGTCTCTTAGAATTAGATGTTTATTGTCCTCGTCTGGCAACACTCTCTCTCTCCCTTCCCCTCACTTAGACCCCTTGCTGTGAATTAAATCTGTTTTCTTTGGTTGAGTATTTTTTAGGCGGAACCTACCCAAGACATTATCTCTGTCTTTGTGAAACTTAAAGTCATATGTGGCTCAGTTTGCTTTCTAGTCTTGCCGAGTTGATTATTCATTTTAACTTGATTTGAATAGGATAATAAATTTAATAGAGTAATTACTTCTTTTTTCCATATCAAAAAAGAAAGATCTTATTGAAAGACTGAATTACTTTAAGGATTTATGTTTTAAATTGAGGTTAAGAAATAAATTGTCTAGCTTATTATAATAGTGAATATTTGAAATATTTAAAAATATATGTGACTATATTTCATAGGTTAATAGTAAAATATACAAAATTTTTCTGGAATTGAGCTGTATAAGTTGCTTGTATATTTTTGAGATTAGTTGTTTGTCAGTTGCTTCATTTGCTATTATTTTCTCCATTCAGAGGACTGTCTTTTCACCTTGCTTATAGTTTCCTTTGTTGTGCAGAAGCTTTTAATTTTAATTAGATCCCATTTGTTTATATTTGCTTTTATTTCCAGTATTCTGGGAGGTGGATCATAGAGGATCCTGCTGTGATTTATGTCAGAGAGTGTTTTGCCTATGTTCTCCTCTAGGAGTTTTATAGTTTCTGGTCTTACGTTTAGATCTTTAATCCATTTTGAGTTTATTTGTGTGTGTGGTGTTAGGAAGTGATCTAGTTTCATTCTTTTACAAGTGGTTGACCAGTTTTCCCAGCACCACTTGTTAAAGATATTGTCTTTACTCCATTGTATGTTCTTGCCTCCTTTGTCAAAGATAAGGTGTCCGTAACAAAAAATGGGGCAAAGAACTAAATAGACATTTCTCCAAAGAAGACATACGGATGGCTAACAAACACATGAAAAGATGCTCAACGTCACTCATTATCAGAGAAATGCAAATCAAGACCACAATGAGATACCACTTCACACCAGTCAGAATGGCTGTGGTTAGAGAAGTGTTTTCTTGAAATTTGGAGGCAGTCATTCATCAGTTTGTGCTTGAAAGCATTCTTCACCAAACTTCTTCTCTACAGTCTTCAGATTAAAGCACAGGATCTGGGTTCCTGAAAGGGATTGCTTCCAGCTGGAACACCCACCAGCAGGGCATCCTTGCAGGCATTCTGCATGCAGTATTGTTGAAGCTCTGCAGCCACCTGAGACCTTGATCCTCTCCACACCGGCCTCCAGCTTGAGCTGCTCCACCAGGCACTGCAAGGCGCTCATGCTGGCCCTGGAAGACATGGCGGTGGCCTGGGCTCCGAGAGGGTGTGCTACTCTGTTTCTTTTGGAACACTTAGTCTCTTGACATTTGATGTAATTGATAATTATGTATTTGTTGCCATTTTAAACCTGGTTTTCTCATTGATTCTATATTCCTCCTTTGTTCCTTTCTTTTTCTGTTTTTCCTTTTGTGGCTTGATGATCTCTCATACAAGGCTTATGTTCTTTTTTTTTAATCTATTGTACGCTCTTGATTTCTGGTTACTCTGTCAAATATGTAAACCCCTTCCTATATCTACTTACCTTAGACTAGTAGTAATATAGGCTCAAAGACATTTTTGGAGAAAAAAAATCTACATTTTCCTACTGTCTACCCCCAAATTTCGTGATTTTGATGTTCTCTTTTACATTTTTTTTTTTTTTTTGCTGTTCATTGTGGTTATCACTATTACACATTTTTTCAAATCTGTGTATTGACTTATTTTCCAATTATGATTTTCCCTTTCCTAGGGATTTTTACTTCTTTTCCATTTAGAGAACTTCCAGTATTTCCTTTAGTACTGGTATATTCTTATTTTTTGCTTCTCTGATAAATTCTTCCTCTCTCCTAAGTGGATAGAGTATCCTAGGTTGTTGATTTTCCCTTTTCAGGACTTTGAATATATCTTTCCACTTCTTTCTGGCCTGCAACATTTCCGTAGCGAGATCAGCTGTTATCCTTATGGGGGTTCCTTTATATTTAACTCTTTTTCTCTTGCTTCCTTAAGAATCCCATCTTTAACTTTTTCCATTTCAGTTAAAATGTCTTGGTGTAGATTTGCTTGGGTTTATATTGTTTGGGATAAACAAACATCCATCTTCTGTGTTTCCTGTACCTAGATTTCTGTTTCCTTCTTTAGGTTTTGGAAGTTTTCAAGCATAATTTCTTCAAATACATTTTCGATCCCCCGTTCTCTTTCTTTTCCTGGAATCCTTATTATGCATAGTTTGGCACACTTTATATTATCCCATGGGTCTCTTATATCGCTTTCATTTTTTTCCCCCAATTTGGCCTTCTGTCTGCTATTCTGATTGGTTGATTTCCATTATTCTGTATTCCAAGTCACTTATTCATTCTTCTGCGTTGTTCATTCTGATTTTCATTGGCTTTAGTTGAGCTTTTTTCTCTGCAAATTAGTTTTCTATTTTTTCTTTGTTCTTCTTTATAGTTTCTGGTTCCTTTTTACAGTACTCTGCATTTCTGTAGATAGCCTTTCTTAATTCCGTCAGTGTTTTCATTATTTCCCTTTTGAACTCCGTGTCTGTTATACTGAAGAGGCCTGTTTTATTGTTAATTTTTTTCAGGGAAATGGTCACTCTTTTAACTGGGAGTGGTTCCTCTGCTCCATTTCACCTATATTTACCTAAGTTTAGGAGATATATCAATTGTGGTCCTGGAGAATTATTTATGTCTTTTGCCCCTTTCCTCAGCCTGTGCCGTTTTCCCCTTGATACGGGGTGGGCAGATGCAGTGGTGGGTGCCTGATCTTGGGGTTCTCAGCTCAGGCAGACAGCCCAGGTGCACCCTTGGGACATGTGATGGTAGCACAGGAGTTTACAACCACTCCTGGAGTTTGGATGGGTGTCAGCAGGGGCCCAGGACCACTCCTGGTTTCTGGGCAGGTGGTGGTGATTTGCAACAGTCCCCACAGCCTGTGTAGGCAGTGTCCTGCCCTCTGTGAGCATTCACACAGGGAAAAAGTCTATAATCCAGTACCATCTCTCCCCTCCTACACCCCACAAACAATGGCAACTGGCCTCTAAGGTGGCCCAGGCTTCCTCCGCTTACACTCCCAGGCACAGTTGCACTGGATTCCCACTCCTCCCCCAGCCTGTCTACCCATAGCCTATCCCAGTTCTCTCAGGGTTTTATCTCTGAAGCCCGAGTTTCAGCATCCAGCCTCCCACCAGCATTGGAAGATGTGCGTGTCAGGCTGAGGAGTACAGGACATCAGCAGTGACCATCTGTGCAGTTCTCCCTCTGCTCTGGCTGCAAAGAAATGGCTATTGCATTTTCCTCAGAGGCTGTGAAACTCCCCTTCTTCTTTCACAGGTCCCTCCTAGGGATGCAGGTCCCATCTTGACTCCTTTCTTGCGTTCCTTTTCCCCACCCAGTTATACTGTGACTTTCTTGCCTTTTTAGCAGTCAGAGGTCTTCTGCCAGTGTTCAATAGATATGCTGTGAAAATTATTCCACATGCAGATGTATTTTTGTTTTATTTATGAGAGAGGGTGAGCTTCACATCCTATTCTATGCCATCTTGTTCTCTCTCCCAAGAATCAACTCTTGTAAGCATTCCAAATGTACTTCAAATGAATTGTGTTTTCTGTAACTCAAGTCGGAAATGTATATATTTCCATTCACATTTTGTAAGGCTTGTAATTTGTGTTGTTTAAATCTTGTGTATACTGTTGATTTGTATATGTGATTTCTCAACAACTGAAAAAAGCTCTCAGTTGCTTCGTGGATTTTTCATATGAAATATTATGTGACACTTAATATTGTGTTTTTAAGTAATTCTAATGACATGGAGAAATGCTTATTTATTTTCAAATGAGAAAGTTGGAGAGTAACAAGTACAATGTCAATTTTAAAGCTGTAAAAGGAAACATGCAAATGTTAAGATTTTCTGGGTTGTAAAATTAATTTTTAATTTATACCTTTCACTTTATTTTTTTTAACTCTGACCGCCTGTTACTTTCATCATCAAAACTAAGATTTTTTTTTTAAAAGAACAAGCCCAGCCCAACGCAGTCAATCTCGTATTTTCCGCTGCTATCTTCACTCAGAAGGCCATGTTGTCCCCCTGTATGCTTGTTGTTCTCTTGCTCCTTCAGGTACTGGACTCATTGCAGATGAATATCCGCCAAAGTGAGAGACAAGAGTGACAGCATCTCTCTAGGAGCATGAAACCACTTAGTTAAACTGGCTTTGTTAGCCACAGTCTGCTCCTGGTATCAATCTCAATGACCTACACAGGGAACAGACGTCTTTAAACACTAAAATGCCCATCTTATATAACTGGAAGTTTCCCCTCTTCTAAATCTTTCTTCTGATGAAACAATCTTTTAAAACCCTTCTCCAAAGCAGCTCTTCTTTTTTGTTTTAGATAGTAACATCATGCTCTGTGGATTGACAAAGGTCCAAGTATTGACTTTTCATTGTATTGTTTCCTTATGCCAATATCTGGTGTTTGGGGTTGCCTGAAGTCATTCTGCCCACGGTTTCTGTCCCATTAATCCTATTAAAAAGAAAAAATAAAAACAGAGCTATATGGTACTATTTGTGTCATTTCCTCTGTACTCAAACCCCTTTAACACGCTGTCTTTTTTCTGGGTTCTTTCTTTATAAAGGTCAACAGAAGCCTCCACAAAGGCAGACCTACCTGAGAAGAGAGGCTGGTAATGACTCTCACGAATAGCAACAGAAATAGTGCAGCACAACAACTTATCTTCAATCTACCTTTAAAAAGTACAAGTTCATGAAGCGAGTTTCAGTGCCTCCTCCAATTAAGTAAAGGATTTTATGACCTCCTTCAGTTCTCTCTTCTCCCTCCCTTCATTCTTCAAGGAAATGAGTTCATTCCTATCTTCACTCACAAACAGCAGAGATCCTGGTTTGCTTCCTTCAATCATGTAGACTTTTAGGTCTAATACCCACTAAAATGTCAAGCATTTGTTACTCTATAATGGGATATCATAGTTTCCCTCTCCTTCCTCTCTGCACTGCACTCCTTCTCTCCACATATCCAGAGAGAAACATGATGTCACTCCCAACATTCACTGAAGCTTCATTCACTCATTCACAATAAGGCTCTTTCCAGCTGGGGCCTGTTACAGACATATGGCCTGGGGGAGAGAAAGAAAAAACACTTGCTAAAACCCATCAGCATGGAGCAGGAAATGAAAAGTGGCTACAGAGAGCAAGGAGTGCACTGTGATTCTGAAGAAAGGAGAGGCATGATATAAGGCATCAGGAGATGTGATTATGAGTGTCCTGAGCAATCACTGAGAATATCTGAAAGGTATAAGACTTTCCACTTTTCCCATACCCTATCTTTCCCATTTCCAAGAAACAAAAAGTAACCAAGACTCCTGACAGTTTACTATTAACCCGCAAGATCTGTGTCTTTACATACCACATGTATGCAAATCTTAAAATCTCTGATGAACAAGTTAGAAAGGGATACAAGCTCTCCTACTGATTTCATAATCAGTTGAGACATCAAGAGTAAATCCTGGGGCTGAGGTCCGGTTGCTGGCCGTGGTTGATGTCTGCGGTGGCTGCCAGGAGATAAAATAGGAGTTGGTATCAGGCTGATTAATATGAGTATTCCCCAACTAAAGCAGTAATTATGTCAAATTAAACCCCAACCTTAGCATTCATACCTCCTTAGTTCTTAACAGATGGAAAGAAGTGCTAGTGAAGGAGAATAACTCCCAGTGCCAGAGGAAGTAGAAAGTTAGGGCTTTTGTTTGCTTTAATCAGTGATATCTCAGTCATGGGACTGAAGGAAAAAGGATTATGAACATAGGGGCTGGGGTTACTTTCAAGTCAACTAACTGCCTTCCTTCCATAAAGCTGAGGTCTTATGTTGCTGAAACTTAAAACTCATCAGCATTGGAGATCTGGTGATTTTTGACTACATGGGGTCCTTTTTATGGGAAGTGATAGTTCATATATACACATAGAGTACAACTTCCGAAAACAGAAAGGAACTGAGAGGGCTAAGAATGCAATTGAAAAGAGCAACCTGTGGTCTGGAGAGTCTTCAAGAATGTGATCTCTCTGTTGAGTCATGCTTTGCAAAACTGAGATGAAAAGAGGTTGTAGTCATCCTTTGATTTTTTTTCCTTTTCTTCTCCTTCATGAAGTCTTCTATCAGCTCCTCCTGAGGAATAAATATACAGCAGCCCCCACAGGAGGGGATAGGCTGTCTGAAGGCCTGGTCACTCTAACACACTGGCTGTAAACCTTCATTGGAATATTGACTCATTTGAAGACTATAACAAAAGAAAAAGGACTGCATGCGGTATCAGAGGGCTCACAGAGACTCACCCTAAACTTTATCTTCCAAGTCCTAAGGGCTATCTCTTTGCATCAATTTCCAGCCCTCCTTCCCAACAACACAAGGAACATCCACAATAGGGCCACTAAACTGGATGTATCCTGACCCTAAATGGCTTTTACAAAGTGGTTTTGTTATTCATCCACTGATGTGGGCTTTCTTTTCTCTACTCTTTATCTTAAAAGTTCAATTAGATAATAGGACTGTGTCTCGTTCCTAATTTATATGTGTTTTTAAGGAACTGTGCCTATCTTTTTCAAAGGACAGTTCTAGTTCACTCCTCAACTCAGAGGCCAAAGCATATTATGGAACACAGCCAAGAAAAGCATGTACCATGTAATCAAGCTACATCAAGGTCAAGGAGAAATTCTGATCCTAAATAAATCTTTTTCTGACACTTTCAGATGACCAGCCTTCTGCTCTTTCAAAGAGTTAGAAGACGGCAACAGGATTCCACCAGTGCTATGGGCCAGCAGCCTAACCCTAACCCTCGCCTGGGATTGCTGCTCATTTTCACATAGGATATGTGACAGACCAAAAGGGAGAAACATATGGCACACAGCAAAATGTCAGGCATAGAATAAGCATTTGATAGAGAAGGGAATCATTTTAGATGTGCATTCTGCCAGCCAAAACCTCAGTGCAATGGGCAAACAGTTTTTGCATCTTCTAATAATTTCCACCACTCTTCTGAGGCTCATACTACTATCCCACTGCATTCTTTCTTCTCTTGCACCTGCAGAGTTGTCATGTGCCAACCCCCAGATCATTCTTCAGTCACTGAAACCTATTTTATCTAGCCCTCAGTGTTCATTCCTAACCCGGCTTTTGCTATAATCCTGGGTCATTCAATACCCAAGTAAACAACCATCTGACAGCCTAGCATCATGGGTATCCTGATCACTCCAGTTTTTAAATTTTACCATTCCAAAGTTCAGTCTCTGATATAGATCCTATCATACCAGTTTGCCAAAGACTTAGAACCCATCTTGATCACACTAAGGCCACTTCTTCTATGTAGACTCTGAATTTCCTTCCATATACAGTCTGGATCCTCAAATCTATTGGTGTGTAACTCTTCTCTTGCTAGCTGTCCATCCCTCAATCATGCTCATTCAGTCATGTCTGACTCTTTGTGACCCTCTGGACTGTAGCCCACCAGGCTCCTCTGTCTATGGGATTCCCCAGGCAAGAATACTGGAATGGGTTGCCATGCCCTCCTCCAGAGGATCTTCTCGACCCAGGGATCGAACCTGCATCTCCTGTGGCTCCTGCACTGGCAGGCGGATTCTTTACCACTGAGCCACCTGAGAAGCCCCTATCCCTCAATCAAGCAAAATCAGTTCTAGGCAACCAAATGATACTTGTGACAATGGCCCAAGATTACCTTTTCTTTTCCTGAGTCTCTAATCAAGTTTCAAACTAGTTGCTCTTTGATATGGCCTGGGTATTTCTTAAGATTCTTGTCTCTGTAATCTTGTCCCTGGTCAGCTTCCTCTCATCCACCTCTACAATTACAAATCTCCAACACCCTTATCAGGTACTGTTTCTAACTCCTATTCTTATCACTATGCCCCAGTAAAAGGCTAACCCTCCACCGATGTTCTAAGAGCCATACGTTATCATCTCTCTCCCATATGTACAAATGTTTCCCTTCTCCCTGCCTTACAGTGTGTGAGTATGCTCAATTTTCTCCTATATTAAAAGGGAGCTTATATGATTCACTGTAGGGCCTTGATGGAATGGTTTAACTTGTATTCTAGTTGTCACATCTTCTAATAGAAGGCTCCTCATGAAGCAATAATGATTAATCACAGTAAATAAGAAAAAGGAAATATGAGCCTGTTGAGTGGTGAACATAAACTAAAGGCCTACCTGTTAATGTAGGTAAGGGGTTAGCTGAGATAAAGTTGAAAGGGGAAAACTGAATACCAGCAACAGGAGCAAACCCCAGACTGTGAGGATGAGTTTCTGATCAATGATCACTCTGGTCCTACCCAAGGAACAACTTGTAGCAAGTGTAGTGTAGTAACAGCAGTGGTGGCAGCGGCAGCAATGCAACATCTGTAAGTAGCCAAGACTAAAATACAGGCATGGAAACAGAGTATTTCATGGAAAACACAATATTAAATATGACATATATATGGCATGTATGCTGCTAATCCCCTTTTCCCACCCCCAGCAAACATCACTAATTAGTTATAATCCTCTTTCATACTGAGCTGACACCTGGCTTCAGAACTGTTTTTATAGAACATAATAAAGACAGGTACTATCAATCAACTGGAGATGGCACTTGAGATGAAGTATATTTGCTGTCTTTGCACTACACAGAGAAGTCCTTGGCAAAAGAATTAGAAAACAGGAGTGAGCTTCAGAAGAAAGCATATTGAAGACAGCTTGGACGTTGTAGGCAACTGGCGGGGACAAGATGAGCCCATGGAGATCACAGAGCAGGCGCCCAATTAATGTCTGTTGATGATTCATTTTTTCATTCAACAAACATTTAATGAGGCCTACAATGTGCACCGAATTAGGCACTGCGAATACAAAGATGAATAAGGCACTGTCCTTGCCTGTAAGGAATTTAGTCTGGTAGACGAGAGCCATAGACACGGACAATGATAATACAACCTGATAAGTGCTAGGACACTTAGCAGGTTGTATTATATCCATCCGAGTAGGATTTCTTCAGGTTGCTGTTGGATCCATGAAGTCCTCCCAGCCACCAGGGCCTGCTGTTGTTTCTGTCATGCGGTGAATGTCCCAAGAACTAACAATGATAGCTGTAATTTATAGCGTGCTTATAACACATACTTTACAATATCCTCATGAACACCCTGCAAATTAATTATTATATATTAGATGTAGATGAAGAAACTGAGGTTCAATTAGGTTAAGTAACATGCCTTAGATCACATAGCTAGTAATAGGTTTCAAATCCAGTTTTGACCAATTCCAAAGTATTTTTCTACATTTTTTAGGATAACTTTATTCAGTTTAGGTATTATACAAAATTTCAACAGTTTTATATTTGGAAATAAGAGCAAATGCAATAGATTAGTGATCAGGGCATGGACAAAAGTCATCTGGTTTCCCAACCTATTTGGCAGAGGAAAAAAACAACAGCAGAAAAGTGACTTCCTCTAGCATGCCACTGAAAACCTTGAGATCAGGTAGCTTTACTTTCTTTTGCAAACCCCAACATCCTTATTGACAATATAAAATGTTAAGTACCTTTAGTTAACTATGTTTTTAAAATCCTTGTCAAGGTCAACATCATTATCAACAAAAACTACAGTTCATATAGCATTCAGCATATCCCAATCTGTTCCAAGCAATTTATACAAATAACCCCATTAAATCCTTATATTCCCGCCCCCACTCATCATTGCAAAAAGATATCACTAATTCTATTTTACATAAGAAGAAATAAAGTACACAGAGGGGTGAAAAACCATGCTCAAAACTACATTGGTAAGTATGAGACTAGATCTGAGTGCAAGGCCCAAACTGTCACTGTACTGTTTTGCTGTCCTGCTCAGGGCTTCCTCTTCCAACCCTTCTCCCCTCCACTGCTCTTCAGCATGGCTAGTTAGATAAGGTTCATGGAAAATACAAAAAGTCTACTTAAACATACTCTCCAATCAATTATTATAATCCTCTGAGCCTTAAGGAGAGAATTTGCCAAATATTGTATTTATATTGCTTTGAGAAATAAGAAAATAAATTCAGGATATATTTATCCTTTTAATTATTATAAATATTTTTAACCAGGAGCTATAACCATAAACATTCAAAAATCCTTAAACAAAATAAAGCATTGAGACAATAACAACCAAGGCCATTTCTTCCCTGAGAGGGTTTTAAATATAAAACCTCCAGTTTTGGTAAAAAATATTTTGGAAGATACGTGACAGTGTGGGTAGCCCTGCTACTGATGAGAAGGATCAAGAACTTAGTAACACTATGAGAAGTCTGTGGCTCTTCAGTTGTCTTTTTTAGAGTGAACATTTCACATATGGCTGCCCCACCCCCTAAAGGAACTTGCAAAATCTGTGCAGCCAAGCCCTGGTCTTGAAGGAACCAATGGCAACACCTATATAAAAAAACATGCAAGGATCTTTCATGAAGGTCGAGGTGCGGATGGAGGATACCCATTTCCCAGTCTGAAAGCCTAAAATTTCCCATCTTCTATATCTATAATTTCTTTAACATTGTATTTAAGAGGTTATCTTCACTGTCACTCCTTCCAGCCTTAGATCATTTCTTATCTTAACTACTATAGTATCTTTCTAACTGATCTCCCTGTCTAGATCTGAAAATCTTCCATAACTTACTACCACCACAGTGACCATCAAAAGCATCCCCTTCTTAAAACACTCAAAATGAAATCCAAACAATTTGCTTTGATTCAAAATTAGACTTCCCTGGTGGCTCAGACAGTAAAGTGTCTGCCTATAATGTGGGAGACCCGGGTTCAATCCCTGGGTCAGGAAGATCCTTTGGAGAAGGAAATGGCAATCCACTCCAGTACTCTCGCCTGGAAAATCCCATGGACGGAGGAGCCTGGCAAGGTACAGTCCATGGGGTCACACGACAAGAGTCAGACACAACTGAGCAACTTCACTTTCACTTGATTCATTTCACACTATATAAAGCTCTATTCCCAGCCCATATTTACAACCTAATTTCATGAACTAACTGTAATTCCCAATTCATCATTCTATTTCTAATCTCCATACTTTTTCTGCTTAGTTAACCTTTACTTTTTTTGAGATTCAACTTAATCATCAGTTCCTCTAACCTCTGCATGTCCAGATTCAGTCAAATGATTTCTCTTCTGAATCCCACAGTATCTTGTACATACCTCCATTGTAGAGCATACCATACTGTTGTAATTCTCTGTGTACATGTCGAACTCTCACTAGGCTGATAATTCCTTGAGGGCAGGAATCATGTCTAATTCATCTCCATATCCCCATCACCCAGCACAGTGTATGGCAGCAAAAAGACGGCAGAGAGAAGCTGAAGATGCAGAAGAGAGAACAATAAAGCAATATTCTTGAACTGGGGCATAATACAAATGTGATGAGAGAGCTGAACTGTAGAAGGATATATTTTAGCTCAATGTTGCAAAGAGCTCTTAAAAGAAGAGTCAAATTAACTCAGGGAGTTCCCCACCACTAAGTGCCCTTACTTGGAGGCTAAAAGACTGTTTCTTGAGTATATTATAAAAGGACTTGAATTAGGGTCAAATTAAAATAAGCTGTTTTAGATATGAGATTTTTAAGGTCCTTCCATCCCTGAAGTTCTAAATCTACAACCTATGCTATAATCAAAAGAGCCATCACTCTGAGCCCATGAGAGAATGGTGGCTCCCAGAGACCAGAGACTCTATGGACAACTGCTAAGGCCTTATTTCATTCCTATTCATTAGTAGACTGATTGTGCGATATAACTCATTTTCCAGTGGCCTGCTTCCCAGGTGACCCTTGAACCTGAAGGAAGAAATACTTTAAAAGCTTTAAAGGCCACCAAGTAGAACCACATAACCCAAGATATCTTCTATGACCTGCTACCTAAAGCCTTACATTTCTTCCTTAACTGTGACCTTAAAGTGCATGTAATCAAACCTTTCATGAGGGGAGATTCTCAAATTCCACTAGGTTATTACTTCCTAAAGTATTTTCATCTTTGGACCTTCTTTAATCTATTACTCCATTAACTAGAATTGCCTTTATGCAACAAAACCAACTATCCTTGACTTCATAAGACATCTGAAAACAAACTCCATTTTGGAGTTGTTTCCCAGAATCTAAAGGACTCTAATTCCTTTAATGCTTTTCATAGGACCTAAACCTCTCTTATCCTAGATGGTCTCCTTTAGCTCCCTCTTAAGGAGTTGCTCTTAAAACTGAAGCAAAACCATCAAGTGGAAAAGGATTCTTATCTCTCTGAGACTCTAAACTTTTTGTAGTGAAAACACAACCAGTTACCTCTATACTGGAGGGTTTGAAGATTTTTAATGGTTATATATGCTATAAACAATAAACAGAGTTCCCAGAAGCTTGTAGGATGGAAGAAGCATTTTGAAATCAGCAGGAATGCAAGTGATTTCTGTGTATTGACCCTGTATCCCATGACTGCTAAATTCACTGATTAGCTCTAGTAATTTTCTGATAGTTTGTTTTGGGTTTACTATGTATAGTATCATGTCATCTGCAAATAGTGAGTTTTACTTCTTTTCCTATCTGGATTCCTTTTATTTTTCTTCTCTAGTTGCCATAGCTAGGACTTCCAAAACTATGTTGAATAATAGTGGTGAAAGTGGACACGCTGTCCTGTTCCTGATTTTAGACTGAATGCTTTCAGTTTTTCACCATTGAGAATAATATTTGCTGTGGGCTTATCATATATACCTTTACTATGTTGAGGCAGTTTCCTTCTATGCCTATTTACTAAAGTGTTTTTACCACAAATGGGTGCTGAATTTTTTCAAAGGCTTTTTCTGCATCTATTGAGATGATCATATGGTTTTTATCTTTCAATTTGTTAATATGGTGTATCACATTGATTGATTTGCATATATTGAAGAATCCTTGCATCCCTCGAATAAACGTGACTTGATCATGGTGTATGAGCTTTTTAATGTGTTGTCAAATTCTGTTTGCTATAATTTCATTGAGGATTTTTGCACCTATATTCAATGGTGATACTGGCCTTTAATTTTCTTTTTTTGTTGTTGTTGTCTTTGCCTGTTTTTGTATCAGGGTGATTGTGGCCACGTGGAATGAGTTTGGCAGTGTTCCTTCCTCTGCAGTTTTTTGAAAGACTTTCAGAAACATAGGCATTAGCTCTTCTCTAAATGTTTGATAGAATTCCCCTGTGAAACCATCTGGCCCTGGGCTTTTGTATTTGGGGAGATTTTTTTATTGCAGTTTCAATTTCAGTGTTTGTAATTGGCTTGTATATAATTTCTATTTCTTCCTGGTTCAGTCTTGGGAAGTTCAACTTTTCTAAAAATATGTCCATTTCCTCTATGTTGTCCATTTTATTAGCATGTAGTTGCTCATAATATTCTCTTATGATCCTTTGTATTTTAGTGTTGTCTGTTGTAACCTCTCTTTTTTCATTTCTGATTTTGTTGATTTGATTTTTCTCTCTTTTTTTCTTGATGAGTCTGGCTAGTGATTTGTCAATTTAGTTGATCTTCTCAAAGAACCAGCTTTTAGTGTTATTAATCTTTGCTATATTGTGAAAATGACTAAACTACCAAATGCCATCTACAGACTCAATGCAATCCCTATTAAATTACCAATGGGATTTTCCACAGAACTAGAACAAAACATTTTAAAATTCATATGGAAATACAAAAGATCCTGAATAGTCAAAGCAGTCTTGAGAAAGAAGAATGGAGCTCGAGTAATCTACCTTCCTGGCTTCAGACTATTACAAAGCTACAGTCATCAAGACGGTATGGTACTGGCACAAAAACAGAAATATAGACCAATGGAACAGGATAGAGATCCTAGAGATAAACCCATGCATCTATGCTGCTAAGTCGCTTCAGTTGTGTCTGACTCTGTGCGACCCCATAGACAGCAGCCCACCAGGCTCCTCNTCATCAAGACGGTATGGTACTGGCACAAAAACAGAAATATAGACCAATGGAACAGGATAGAGATCCTAGAGATAAACCCATGCATCTATGCTGCTAAGTCGCTTCAGTTGTGTCTGACTCTGTGCGACCCCATAGACAGCAGCCCACCAGGCTCCTCTGGCCCTGACAAAGGAGGCAAGAATATAAAATGGGGCCAAGACAACTTCTACAGTAAGTGGTGCTGGGGAAACTGGACAGCAATGTGTAAAAGAATGAAATTAGAACACTTCCTAATGCCATACACAAAGATAAACTCAAAATGGATTAAAGGCCTAAATGTAAGACCAGAAACTATAAAACTTTTAGGGGAAAACATAGGCAGAACACTCAATGACATAAATCAAAGCAAGATCCTCTATGACCCACTACCTAGAGTAATGGAAATAAAAACAAAAGTAAACAAGTGGGACCTAATTAAAGTTAAAAGCTTTTGCACAGCAGAGGAAAGTAGAAACAAGGTGAAAAGACAACCTTCAGAATGGGAGAAAATGATAGTAAAGGAAACAACTGACAATTAATTTCCAAAATATACAAGCAGCTCATACAACTCAATACCAGAAAAACAACCCAATCAAAAAGTGGGAAAAATACCTAAACAGACATTTTTCCAAAGACGACATACAGATGGCTAACAAACACATGAAAAGATGCTCAACATCATTCATTATTACAGAAATGGAAATAAAAACTACAAGATGGCCACCTCTTACCAGTCAGAATGGCCATCATCAAAAAGTCTACAAACAATAAATGCTGGAGAGGGTGTGGAAAAAAGGGAACTCTCTTGCATTGCTGGTGGGAATGCAAATTGATACAGCCATAATGGAAGATGGTATGGAGATTCCTTAAAAAGCTACCAATAAAACCACCATATGACCCAGCAATCCCACTGCTAGGCATATACCGAGGAAATCAAAGCTGAAAAAGACATATGTCCCCAGTGTTCATTGCAGCACTACTTACAATACCTAGAACATGGAATCAACCTAGATGTTCACTGACAGATAAATGTACAAAAAAGTTGAGGTACATATATACAATGGAATATCAATCATAAAAAGGACTGCCTCTGAGTCAGTTCTAATGAGGTGGATGAACCCAGAGCCTATTATCCATAGGGAAGTAAGTCAGAAAGAGAAATATAAATAGTGTACCCTAATGCATATACATGGAATCTAGAAAGATGGTACTGAGGAATTTATTTGCAGGGCAGCAATGGAGAAACAGATAAAAAGAACAGACTTATATACATGGGGGAGGGAAGGAGGGAGAGGGTAAGATGTATGGAGAGAGTAACATGGAAACTTACAATATGATATGTAAAACAGATAGCCAATGGGAATTTACTGTATGACTCAGGGAACTCAATCAGGGGCTCTCTAACAATCTAGAAGGGTAGGATGGGGAGGGAGATGGGAGAGAGGTTCGGGAGGGAGGGGTCATGGGTGAACCTGGCTGATTCCTGCTGATATTTGAAAGAAAACAACAAAATTCTGTAAAGCAATTATCCTTCAATTAAAAAATAAAATTAAAAAAAAAAAGAATTTATGAATGAAAATGTAAACAACATATAGAAAGATATATAACTCAATTCTAGTGAACCTACGATTTGAATATACATTTCTCTAAAGAAATACAAATGGCCAATCAGCATATAAAAAGTTGCTCAGAGATATACTAGGCAAAACCACGTGAGATACAAGATATAGATGTTCCTTGAACAACATGGGTTTGAACTACATGAGTTCATTTATAGGTGGATTTTTTTCAGTACTAAATATTGTAGTACTAGATAATCCATGCACATGAGGAACCTTAGGAGGAATAGCATATATTGAGGGCTCACTGTAAGTTACATGTAGATTTTGCACTGTGAGGAGGATCAGTGCTCCCAACCCCTGTGCTGTTCCAGAGTCAATCATACTTAACATCCACCAGGATGGCCATTTATAAAAGAAAAGGGAGAATGAAGATAAACTGACATCCTCATAAATTTCTTGGTGAAAATGTAAAATGATGCATTTACTTTAGTAGCCTGTCAATTACTCAAAAGAGTATACGGAGAGCTGCCATATTACAAAGCAATTGTAACATGAAGTAAATAACTGAGGAAAATGTCCACACAAAACCCAAAACATCGTTCAAATGATGAATGGATAAAACAAGGTTAATCCATAAAGTGGAATATTATTCAGCTAAAAAATGGAATGAAGTACTAACATATACTGTGTGTGTGTGTGTGTGTGTGTGTGTTCTATCACTCAGTTGTGTCTTACTCTCTGAGATCCTGTGGACTATGGCCCGCCAGGCTCCTCTCTCCATTGACTTTTCCAACCAAGAATACTGATGTGGGTTGCCATTTCCTCCTTCAGGGGATCTTCCCAACCTAGGGATTGAACCAGCGTCTCCTGCATTGGCAGGGGAATTCTTTACCACTGAGCCACCTGGGAAGCCCAATCTTAATGAGAGGCATTCGGAAAAACGTCATATATGATGGAGAAGTTGGGTGATGTGGACACAAGCATATGTCCTCCTTGAAGAGTAAATGGACAAAAATCCACTCAACTCAATTGAGACAGTGGTGTGCTGTTGATATCCCCACTGCATTTTATATTCTGCTTCATTACAGCAATTTTCTTGTTAGGCAGAGGTTGTTTTGCATGTCTGTCCCCCACCCCCATCCCCTAAGTGTGCGCTGCAGGCGGGAAGGGTCTGTGTCATCCTGTGCCCTGGCATCTGATGCTACATGAGTTCAGTTCAGTCGCTCACTTGTGTCTGACTCTTTGCGACCCCATGGACTGCAGCACGCCAGGTCTCCCTATCCATCACCAACTCCCAGAGTTACACAAACTCATGTCCATTGAGTCAGTGATGCCATCCAACCATCTCATCCTCTGTCGTCCCCTTCTCCTCACCTTCAATCCTTCCCAACATCAGGGTCTTTTGAAATTAGTCAGTTCTTCGCATCAGGTGGCCAAAGTATTAGGGTTTCAGCTTCAACATCAATCCTTCCAATGAATATTCAGGACTGATTTCCTTTAGGACGGACTCGTTCTATCTCCCTGCTGTCCAAGGGACTCTCAAGAGTCTTCTCCAACACCACAGTTCAAAAGCATCAATGCTTTGGTGCTCAGCTTTCTTTATAGACCAGCTCTCACTTCCATACATGACTACTGGAAAAACCATAGGCTTGGCTAGATGGACCTTTGTTGGCAAAGTAATGTCTCTGCTTTTTTAATATGCTGTGTAGGTTGGTCATAACTTTTCTTCCAAGGAGCAAGCATCGTTTAATTTCATGGCTGCAGTCACCATCTGCAGTGATGTTGGAGTCCCCAAAAATAAAATCTGTAAATGTTTCCACTGTTTCTCCATCTATTTGCCATAAATGATGGGACCAGATGCCACGATCTTAGTTTTCTGAACGTTGAGTTTTAAGCCAACTTTTTCACTCTCTTTCACTTTCATCAAGAGAAAGTGCTTTTCTGCCACAAGGGTGGTATTATCTGCATATCTGAAGCAACTGATATTTTTCCCAGCTATCTTGATTCCAACTTGTGCTTCATCCAGTCTAGCATTTCTCATGATGTACCTGCATATAAGTCTAATAAGCAGGGTGACATTACACAGACTTGACTTCTTTCCCAATTTGGAACCAGTCTGTTGTTCCATGTCCAGTTCTAACTGTTGCTTCTTGATCTGTATACAGATTTCTCAGGAGGTGGGTCAGGTGGTCTGGTATTCCCATCTCTTGAAGAATTTTCCAGTTTCTTGTGATCCACACAGTCAAAGGCTTTGACATAGTGAATAAAGCAGAAAGAGATGCTTTTCTGGAACTCTTGTTTTTTTGATGATCCAACAGATAATGGTAATTTGATCTCTGGTTCCTCTGCCTTTTCTGAATGCAGCTTGAACATCTGAAAGTTCATAGTTCACGTACTACTAAAGCCTGGCTTGGAGAATTTTGAGCATTACTTTGCTAGAGTGTGAGACTAGTGCAATTGTGCATTATGTTTCTTTGGAACTGGAATGAAAATTGACCTTTTCCAGTTTTGTGGCCACTGCTAAGTTTTCCAAATTTGCTGGCATATTGAGTGCAGCATGTTCACAGCATCATCTTTTAGAATTTGAAATAGCTCAACTAGAATTCCATCACCTCCACTAACTTTGTTTGTAGCGATGCTTCCTAAGGCCCACTTGACTTCACATTCCAGGATGTCTGGCTTTAGGTGAGTGATCACATCATCATGATTGTCTGGGTGATGAAGATCTTTTTTCTATAGATCTTCAGTGTATTTTTGCCACCTCTCCTTAGTATCTTCTGCTTCTGTTAGGTCCATACCATTTCTGTCCTTTATTGTGTCCATCTTTGCATGAAATGTTCCCTTGGTATCTCTAATTTCCTTGAAAAGCTCTCTGTTCTTTCCCATTCTATTGTTTTCTTCTATTTCTTTGCACTGATCACTGAGGAAGGCTTTCTTATCTTTCCTTGCTATCCTTTGGAACTCTGCATTCAAATGGGTATATCTTTCCTTTTCTCTTTTGCCTTTTGCTTCTCTTCTTTTCATAGCTATTTTAAGGCCTCTTCAGACAATCATTTTGCCTTTTTGCATTTCTTTTTTGCGGGATGGTCTTGATCACTGCCTCACATACAAAGTTGGGACTCTGTCTATCAGATCTAATCCCTTGAATCTATTTGTCATTTCCACTGTATAATTCTAAAGGATTTTATTTAGGTCATACCTGAATGGTCTGTGGTTTTCCCTACTTTCTTCAATTTCAGTCTGAATTTGGCAATAAGGAGTTGATGATCTGAGCCATAGTCAGCTCCCAGTCTTGTTTTTGCTGACTGGATAGAGCTTCTCCATCTTTTGCTGCAAAGAATATAATCAATCTGATTTCAATACTGACCATCTGGTAATGTCTATAGAGTCTGAAGACTCTAGCATCTTCTCTTGTGTTGTTAGAATAGGGTGTTTGCTATGACCAGTGTGTTCTCTTGGCAAAACTCTATCAGCCTTTGCCCTGCTTCATTCTGTACTCCAAGGCCAAATTTGCCTGTTAGTCCAGGTATCTCTTGACTTCCTACTTTTGCATTCCTGTACCCTAAAATGAAAAGGACATCTTTTTTGGGTGTTAGTTCTAGAAGGTCTTGGAGGTCTTCATAGAACCATTCAACTTCTTTAGCATTACCTGTCAGGACACAGACTTGGATTACTGTGATATTGAATGGTTTGCCTTGGAAATGAACAGAGATCATTCTGTCATTTTTGAGAGTGCATCCAAGTACTGTGTTTTCGACTCTTGTTGACTATGATGGCTACTCCATTTCTTCTAAGGGATTCTTGCCCACAGTAGTAGATATAATAATCATCTGAGTTAAATTCACCCATTCCAGTCCATTTTAGTTTGCTGATTCTTAAAATGGTGATGTTCACTCTTGCCATCTCCTGTTTGACGACTTCTAATTTGCCTTGTTTCATTGCATGGACCACAGTCTTGTCTAACTCAATGAAACTATGAGCCATGCTGTGTAGGGCCACCCTATGATAAGGCAAAAAGATAGGACACTGAAATATGAACCCCCCAGGTTGGTAGGTGCCCAATATGCTGACACCACAAAACAGCATCTAAATCACCAAAACATGTTAAGTTAAAGAAGCCAAACACAAATGTTACATATTATATGATTCCACTCATATGAATGACCAGAAGAGACAAATTCATAGGAACAAAAAGTTAGATCAGTGGTTTCCAGGGTTAGCAAACAGGGAAAATGAGGAATGACTGCTAATGGGTCTGGGGCTTCTTTCTGGGGGAAATGAAAATGTCTTACAGTAAGACAGTAATGATGGTTGCAGAACACTATGAATATACAAAAAACTACTGAAACTTTAAAAGTGTAACTTTTATAGTATATTAATTGTGTCACAATATAGTTGCCTTGTTTCGCTTTTAAAGAAGTTAACTGCCTTACTCAGAGTTGTACTGATTAGCAGGGTTATTACAATCAGTATTCTTACTATAAAACATTTAATCTTGTTATTACAAAACTGAAATGACCCTTGTTAGCTATAAACCCAGGACTGACACCAAATAATGGTTACCAGTATTTTGGCCATAAGTTAAGGTAAATTAAGTGTGCCAGCATCAAACTTCCCAATATGTGTTACACATAACACAAAGCATGTTAGCAAAGATTTGAGATAAAATACCACATGGAGATTAGTCTTACCATTGAAATATTTTCATCTACTAGCACATGTAAGCCTTTCAGTGACACCATGAAGTCAAAAGATGATCCCATGATACAGCTGGGCTAAATGATGATCTAGCAGAGAAGCAGCAGAGGCAACACTGTAAAAAACTGTCACTACAGAACTTCAAAACCAGAAAAGTACCACATTTGACCACAGGTGGTGAAAAATCTTAGCAGGACCACATCTATAATACAGAGGGGTTGCTGAGCCAACAACTAGCCACTTATTTTTAGTAACAGGAAAACATGACAATTCTGTGCCAGTGCAAGGCATTAAAAACAATTTTTTTTCTTAATGGTAGAAAAAGTCTGTGCTGTGCTTAGTCCCTCAGTCATGTCCAACTCTCTTTGCGACCCCAAGGACTGTAACCTTCCATGCTCCTCTGTCCATGGGGATTCTCCAGACAAGAATACTAGAGTGGGTAGCATTCCATTCTCCAGGGAATCATTCCAACCCAGAGATCAAACCCAGGTCTCCCACACTGCAGGAGGATTCTTTACCATCTGAGCCACCATGGAAGCCTAAGAATACTGGAGTGGGTAGTCTATCCCTTCTACAGGGGAACTTCCTGACCCAGGAGTTAAACTGGGGTCTCTNCATGTAACATACTGCTATATTTAAAATGGATAACCAACAAGGACCTATTGTATAGCACATGCAACTCTGATCAATGTTATGTGGCAGCCTGGATGTAAGAGATATTTGGGGGGAAGTGGATACATGTGTATTTATGGCTGAGTCCCTTCACTGTTCATCTGAAACTATCAGAGCATTGATGATTGGCTACGTGTGCATGCTAAGTTGCTTCAGTCGTGTCCGACTCTTGTCAACCTGATGGATTGTAGCCCACCAGGCTCCTCTGCCCATGGGATTCTCCAGGCAAGAATAATGGAATGGGTTGCCATGCCCTCCTCCAGGGGATCTTCCCAACGCAGAGACTTAACCCATGTCTCTTACGTATCCTGCACTGGCAGGTGGGTTCTTTACCACTAGTGCCACCTGAGAAGCTCAGGTTAATTGGCTGTACCCTGATACAACATAAAAAGTTCGAAAACATATTTTCTCTCATGAAACAGCATTCATTTAGAGTGGCAATGGTCATATTATCCTTCATAACAGTCAATCCAATACAAGGAATGTCTCAAATTAATGACATTTTATATTGATCCTGTAGATCTCCATATTGGTTTATTTATCTTTTGTTGCTACTATGAATAGATCTTCCATTTTACTTTTACTATATAAGAAATTATAATATTATATTGATCTTTATATTAATAATTTTGTTGCATTTACATACTGTTCTAATTTCCAAATGCTCTTATGTCATCATATCTGTAAATAATGAAAAACTTATGTCCTTTTAGACATATTTTTGTCTTTTCTAAATGCCTTTCCTAGTTGAGTTGGCATGGTATAAATCTGTTGCTGTTTTGTTTATGAAAGCTTCCCTCTTCTGAGAAGTGTCCCCCTCACACCATCTTGGTTAAGTGGGAGCTGTCATCTATTAATAGATTCTGCTTTCCTAGTAACAGATCAGTTAAGGAATGGGCACTTGGTCCAGGGGACACGGGTTTGATCCTTGATCTAGGAAGATTCCATATGCCATGGAGCCAACTAGGCCCATGGCCCACAGCTACCAAGGCCGCAAGCCACAACTGCTGAACCGCAGCTACTGAAGCCTGAGTGCCCTAGGGCCTGTGCTCCACAAGAGAAGCCACTGTAATGAGAAGCCTGCGCACCTCAACTAGAGAGTAGCTCTTGCTTGCTGCAACTAGGGAAAGTCCATGCGTACCTACAAGGACCCAGTACAGCCAAAAATTAACTAATTTATTAAAAAAAAAAACAAAACACATAGTGCTGAGAAGCTATTTTTCTTTAGGGTAGACAACCATAAATGACTTACTGAGTCATAGACGAATTTTCCCTTTCTTGGTTTTAATAGTGATAAATGTCCCTTCAAAGCGGTGCTATCAGTTTTCATTCAGCCCAAACTAATCAACAAGTTCTCTAGATTCTCCTTCCTAAGTAACTTTTCCAGTCTGTTCCTTCTAGTCCAAACCTACCCACTGCATTTGTTCAGGGATCACCAATCCTGCATTGTTGCAGTATCTCTTGACCAGGTTCCAATCCTCATCAATTTCTATCTACATTGCAACCATAGTGAGGCTTGGGGAATAAAGCCCAAATCACGCACTGGTTACTCTGAATTCTCTAGTGGCATCCCATGACTTGTGGATAAAATCCATACCCTTAGAATGGGCTTCAAGGCCTTGGCCTCATTTCCAGGCTCTTCCCACATGTACCATTGTCTCCAGGCATATCAGAAGATTTGCCTTGACCTCATTTCCAGTCTCTTCCCACATGTACCATTGTCTCCAGGCATATCAGAAGATTCCAACTCAGTCTAGAATGGACTTCCTATTACATGTTTTTTCTCTACCTCAGAAACTCTGCCTTTCCTTCAAGATTGAGCTCAAATACTGCCTCCTCTCAGCTGGGAAGGGTTCCACTCATGGAACATCTTCTCATCTATATAGTTATGCTTGGCACCCTGTTTCACCGGTCCTTATTTCCTGGGAAGGCTTTGAAGCCAGAAACCATGTCCTGTTTTGCCTCTTTATTTTTTTTGAATTTTTATTATTTATTTACTTACCTTTGGTTGTGCTGGGTCTTCACTGTTGCACACATGCTTCCCTAGTTGTGGCAAATGGGGGCTACTCTCTAGTTGTGGTGCACAGGCTTCTCACTGCAGTGGCTTCTCCTGATGCAGAGCACGGGCTCTAGGTGTGCAGACTTCAGTAGTTTCAGCTCACAAGTTCAGAAGTTTCAGTGCACAGACTTGTGTGTGTCTGGGTTGCCCCCCAGAAAGTGGGATCTTCCTAGGCCAGGAAGAGTCCCCTGTGTGGGAAGGTGGATTCTTTAACCACTGGACCCCCTGGGAAGTCCTGTTTGTCTCTTTAGAATCTAGCTCCATGCCTGAAGATACTCAATGGTTGTTTGATGGATGAATGAATACATGAATAAATTATCACATAAACACATGGTCTCTACCATAAAATGCTTATAATTTAGTTATAAAGACAGAATGAATACAAACAAATGATACATACTAGGTCACTAATGCTAAGAGTGAAATACCAAATGAGTGAACAAATGATCAGAATATGAAATTAGAAGAGAGAGCTCACTCCAGCTATAGAAGTCAGGGCAAATGGGATCATTCCCAATGCAGGACTAGAGAGACTGACTTTTGTGAGTTCTATTTGTCTTTAATTAAACACAGAATAGGCAAAATGAAGGGACGTGGATGACATGGCATAATTATAACTTCTCAGAGACACAGACTCCTTTTGTATAAACCAATGTTTTTCAACTCTTTTCTTTTGTTTGTCCCCCCTAAGAAAGCTTTTCAACATATGTTCCCTTATAATCCCTTCATGAAAACTTAATATCTAGATATACTGTCTATATTTTTGTGTCCTATGGCCCTTTGGAAAGCCACAAATCATTGTAACGTCTGAAATCACACATTTTTAATTCCTCTGGGGTGACAGTGCATCCTTTGAGAGCACATGGTGTAAACCAAGGGCAGAGTATGATCCAGCAAAGAATCTGTACTCTATATTCTGATGCAGTACAGAGCTCACCTTCAAAAATGTTTAAATGTCCACACAAAACCCAAAACATCGTTCAAATGATGAATGGATAAAACAAGGTTAATCCATAAAGTGGAATATTATTCAGCTAAAAAATGGAATGAAGTACTAA
Source organism: Oreotragus oreotragus (assembly GCA_006410675.1). Taxonomy (NCBI): domain Eukaryota; kingdom Metazoa; phylum Chordata; class Mammalia; order Artiodactyla; family Bovidae; genus Oreotragus; species Oreotragus oreotragus. The sequence continues at coordinate 352,924 of SJYX01018281.1, read as the reverse complement.
CATATACTGTGTGTGTGTGTGTGTGTGTGTGTGTTCTATCACTCAGTTGTGTCTTACTCTCTGAGATCCTGTGGACTATGGCCCGCCAGGCTCCTCTCTCCATTGACTTTTCCAACCAAGAATACTGATGTGGGTTGCCATTTCCTCCTTCAGGGGATCTTCCCAACCTAGGGATTGAACCAGCGTCTCCTGCATTGGCAGGGGAATTCTTTACCACTGAGCCACCTGGGAAGCCCAATCTTAATGAGAGGCATTCGGAAAAACGTCATATATGATGGAGAAGTTGGGTGATGTGGACACAAGCATATGTCCTCCTTGAAGAGTAAATGGACAAAAATCCACTCAACTCAATTGAGACAGTGGTGTGCTGTTGATATCCCCACTGCATTTTATATTCTGCTTCATTACAGCAATTTTCTTGTTAGGCAGAGGTTGTTTTGCATGTCTGTCCCCCACCCCCATCCCCTAAGTGTGCGCTGCAGGCGGGAAGGGTCTGTGTCATCCTGTGCCCTGGCATCTGATGCTACATGAGTTCAGTTCAGTCGCTCACTTGTGTCTGACTCTTTGCGACCCCATGGACTGCAGCACGCCAGGTCTCCCTATCCATCACCAACTCCCAGAGTTACACAAACTCATGTCCATTGAGTCAGTGATGCCATCCAACCATCTCATCCTCTGTCGTCCCCTTCTCCTCACCTTCAATCCTTCCCAACATCAGGGTCTTTTGAAATTAGTCAGTTCTTCGCATCAGGTGGCCAAAGTATTAGGGTTTCAGCTTCAACATCAATCCTTCCAATGAATATTCAGGACTGATTTCCTTTAGGACGGACTCGTTCTATCTCCCTGCTGTCCAAGGGACTCTCAAGAGTCTTCTCCAACACCACAGTTCAAAAGCATCAATGCTTTGGTGCTCAGCTTTCTTTATAGACCAGCTCTCACTTCCATACATGACTACTGGAAAAACCATAGGCTTGGCTAGATGGACCTTTGTTGGCAAAGTAATGTCTCTGCTTTTTTAATATGCTGTGTAGGTTGGTCATAACTTTTCTTCCAAGGAGCAAGCATCGTTTAATTTCATGGCTGCAGTCACCATCTGCAGTGATGTTGGAGTCCCCAAAAATAAAATCTGTAAATGTTTCCACTGTTTCTCCATCTATTTGCCATAAATGATGGGACCAGATGCCACGATCTTAGTTTTCTGAACGTTGAGTTTTAAGCCAACTTTTTCACTCTCTTTCACTTTCATCAAGAGAAAGTGCTTTTCTGCCACAAGGGTGGTATTATCTGCATATCTGAAGCAACTGATATTTTTCCCAGCTATCTTGATTCCAACTTGTGCTTCATCCAGTCTAGCATTTCTCATGATGTACCTGCATATAAGTCTAATAAGCAGGGTGACATTACACAGACTTGACTTCTTTCCCAATTTGGAACCAGTCTGTTGTTCCATGTCCAGTTCTAACTGTTGCTTCTTGATCTGTATACAGATTTCTCAGGAGGTGGGTCAGGTGGTCTGGTATTCCCATCTCTTGAAGAATTTTCCAGTTTCTTGTGATCCACACAGTCAAAGGCTTTGACATAGTGAATAAAGCAGAAAGAGATGCTTTTCTGGAACTCTTGTTTTTTTGATGATCCAACAGATAATGGTAATTTGATCTCTGGTTCCTCTGCCTTTTCTGAATGCAGCTTGAACATCTGAAAGTTCATAGTTCACGTACTACTAAAGCCTGGCTTGGAGAATTTTGAGCATTACTTTGCTAGAGTGTGAGACTAGTGCAATTGTGCATTATGTTTCTTTGGAACTGGAATGAAAATTGACCTTTTCCAGTTTTGTGGCCACTGCTAAGTTTTCCAAATTTGCTGGCATATTGAGTGCAGCATGTTCACAGCATCATCTTTTAGAATTTGAAATAGCTCAACTAGAATTCCATCACCTCCACTAACTTTGTTTGTAGCGATGCTTCCTAAGGCCCACTTGACTTCACATTCCAGGATGTCTGGCTTTAGGTGAGTGATCACATCATCATGATTGTCTGGGTGATGAAGATCTTTTTTCTATAGATCTTCAGTGTATTTTTGCCACCTCTCCTTAGTATCTTCTGCTTCTGTTAGGTCCATACCATTTCTGTCCTTTATTGTGTCCATCTTTGCATGAAATGTTCCCTTGGTATCTCTAATTTCCTTGAAAAGCTCTCTGTTCTTTCCCATTCTATTGTTTTCTTCTATTTCTTTGCACTGATCACTGAGGAAGGCTTTCTTATCTTTCCTTGCTATCCTTTGGAACTCTGCATTCAAATGGGTATATCTTTCCTTTTCTCTTTTGCCTTTTGCTTCTCTTCTTTTCATAGCTATTTTAAGGCCTCTTCAGACAATCATTTTGCCTTTTTGCATTTCTTTTTTGCGGGATGGTCTTGATCACTGCCTCACATACAAAGTTGGGACTCTGTCTATCAGATCTAATCCCTTGAATCTATTTGTCATTTCCACTGTATAATTCTAAAGGATTTTATTTAGGTCATACCTGAATGGTCTGTGGTTTTCCCTACTTTCTTCAATTTCAGTCTGAATTTGGCAATAAGGAGTTGATGATCTGAGCCATAGTCAGCTCCCAGTCTTGTTTTTGCTGACTGGATAGAGCTTCTCCATCTTTTGCTGCAAAGAATATAATCAATCTGATTTCAATACTGACCATCTGGTAATGTCTATAGAGTCTGAAGACTCTAGCATCTTCTCTTGTGTTGTTAGAATAGGGTGTTTGCTATGACCAGTGTGTTCTCTTGGCAAAACTCTATCAGCCTTTGCCCTGCTTCATTCTGTACTCCAAGGCCAAATTTGCCTGTTAGTCCAGGTATCTCTTGACTTCCTACTTTTGCATTCCTGTACCCTAAAATGAAAAGGACATCTTTTTTGGGTGTTAGTTCTAGAAGGTCTTGGAGGTCTTCATAGAACCATTCAACTTCTTTAGCATTACCTGTCAGGACACAGACTTGGATTACTGTGATATTGAATGGTTTGCCTTGGAAATGAACAGAGATCATTCTGTCATTTTTGAGAGTGCATCCAAGTACTGTGTTTTCGACTCTTGTTGACTATGATGGCTACTCCATTTCTTCTAAGGGATTCTTGCCCACAGTAGTAGATATAATAATCATCTGAGTTAAATTCACCCATTCCAGTCCATTTTAGTTTGCTGATTCTTAAAATGGTGATGTTCACTCTTGCCATCTCCTGTTTGACGACTTCTAATTTGCCTTGTTTCATTGCATGGACCACAGTCTTGTCTAACTCAATGAAACTATGAGCCATGCTGTGTAGGGCCACCCTATGATAAGGCAAAAAGATAGGACACTGAAATATGAACCCCCCAGGTTGGTAGGTGCCCAATATGCTGACACCACAAAACAGCATCTAAATCACCAAAACATGTTAAGTTAAAGAAGCCAAACACAAATGTTACATATTATATGATTCCACTCATATGAATGACCAGAAGAGACAAATTCATAGGAACAAAAAGTTAGATCAGTGGTTTCCAGGGTTAGCAAACAGGGAAAATGAGGAATGACTGCTAATGGGTCTGGGGCTTCTTTCTGGGGGAAATGAAAATGTCTTACAGTAAGACAGTAATGATGGTTGCAGAACACTATGAATATACAAAAAACTACTGAAACTTTAAAAGTGTAACTTTTATAGTATATTAATTGTGTCACAATATAGTTGCCTTGTTTCGCTTTTAAAGAAGTTAACTGCCTTACTCAGAGTTGTACTGATTAGCAGGGTTATTACAATCAGTATTCTTACTATAAAACATTTAATCTTGTTATTACAAAACTGAAATGACCCTTGTTAGCTATAAACCCAGGACTGACACCAAATAATGGTTACCAGTATTTTGGCCATAAGTTAAGGTAAATTAAGTGTGCCAGCATCAAACTTCCCAATATGTGTTACACATAACACAAAGCATGTTAGCAAAGATTTGAGATAAAATACCACATGGAGATTAGTCTTACCATTGAAATATTTTCATCTACTAGCACATGTAAGCCTTTCAGTGACACCATGAAGTCAAAAGATGATCCCATGATACAGCTGGGCTAAATGATGATCTAGCAGAGAAGCAGCAGAGGCAACACTGTAAAAAACTGTCACTACAGAACTTCAAAACCAGAAAAGTACCACATTTGACCACAGGTGGTGAAAAATCTTAGCAGGACCACATCTATAATACAGAGGGGTTGCTGAGCCAACAACTAGCCACTTATTTTTAGTAACAGGAAAACATGACAATTCTGTGCCAGTGCAAGGCATTAAAAACAATTTTTTTTCTTAATGGTAGAAAAAGTCTGTGCTGTGCTTAGTCCCTCAGTCATGTCCAACTCTCTTTGCGACCCCAAGGACTGTAACCTTCCATGCTCCTCTGTCCATGGGGATTCTCCAGACAAGAATACTAGAGTGGGTAGCATTCCATTCTCCAGGGAATCATTCCAACCCAGAGATCAAACCCAGGTCTCCCACACTGCAGGAGGATTCTTTACCATCTGAGCCACCATGGAAGCCTAAGAATACTGGAGTGGGTAGTCTATCCCTTCTACAGGGGAACTTCCTGACCCAGGAGTTAAACTGGGGTCTCTTGAATCACAGGCAGATTCTTTACCAGCTAAGCTACCAGGGAAGTCCCCGGAAAAAGTCTAAGACCGATCAAATATATCTGAATTACCTTGGTGACTATGGTTTAGATTAATGCTGTTCAACAAATAACAACAGCAAGACAAAAATAATGACCATTTACCAATATAAAACTCAGGGATACATTTTTTTTATCAAGATTAAATTAATACTGGTAGTATAACAAATCATGGGACTGTAGTTTCATAATATAGCAAGTAACAGGACCTCCAGAACCAATCAGTTCATGGTTGACAGATCTTAATATCAAATTATTTTGCTAGTTAACAAAGTTCCACACAGTAAACTGGAAGAGCAAATGAAGGCTAAATGGTTAATACTATTAGAATATGCCCAGTATAAATAGCAACACTGAACTAAAAGTAAACAATGAAAAGTTCTGCATGTAAAGCAGTATAATATACTGAGCAACTCAGGTGACAACCCTAAAGCATACCACCTAAACAAGTTTTGGGGGCCGGTCCTAAGATGGCAGAGGAATAGGACAGGGAGACCACTTTCTCCACCACAAATTCATCAAAAAATCATTTGAATGCTGAGCAACTTCCACTGAACACTGGCGGAGGACACCAGGCGTCCTGAAAGGCAGCCCATTCTCTTTGAAAGTAGGTAGGACAAAATATAAATGACAAAAAGAGAGACAAAAGAGTTAGGGATGGAGAGCCGTCCCGGGGAGGGAGTCGTGAAGGAGGAGAAGTTTCCATATACCACTCTCTCACCGGCAGGTCTGTGGGGAGTTATGGAATCTCAGTAGTAGTAAAGCCGCTCAGTCGTGTCCGACTCTTTGTGACCCCATGGACTGTAGCCTACCAGGCTCCTCCCTCCATGGGATTCTCCAGGCAAGAGTACTGGAGTCAGTTGCCATTTCCTTCTCCAGGGGATCTTCCCAACCCAGGGAGTGAACCCAGGTCTCCCGCAGAGACCATTCCAGGCAGACGCTTTAACCTCTGAGCCACCAGGGAAGCCCAATGCATAACTGGGAGGAGGGAAAAATTCCACAGAATACGTGCCTTAACTACAACTCCCAGTGGAGAAAGAGCCCAGATGCTCGCATTTGCCACAGCAAGAGCAGGGGAGGCACGGGTTGTATGCTTAGAGTAAGGACCAAGCCTGGATGCCCTGAGGACAATCTGAAGGAGCCAACATGAGACAGCAACCCAAACTGTGGGATAGCCAGAGAGAGAGAGAGAGAAAAAAGAGAGAGAAAGAGAGAGAACTTTCCTGCAAACAGCTCTAACCTAAGTCACAGCCTAGCCAGCTCACAGAACAAAGGATTCAGCGAATACCAGAGGAAAGCTAGCTGGCTGTGGACAGGTCCATTGCCCTGCCAGAGGCAGAAAGGCAGGTGGATGACAGCCAGAGCCGGAAGGCAAAAGGCAATCTTGGCCCCAGAGACGGCATCCTCCAAACTGTGAGCAGGCTCCCGTTTGCTAACCAAGTCTTCCTAGGATCTTGGACGGTTGACATATGCCAGGAGGGTCACAGCCTGAGATCAGCTGGGACCAGAAAGGTGATAAGAAGCACCACACACCTGGGATAGTGCACTCGCCAAGTACCTGGTGGCCTGAGCTCCTCGGACCTGGAAGGGCACAAAACGCAGGCCCAACAGAGTCTGTGCCTTTGTGGAGTACTCGAGAACCTGAAACTGAGCAGCTTAGACCTGGGAAGTGCACACAATCCAGGAGCCTGAGCAATGTAGACTGGGAAAGCACAGGTGCCATGAGCTGGGGCAAACCCAGTGTGGTCCACACACTGTGAGCACTCCACACACACGCCAGTGATATTTGTTTGCAGTGTTCTTCCCTCCCCACAGCACAACTGAACAAGAGAGCCTAAATAAGTGACCACCTTCACCCCCTTGTGTCAGGGCAGAAAGCAGACACTGAAGAGACTTGCAAATTTTTAAATTTTTTATTACTCCTTTAATTTTCATTTTTATAACGTTACTATTACCTTGTAAAAAAAGACCATATTTTTAAACCAAATTTCACATATATATTTTATAATTTTTGTTACTGATTTGGTTTTATATTTTTAATATTGTATTTTTGAGAGTCTAACCTCTTCTCTAGATTTTTAATCTTTGCTTTTGGTATTTGTTATCATTTTGTACCTTTAAGAATCTAATCTTCAGTACCCATTTTCACTTAGGGGTGTGATTACTGGCTTGACAGCTCTCTCCCCTTTTGACTCTCACTGTTCTCCCCGGAGTTACCTCCATCTCCTCCCTCTGCCTTCTCTTCTCTACTTAACTCTGTGAATCTCTCTGGGTATTCTGGGCTGTGGAGAACACTTAGGGAACTGATTTCTGGCTAGACTGGTCTTTCCCCTTTTGACTGCCCCTCTTCTCCTCCTGGTCACCTCTATCTCCCTCCTCCCTCTTTTCTTCTCTATGTAAGTCTGTGAACCTCTCTGGGTGTCCCTCACTGTGGAGAATCTCTTCACTATTAACCTAGATGTTTTATCATCAGTGCTGTATAGATGGAGAAGTCTTGAGGCTACTGTAAGAATAAGACTGAAAGCCAGAGGCAGGGGGCTTAAATCCAAAACTTGAGAACACCAGAAAATGCCTGAATCTAGGGAACGTTAATTGACAAGAGTGGGTTCTTTACCAGCTGAGCCACCAGGGAAGCCCAAAAGCCTACATACCAACACTGAAACCAAGCTCCACCCAAGAGCCAACAAGTTCCAGAGCAAGACATACCACACTAATTCTCCAGGAACACAGCCCTGAGCATTACAATACAGGCTGCCTAAAGTAAAAACAAACCTCAAAACTCACTACTGGACACTTCAGTGCAATCTTCCCTAACCAGGAAACCCTGACAAGCCACTTGTCCAACCCCACCCAAAGGCAGGAACTTCTGCAATAAAGAGGAACCACAAACTTCCAGCATACAGAAAAGCCACCCCAAACACAGCAATCTAAACAAGATGAAAATGAAGAGAAATATTCGGCAGGTAAAGGAACAGAATAAATGGTGTTACAGATAAATAGACTAGAGATAAGGATTGAGAAGGTGCAAGAAATGTTTAACAAGGACCTAGAAGAAATAAAAAAGAGTCAGTCAATAATGCATAATGCAATAACTCAGATCAAAAGCACTCTGGAGAGAACCAACATTAGAATAACTGAGGCAGAAGATAGGATAAATGAGGTGGAAGATAGATTGGTGGAAATAAATGAAGCAGAGAGGAAAAAAGAATTAAAAGAAATGAGAACAACCTCAGAGACATCTGGGACAACGTTAAAGGCCCCAACATTCGAATCATAGGAGTCCCAGAAGAAGACAAAAAGAAAGACCACGAGAAAATACTTGAAGAGATAACAGATGAAAACTTCCCTAAAATGGGGAAGGAAATAGCCACTCAAGCCCAAGAAACCCAGAGGGTCCCAAACAGGTTAAACCCAAGGCGAAACACCCCAAGACACAAATTAATCAAATTAATGAAGATCAAACACAAAGAGCAACTATTAAAAGCAGCAAGGGAAAAGAAGCAAACAACACACAAGGGGATGCCCATAAGGATAATAGCTGATCTTTCAATAGAAACTCTTCAGGCCAGAAGGAAATGGCAGGACATATTTGAAGTGATGAAAGAGAAAAAGCTACAACCCAGATTACTGTACCCAGCAAGAATCTCATTCAAATATGAAGGAGAAATCAACAGATTTAGACAAGCAAAAGCTGAAAAAATTCAGCACCACCAAACCAGCTCTTCAACAAATGCTAAAGGATCTTCTCTAGACAGGAAACACAGAAAACGTGTATAAACTCAAACCCAACACAAGAAAGTAAATGGCAACGGGATCATACTTATCAATAATTACCCTAAATGTAAATGGGTTGAATGCTTCAACCAGAAGACAAAGACTGACTGAACGGATACAAAAACAAGACCCCTATAAATGCTGTCTACAAGAGACCCACTTCAAACCAAGGGACACATACAGACTGAAAGTGAAGGCCTGGAAAAAGATATTTCATGCAAATGGAGACCAAAAGGAAGCAGGAGTAGCAATACTCATATCAGATAAAATAGACTTTGAAATAAAGGGCAAGAAAAGAGACAAAAAAGAATCAATCCAAGAAGAAGAGATAGAAAAGAGACAAAAAAGAATCAATCCAAGAAGAAGATATAACAATTATAAAGATATATGCACCCAACATAGGGACACCTCAACATGTAAGGCAAATGCTAACAAGTATGAAAGGGGAAATTAACAGTAATACAATAACAGTGGGAGACTTTAATACTTCACTCACACCTGTGGATAGATAATTTTCTAAACAGAAAATTAGCAAGGAAACACAAACTTTAAATGATACAATGGACCAATTAGACCTAATTGATATGTATAAGAGATTTCAACCCAAACCAATGAATTTTACCTTTTTCTCAAGTGCACATGGAACATTCTCCAGTACAGATCACATCCTGGGTCATAAGTCTAGCCTTGGTAAATTCAAAATAATTGAAAGCATTTAAAGCATCTTTTGTGATCACAATGCAGTAAGATTAAATGTTAACTACAAGAAAAAAAACTATTAACAATACAAACATATGGAGGCTAAACAACACGCTTCTGAATAACCAACTAATCACAGAAGAAATCAAAAAAGAAATAAAAATATGCATAAAAATGAATGAAAATGAAAACACAACAACCCAAAACCTATGGGATTCAGTAAAAGCAGTGCTAAGGGGAAGGTTCAGAGCAATACAAGCCTACCTCAAGAAACAAGAGAAAAATCAAATAAATAATCTAATTTTATACCTCAAGCAAGAAAAAAGGAATAAAGAAAAAAAAGAAGAAATGAAGAACCTCAGGGTTAGTAGAAGGAAAGAAATCATAAAAATTGGGGAGAAAAAATGAAAAAGAAACAAAGGAGACAATAACAAAAATCACCAAAAGCTGGTTCTTTGAGAAGATAAATAAAAGAGACAGACCATTAGCCAGACTCATCAAGAAACTAAGGGAGAAAAATCAAATCAACAAAAAGAGAAATGCAAATGGAGAAATCACAACAGACAACACAGAAATACAAAGGATCATAAGAGACAACTATCAGCAAGAAAATGAACAACTTGGAAGAAATGCGTGAATTCTTATAAAAGTATAACTTTCCAAAACTGAACCAGGAAGAAATAGAAAATCTTAACAGACCCATCACAAGCATGGAAATCAAATTGTAATAAAAAATCTTCCAACAAACAAAAGCCCAGGACCAGATAGCTTCACAGCTGAATTATACCAAAAATTTAGAGAAGAGCTAACACCTATCCTACTCAAACTCTTCCAGAAAATTGCAGAAGGTAAACTGCCAAACTCATTCTATAATGCCACTATCACCCTAATACCAAAACCTGACAAAGATGCCACAAAAAAAAGAAAACTATAGGCCAATATCACTGAGGAACATAGATGCAAAAATCCTTAACAAAATTCTAGCAATCAGAATCCAACAACATATTTAAAAGATCATATATCATGACCAAGTGGGCTTTATCCCAGGGATGCAAGGATTCTTCAATATTCACAAATCAATCAAAGTGATACACCACATTAACAAATTGAAAGATAAAAACCATATAATTATCTCAATAGATGCAGAGAAAGTCTTTGACCAAATTCAACATCAATTTATGATAAAAACCCTCCAGAAAGCATGATAGAAGGAACATACCTCAAGATAATAAAAGCCATATATGATAAACCCACAGCAAACATTATCATCAATGGGGAAGAATTGAAAGCATTTCCCCTAAAGTCAGGAACAAGACAAGGATGCCCACTCTCACTACTGCTATTCAACATAGTTTTGGAAATTTTGGCCACAGCAATCAGAGCAGAAAAAGAAATAAAAGGAATCCAGATTGGAAAAGAAGTAAATCTCTCACTGTCTGCAGATAACATCGTCCTCTACATAGAAAACCCTAAAGCCTCTACCAGAAAATTACTAGAGCTAAATCAATTAATATAGTAAAGTTGCAGGATATAAAATCAACAGACAGAAATCCTTTGAATATAATAAGAAAATAGAAAGAGAAATTAAGGAAACAATTCCATTCATCATTGCAACAAAAAGAATAAAACACTTAGGAATAAATCTACCTAAAGAAACAAAAGGCCTATATATAGAAAACTATAAAACACTGATGAAAGAAATCAAAGATGACACGAATAGAAGGAGAAATATACCATGTTCATGGATCGGAAGAATCGATATAGTGAAAATGAGTATATTACCCAAAGCAATCTATAGATTCAATGCAATATCTATCAAGCTACCAATGGTATCTTTCACAGAACTAGAACATATAATTTCACAATTTGTATGGAAACACAAAAAAACCTCAAATAGCCAAAGCAATCTTGAGAAAGAAGAATGGAACTGGAAGAATCAACCTGCCTGGCTTCAGTCTATACTACAAGGCTACAGTCATTAAGACAGTATGGTACTGGCACAAAAAGAGAAATACAGATCAATGGAACAAGACAGAAAGCCCAGAGATAAATTCACGCACCTATGGACACTTTATCTTTGACAAAGGAGGCAAGAATATACAATGGAGAAAAGACAATCTCTTTAACAAGTGGTGCTGGGAAAACTGGTCAATCACTGGTAAAAAAAAAAAAAAAAGAAACTAGAACACTTTCTAACACCATACACAAAAACAAACTCAAAATGGATTAAAGATCTAAATGTAAGAGCAGAAACTATAAAACTCCTAGAGGAAAACATAGGCAAAAGACTCTCTGACATAAATCACAGCAGGATCCTCTATGACCCACCTCCCAGAGTAATGGAAATAAAAGCAAAAATAAACATATGGGACCTAATTAAAATTAGAAGCTTTTGCACAACGAAGGAAACTATAAAAAGGTGAAAAGATAGCCTTCAGAATGGGAGAAAATAACAGCAAATGAAGCAACAGACAAAGAATTAATCTCAAAATATACAAGCAGCTCCTGTAACTAATTCCAGAGAAATAAATGACTCAATCAAAAAATGGGCCAAAGAACTAAACAGACATTTCTCCAAAGACGACATACAGATGGCTAGGAAACACATGAAAAGATGTTCAACATCACTCATTATCAGAGAAATGCAAATTAAAACCACAATCAGGTACCATTCCACGCCAGTCAGAATGGCTGCTATCCAAAAAGTCTACAAACAATAAATGCTGGAGAGGGTGTGGAGAAAAAGGAACACTCTTACACTGTTGGTGGGAATGCAAATTAGTACAGCCACTATGGAGAACAGTGTGGCGATTCCTTAAAAAAACTGGAAATAGAATGCCCATATGACCCAGCAATCCCAATGCTTGGGATATACACCAAGGAAACCAGAATTGAAAGAGACATGTGTACCCCAATGTTCATCGCAGCACTATTTACAAGAGCTAGCACATGGAAGCAACCAAGAAGTCCACTGGCAGACGAATGTATAAAAAGCCTGTGGTACTTATACACAAAGGAATATTACTCAGCTATTAAAAAGAATGCATTTGAATCAGTTCTAATAAGGTGGATTAAACTGGAGCCTATTATATAGAGTGAAGTATATCAGAAAGAAAAACACCAATACAGTATATTAATGCATATATATGGAGTTTAGAAAAATGGTAACGATGACCCTATATGTGAGACAGCAAAAGAGACACAGATGTAAAGAACAGCCTTTTGGACTCTGTGGGAGAAGGCAAGGGTGGGATGATTTGAGAGAACAGCATTGAAGCATGTATACTACCATATGTGAAATAGATCACCAGTCCAGGCTCAATGAATGAGACAGGGTGCTCAGGGCTGGTGCACTGGGATGACACTAAGGGATTGGATGGGGAGGCAGGTGGGAGGGGGGTTCAGGATGGAGTACATATGTAAACCCATGGCTGATTCATGTGCTGCTGCTGCTAAGTCACTTCAGTCGTGTCCGACTCTGTGTGACACCATAGATGGCAGCCCACCAGGCTCCCCCATCCCTGGGATTGTTCAGGCAAGAACACGGGAGTGATTCATGTGAGTGTATAGCAAAAACCACTACAATATTGTAAAGTAATTCACCTCCAATTAAAATAAATATTTTTTTAAATTAAAAAAAATTCTGGTTTCCTCGGTGTGTATGCCCAGCAGTGGGATTGCTGGGTCATAAGGCAGTTCTATTTGCAATTTCTTAAGGAATCTCCACACACTGAGGAAACCAGAATAGAAAGAGACACATGTACCCCAATGTTCATCACAGCACTGTTTATAATAGCCAGGACATGGAAACAACCTAGATGTCCATCAGCAGATGAATGGATAAGAAAGCTGTGGTACATATACACAATGGAGTATTACTCAGCCATTAAAAAGAATACATTTGAATCAGTTATAATAAGATGGATGAAACTGGAACTGATTATACAGAGTGAAGTAAGCCAGAAAGAAAAACACCAATACAGTATACTAATACATATATATGGAATTTAGAAAGATGGTAATGAGGACCCTGTATGCAAGACAGCAAATGAGACACAGATGTGTAGAGCGGACTTTTGGACTCTGAGGGAGAGGGAGAGGGTTGGGTGATTTAGGAGAATAGCATTGAAATATGTATACTGTCATGTAAGAAACGAATCGCCAGTCCATGTTCGATGCAGGAGGCAGGATGCTTGGGGCTGGTGCATGGGGATGATCCAGAGGGATGATGTGGGGTGGGAGGTGGGAGGAGGGTTCATGTTTGGGAGTTCATGTACACCCGTGGTGGATTCATGTCAATGTATGCCAAAATCAATACAGTACCATGAAGTAAAATAAAGTAAAAATAAAAATTAACAAAAAAATTCTGAAAACAAATGATACACAGCTGAAAGTAGTTTAGCAAACAATAGTGGTTGCTAGATAATACCAGCTAAATTAAAACATTCATCACTGCATTATATATATGGATGCTAGATAATTGTTTAAAGTAGTAATTTGGAAAACAGGGCATAACTAAATGTTAAGTATAACATTAACACATTTTATCCTTTTTGGAACCCATATCAGATTGTCTCAGGGCATATGCTTACTAGGGCAACGTTATGTTTGACAAAAGTAAGCTGAAGTTACTGCAATAATAGTATAGTAAAGTATATTATAACAACACTTGAAAATTTTGGAATAGCACATTAAGTCTTTAACATTATACACCTTCAGGCATTTTTTTCATATATGGAGTAATGTACTCCAGTGACGTCAACTGCTTTTAGGAGAAACACAGTCCTTAGTACCTGATGTAAAGACATCATCCATGTATTTTTATTCTGTTATTAAATTTTTCAAATTGCTAGTGACAAACCAAAGCAACAAAGCTAAAAGTAAGGATACTGAATTAAACCAATTGTATATCAGCACTATACTATACTGCACACAAACACTGATGTCATACTTTATAAGCCAGAACCTATAATTGAACAAAATTAAGGAATGAAACAAGCACCCTTGAAATTCCTCAAATGAATTTTTGGCTAACTGCATAGTCATTAGGTTACTGTACTCTCAATCAAAACCATATGTTGTGGATTATCAACAAACTTTGAAATATTTCCCAACACAAAAATCTCCATAAATTCAGGAGAAAGACACCTAAAATTATAGGCAAACAGCCACTGTAATAAACATAAAACATCACTAATCTACTTTAAATGTCACATACCTCAGTGAATGTGGAGATAAAGTTAATGATATTAGAAGGAAATAAACAGCTTTAATCAACACAAAAATATTTTTGACTCTTTAGTACTATTAGATTGTGACGTTAATGAAGTTAACATTAACAACTTCCATTTCTGGAAGAAAGTAAGAGACCAAGTTTCTGATGAGAGTGATAACCCTAACATATCTGAAAGGCATCATATTATGGGTAAATTGAGTCACAGAGTTTCCATTACATCTCCTTTTTGTCCATTAAACTATGTAAAATCTGAATTAACTTTTCTTGGAGTTAGTTATATGAGTGAAAACCTCATTCCTATCATGTTATGGAGGATCTACAGTAATTGGCAAGACCACTACTTTACATATCTGATGATCAAAGTGATCCTCAAATAAGAAAATCACACTGTACATATGCATGCCATATATAACCTACCACAGTTGAGAATCACAGTGCCCTCAAGAACCTTACAATATTATTGTTTTCTTACCATCAGTGGAGCATTACATTTAGAGTAATAATCCCTGAAGGGAAGTATGCAACCAATACCACTAATACAAGCTGTGGAAAATTAAGTACTGGTAAATTTCTACAATTACTGCTTATTATTCACAGAAATACACAACATTTAGAGGTATACTGTAAATTGTTGAGTAAGACACTAAAGGGACCAGTAAACAGCCTTATTAATACCTTCAACAACCAGAAAACACAAACTAACAAACTATTGGACCTTAAAACCCTATTACTCAAAATTACTTAAATGTCTAACAATAAAAGACACTCAACAACAATCCTAAAACATATCAGTGACTCAGAATGGAGGAACCATTCTGTAATGTTACTGAAAAACTGGGGAGCATTTCTGGTCTGTAGTGATTTCATAAAGGGTGCTGACATGTAGACAAATGAGGCATGACATAAAAGCTATTACAGTGGTTATCTTGTGTCCACAAGATGGCGCCAATATCCTACCAATCTCAATATTTGATTACATAACAGAGATACTAAACTGCACTGCTGATGACACCACCTACATTCATGTGAACATCAAGCCATCTAAATTCCCAAAGGGCAATGATGCATGTACCAACTGAATACAAGTTCAGATTAGCTCCAACTTGTCTACAGTTGAGTTACAAATCTGGAAATGCCCATTACAACCTATGAAAATGTCACACTATTACCTCATTTAACAGGCAGTGGAATTAATAATGAAACAAGGGCCATAAAATATTGGAGCCCAGAGAATGATGCATATATTTACAACTAAATTTACCTATGTAATTTGACTTGTCAAAGGTCCCTTCAGAACAAAACTTAGAATGCAAGCTCATCACCTGCCAAATAGCAGTGTGGGTAAATTTAGGACAAAATATCATTTAACTCTGAGACAGTGCCAAACCTAATATTTAGAAATATGCCAGGATAAACGTAGCTATCAATATGTTGGAGAGGGCAGTGTTGTAAAATAATTTGCATATGATAATGGTAAAAAATCAAATACGTTTATGAAATGTTCAGGATAAAGGACCAACAGCATACATAATTTAATATAACTGTTTCTCCACCAAATGCCTTTATTATTGACATGCTGATCTCCAATGCTGCAAGCAGTGCATTACTAGGAGTAATTTTCTTAAAATTCATCTAATAGCTTATAAAGGACAATACTATAAGGACAAACAAAATATACAAATCCATGGTAATGGATCTTTTTGTCCAAAACACAGCACCAAATCTGTCAAGACTTACAAAAGATATGATGGGTAGTTGCCAGATATTCAGACAAAAATGACTCCCTAAAAAAGCACATAGGCAGCTAAAGATACCTAGCAAATTTTCCTGTTAAAAAAACTTATTGTACTGGCATAGAATCAAGGGATCCTAATAAAATGCAACTGCAAGAGACCCTGAGATGTTGACTTGTAATATCACCTCTACAGGGGCAAAGCAGAGCAGACAATTGGGAAACTCCATACACTCATACTGTTAGGTATATTACAGTAGTAGCACTACTTAATGTAAAGGACAGCTATGTCTGCCATAAATTCATAAAACCAAAATGCTCATAGAAAACTGACATCCTATTAATAGCAAATGGCTACATTATTGCACTACAAATTCCAATTAGTGGTTCAATATTTCAAAGATGGGTGTCAAATCTGTGACTTTATTGAACAACTTGACTGTACTGCCTATTTGCACAAGATGGAAGTAGCCCAACCAGGTAAATTAACATTGCACCAAAAAACACTGACTGGCTTACTATACACATACTCATGAATATATAGTTCCTACCTTAAGATACAATGAGTCTTTCAATAAGCATTAGAATTTTACCAAAATTTTACTAGGGTTAAACTTTGGAACATGGTGCTCTGCACCAGAGATTTACAAAGGATGAGATCGTGCCATTACATTTGATTTTCTTGCTCATTTGCCCATAGAGAAATGAAAATTGGAATTTTGTTACTATCATATGCATGGGAAGATTTGCTCAGTTTAACTGCTAGTTGGGTGTTACATTACATCTGAAGAATCAATTAAACTAGAAAAATAGAGTAGCATCACGTCTAAGACATTTATCCTACCTCAGGACAGCCAATTATCCAGCAGTGGCTGTCTATAACACAGCAGTCTACAGGGGCATACTTAGGAGATGGACAACTAGAAAAGGGCTTATGTGCTTTCGAAGAACCAAATATTTCAAAGACTTTTTTTTAAAAACTAAGAAAGCCCATCCATACTACCAATGCAGGGAATTGTCCATATAACTTTAACTTAATGAAAATTCAAGTAACATGTATCTAAGCAGTAGAATGCTTGAAAGGAACAGCAATGCCTACTAACAGTATTAACAGACATTATCTGAGAAAATACAACCCAGTCCATCAAGGGATAGTTGAGAACCACAAAATTCAGAATCCTAGTTAGCTAAGACAAAAAGTGCTAGCACTATACAACAGCTTCTTGTCCACTTATAGGAAAACTGCCCTTAGATCCAATGGGTGGAGAATCTATTGCAAACATGATTCACAAAGAGTAGGAGCACTATCGGTGACAAAATTATGTTAGTTTATTTTGGATAAGAAGTTCATTGAAGACAGGCATTATTACTAACTAGGCATTAAAGAATTTTACCATCTAAAAGATTATTACATATTTGCTGACAGTGATGTCAAACTCCCATCTGAGTTGCGCTTTCTAGTTCACTTTCAGGGATACTTTGACCAAAGCTATCATTAGGCAATTCTGGTTTCTTCTAAGTACTGCGGTGCATGATGGAAAGCATTTCACAATATGCTGAGAGGTTCTAGAAAAGGGCCTTTGTATGGATGGGGTCTAGGACAAACTATAATGAGACCTATGTTTCTAGTTCACACACTCTAGCACAATATAGAGGGAGCAGCAAAGGTGAACTAACCTTCACTTCCAATGATGAGAGATCTTCCATGTCACAGCATGGTACTCCTTCAAATCACTGAAACAGCCAGGCATGGAAGTATAGTCATGGATCCCACCAGTACTCCATGGATACAATAAAAAGTATTTATCTCCCCCTCCCCCTGCACCTTGTGGAAACCTGACCCTGTTCATAGTTCCCACATGTACAAAACCATATGCTTTTCACTTAAAATCTCCATTTGTGTGCATGTGTGCTAGAGTCTGAAACTGATGATTCAGAAGCTGATTTTATTCCCATCTATGCCAGTATGTCATTTTAAAAGCTTAAAATAAATGAAATCTTTCCTTTCTTGACTGCTTTTAATATGTGTTTGATGGTTAGATATGAACCAGGAAGTGCAAAGGAACCTTAAAAACTAAGCACAGAAAGCAACTCATCCAAAGGATGGGTAACTCAAAACAGGGTAATAAAGGCAAAGTGCAGTGGACATTCTGGCAGTGATAAAAGACTACCTATATCAATGTCTGTGGGCATCACAAAACTCCATGGGCTAAGTATAACACAAACAAAAGGCATCAGGCTCATTCCTCCTCCCAATGAAAGCAAGAATAATCTTTGTTGCCTTCACTGCAAACCTGTTCCAGATGATTCTTCAGGTCAATGCCCACAACCATCCTGGTTAAACCATCTCACTACATCCTGCTCTAGTCCTAACATAAGGTATGGGATTTCTTAAATCTTTTATTTTGGAGTCTCATCCAAGACTTCCTAACTGTAGAGTCCATGCTAAACTACTGCACTTAGTTAAAAGTGCAGTTAAGGGACAGTGAGCTCCTGAGATGAATACCAAGAGTTCATCACAGCAGCATCTGTCTGGACAGCCTTCTGGCCATTATAAGCAGAAGCCAGTGAAAAGTACAGTGAAGTCAAAGACATCCCATCCCTAGGGACAGCTGGAATTTCACCAATACTATGATAGGAGATCCCTCAAGGGACCCAGAATCTTGTCTTGGGGAACAAATGTCGAATGTTGCCTCCTATTGTCCTGTAGGGGAATTATAATCTTCTTTAAAGAGTTCTGGCTTCCCTTATTAAGTGAACATTATTTCCAGTAGCATCTGAAACTTCTCAATAGGTTAACTTCTCTTAACCTTACCCTCAAGTGTAAAACATGGAAACTAAAAGTGCTTAAAGTCAAGTTACGGAAGCAGATGGCCTACAATTTAATGTCTGTAGTTATGTATGGTGCTTAACTATCCTGTACCTACCAGACAGGAAGATTCTTTGAGGCCTGTTGAAATCCACAAAAAAATCTTAACAGACTTGATTACCCATTGTAATCCCTCTCCCATTAACCCCCAAATTGAATAGTGGTAAGTACTAAGGAAACACTATTAGAACACAGGCTGGCACATCAATCCCACAGGAATGTGAAGCCAGGAAAAGAGTGGAGAGGATTCTCGGATGTAATAATGAAGGCATTTCAAGTTTGGAACTTTCTGTATAGAGATGATCATCCCTTAAGTCCATTTTCAACATAGTGAAGAGCTTGGGAGTGAAACAGAGAAGAGGCAAAAGAATAATTTTTTTTCAAAGTCACTGCTAATAACTATAGTGATTATATAGTTCACGCACTCAAGTGAGTGAATGAAAGTCGCTCAGTCGTGTCCTACTCTCTGTGACCCCCATGGACTATACAGTCCATGGAATTCTCCAGGCCAGAATACTGGAGTGGGCAGCCTTTCCNAGGCAAAAGAATAATTTTTTTTCAAAGTCACTGCTAATAACTATAGTGATTATATAGTTCACGCACTCAAGTGAGTGAATGAAAGTCGCTCAGTCGTGTCCTACTCTCTGTGACCCCCATGGACTATACAGTCCATGGAATTCTCCAGGCCAGAATACTGGAGTGGGCAGCCTTTCCCTTCTCCAGGGGACCTTCCCAACCTAGGAATCAAACCGGGGTCTCCTGCTTTGCAGGCAGATTCTTTACCAACTGAGCTATGAGGGAAGACTATTCAATAGAGCTGTATAATAGAGCTGTGGTCATCCCCAACTAAGGTGACAAAAACCTGTTTCCCCTGATTTCTACAAGATATGCATCCTTCCCTCCATGCTGCCCCAAATACTTCCTCTGCTGCTCATCAGCTTGATATCACATTCCCATTCCATAGGAAACCACCCCTTCCCTACTGCTTTGGTGGCCTAAAATGGCAGCCACAAGCAGTCCCTCTCCTAGCACTTGAACTCACTAGGAGTGTACACAATCACTGGCTCCCAAAACACATAGAACCAGGACGAGCACCTTCCCAACCCAGGGACTGAACCCAGGTCTCCTGCAGCGCAGGCAGACACTTTACTGTTATGAGCTACCAACTCAAATATAACACCTAATAGCACCTATATGACAGGAAATACTTACAACGTGGGAGACCTGGGTTCAATCCCTGGGTCGGGAATTTCCCCTGGAGAAGGAAACGGCAACCCACTCCAGTACTCTTACCTGGAAAATCCCATGGATGGAGGAGCCTAGTAGGCTACAGTCCATGGGGTTTGCCAAACCTAATATTTAGAAATATGCCAGGATAAACGTAGCTATCAATATGTTGGAGAGGGCAGTGTTGTAAAATAATTTGCATATGATAATGGTAAAAAATCAAATACGTTTATGAAATGTTCAGGATAAAGGACCAACAGCATACATAATTTAATATAACTGTTTCTCCACCAAATGCCTTTATTATTGACATGCTGATCTCCAATGCTGCAAGCAGTGCATTACTAGGAGTAATTTTCTTAAAATTCATCTAATAGCTTATAAAGGACAATACTATAAGGACAAACAAAATATACAAATCCATGGTAATGGATCTTTTTGTCCAAAACACAGCACCAAATCTGTCAAGACTTACAAAAGATATGATGGGTAGTTGCCAGATATTCAGACAAAAATGACTCCCTAAAAAAGCACATAGGCAGCTAAAGATACCTAGCAAATTTTCCTGTTAAAAAAACTTATTGTACTGGCATAGAATCAAGGGATCCTAATAAAATGCAACTGCAAGAGACCCTGAGATGTTGACTTGTAATATCACCTCTACAGGGGCAAAGCAGAGCAGACAATTGGGAAACTCCATACACTCATACTGTTAGGTATATTACAGTAGTAGCACTACTTAATGTAAAGGACAGCTATGTCTGCCATAAATTCATAAAACCAAAATGCTCATAGAAAACTGACATCCTATTAATAGCAAATGGCTACATTATTGCACTACAAATTCCAATTAGTGGTTCAATATTTCAAAGATGGGTGTCAAATCTGTGACTTTATTGAACAACTTGACTGTACTGCCTATTTGCACAAGATGGAAGTAGCCCAACCAGGTAAATTAACATTGCACCAAAAAACACTGACTGGCTTACTATACACATACTCATGAATATATAGTTCCTACCTTAAGATACAATGAGTCTTTCAATAAGCATTAGAATTTTACCAAAATTTTACTAGGGTTAAACTTTGGAACATGGTGCTCTGCACCAGAGATTTACAAAGGATGAGATCGTGCCATTACATTTGATTTTCTTGCTCATTTGCCCATAGAGAAATGAAAATTGGAATTTTGTTACTATCATATGCATGGGAAGATTTGCTCAGTTTAACTGCTAGTTGGGTGTTACATTACATCTGAAGAATCAATTAAACTAGAAAAATAGAGTAGCATCACGTCTAAGACATTTATCCTACCTCAGGACAGCCAATTATCCAGCAGTGGCTGTCTATAACACAGCAGTCTACAGGGGCATACTTAGGAGATGGACAACTAGAAAAGGGCTTATGTGCTTTCGAAGAACCAAATATTTCAAAGACTTTTTTTTAAAAACTAAGAAAGCCCATCCATACTACCAATGCAGGGAATTGTCCATATAACTTTAACTTAATGAAAATTCAAGTAACATGTATCTAAGCAGTAGAATGCTTGAAAGGAACAGCAATGCCTACTAACAGTATTAACAGACATTATCTGAGAAAATACAACCCAGTCCATCAAGGGATAGTTGAGAACCACAAAATTCAGAATCCTAGTTAGCTAAGACAAAAAGTGCTAGCACTATACAACAGCTTCTTGTCCACTTATAGGAAAACTGCCCTTAGATCCAATGGGTGGAGAATCTATTGCAAACATGATTCACAAAGAGTAGGAGCACTATCGGTGACAAAATTATGTTAGTTTATTTTGGATAAGAAGTTCATTGAAGACAGGCATTATTACTAACTAGGCATTAAAGAATTTTACCATCTAAAAGATTATTACATATTTGCTGACAGTGATGTCAAACTCCCATCTGAGTTGCGCTTTCTAGTTCACTTTCAGGGATACTTTGACCAAAGCTATCATTAGGCAATTCTGGTTTCTTCTAAGTACTGCGGTGCATGATGGAAAGCATTTCACAATATGCTGAGAGGTTCTAGAAAAGGGCCTTTGTATGGATGGGGTCTAGGACAAACTATAATGAGACCTATGTTTCTAGTTCACACACTCTAGCACAATATAGAGGGAGCAGCAAAGGTGAACTAACCTTCACTTCCAATGATGAGAGATCTTCCATGTCACAGCATGGTACTCCTTCAAATCACTGAAACAGCCAGGCATGGAAGTATAGTCATGGATCCCACCAGTACTCCATGGATACAATAAAAAGTATTTATCTCCCCCTCCCCCTGCACCTTGTGGAAACCTGACCCTGTTCATAGTTCCCACATGTACAAAACCATATGCTTTTCACTTAAAATCTCCATTTGTGTGCATGTGTGCTAGAGTCTGAAACTGATGATTCAGAAGCTGATTTTATTCCCATCTATGCCAGTATGTCATTTTAAAAGCTTAAAATAAATGAAATCTTTCCTTTCTTGACTGCTTTTAATATGTGTTTGATGGTTAGATATGAACCAGGAAGTGCAAAGGAACCTTAAAAACTAAGCACAGAAAGCAACTCATCCAAAGGATGGGTAACTCAAAACAGGGTAATAAAGGCAAAGTGCAGTGGACATTCTGGCAGTGATAAAAGACTACCTATATCAATGTCTGTGGGCATCACAAAACTCCATGGGCTAAGTATAACACAAACAAAAGGCATCAGGCTCATTCCTCCTCCCAATGAAAGCAAGAATAATCTTTGTTGCCTTCACTGCAAACCTGTTCCAGATGATTCTTCAGGTCAATGCCCACAACCATCCTGGTTAAACCATCTCACTACATCCTGCTCTAGTCCTAACATAAGGTATGGGATTTCTTAAATCTTTTATTTTGGAGTCTCATCCAAGACTTCCTAACTGTAGAGTCCATGCTAAACTACTGCACTTAGTTAAAAGTGCAGTTAAGGGACAGTGAGCTCCTGAGATGAATACCAAGAGTTCATCACAGCAGCATCTGTCTGGACAGCCTTCTGGCCATTATAAGCAGAAGCCAGTGAAAAGTACAGTGAAGTCAAAGACATCCCATCCCTAGGGACAGCTGGAATTTCACCAATACTATGATAGGAGATCCCTCAAGGGACCCAGAATCTTGTCTTGGGGAACAAATGTCGAATGTTGCCTCCTATTGTCCTGTAGGGGAATTATAATCTTCTTTAAAGAGTTCTGGCTTCCCTTATTAAGTGAACATTATTTCCAGTAGCATCTGAAACTTCTCAATAGGTTAACTTCTCTTAACCTTACCCTCAAGTGTAAAACATGGAAACTAAAAGTGCTTAAAGTCAAGTTACGGAAGCAGATGGCCTACAATTTAATGTCTGTAGTTATGTATGGTGCTTAACTATCCTGTACCTACCAGACAGGAAGATTCTTTGAGGCCTGTTGAAATCCACAAAAAAATCTTAACAGACTTGATTACCCATTGTAATCCCTCTCCCATTAACCCCCAAATTGAATAGTGGTAAGTACTAAGGAAACACTATTAGAACACAGGCTGGCACATCAATCCCACAGGAATGTGAAGCCAGGAAAAGAGTGGAGAGGATTCTCGGATGTAATAATGAAGGCATTTCAAGTTTGGAACTTTCTGTATAGAGATGATCATCCCTTAAGTCCATTTTCAACATAGTGAAGAGCTTGGGAGTGAAACAGAGAAGAGGCAAAAGAATAATTTTTTTTCAAAGTCACTGCTAATAACTATAGTGATTATATAGTTCACGCACTCAAGTGAGTGAATGAAAGTCGCTCAGTCGTGTCCTACTCTCTGTGACCCCCATGGACTATACAGTCCATGGAATTCTCCAGGCCAGAATACTGGAGTGGGCAGCCTTTCCCTTCTCCAGGGGACCTTCCCAACCTAGGAATCAAACCGGGGTCTCCTGCTTTGCAGGCAGATTCTTTACCAACTGAGCTATGAGGGAAGACTATTCAATAGAGCTGTATAATAGAGCTGTGGTCATCCCCAACTAAGGTGACAAAAACCTGTTTCCCCTGATTTCTACAAGATATGCATCCTTCCCTCCATGCTGCCCCAAATACTTCCTCTGCTGCTCATCAGCTTGATATCACATTCCCATTCCATAGGAAACCACCCCTTCCCTACTGCTTTGGTGGCCTAAAATGGCAGCCACAAGCAGTCCCTCTCCTAGCACTTGAACTCACTAGGAGTGTACACAATCACTGGCTCCCAAAACACATAGAACCAGGACGAGCACCTTCCCAACCCAGGGACTGAACCCAGGTCTCCTGCAGCGCAGGCAGACACTTTACTGTTATGAGCTACCAACTCAAATATAACACCTAATAGCACCTATATGACAGGAAATACTTACAACGTGGGAGACCTGGGTTCAATCCCTGGGTCGGGAATTTCCCCTGGAGAAGGAAACGGCAACCCACTCCAGTACTCTTACCTGGAAAATCCCATGGATGGAGGAGCCTAGTAGGCTACAGTCCATGGGGTCACAGACTCAGACACGACTGAGCAACTTCACTTCACTTCACTGACTACCCCACAGCTATTTCTTATCTTCCTCTTAATTGTTTCTTAATAGATGAAAAGCCAAGACTCTAAAATCCCTGAAATGTCAAAAGCAAAAGTACTAAAAGAGCTCATACAGTTTGCCTGAGTTTTCAATCTAGCTTAGGGCAGGCCAGACAAGACATCCACAGCCAACCCCTAGATCTCAGTGTTCACACATAGAAACTGATAGGGCCTAATCAGGCCATTAGTCTATTCAACTTTATAGAATATGGATTTGTATTTCTTCTCTTAACCATACATCCCTTATCTTGAGGCTCGGGAGTAGCACCATCCACCCCAAAATAGCTCTGGTGTTAACAACAGCCCCAAAGAACTTAATCAATCTTAACCATCTTCTGAGATGTGTAAGTTCTTCTGATACAGTACCAGGCTATCAACCATGGCAAAGTCTAATAATGCCAACTGAGTCCTTGTCCTACCACCCTGCTCCTTGGACCTAAAGGCATCTCTCAGATTCTGCCTCATACTACCTTACAGTTTGATGTGAGAGGATATTAGGCATCCAACAGCAGGCTAAATGTAAGTGATTACATTTCCCAATATTTGTCATTCCTTGGAGGCCAGAGTGAAATAAGTAACTTCCCAGACAGACTAAACTAATTCATAGGCACTGTGAAATGAGAACTCACTAGTGATATGGTACAAGACTAAAGATTAATGGGAGAAACCTACAAAGGGCACCCCAAATTGCCCTGTTTACCCTCTTAGTAGGTCAGTTGTCATCTCAAAATTCCTGCTGTCATGAACACTTATTTACTTAACAGCCAAGCTGCTACTAAACTAGTTCAGTTACCTGGAGTTAACGCCTCATAGACAAAAGCAGGAAGGTAAGGCACAGAGAATAAGCCACAGTCTAAAAACAGAAGCCTTCAACATGTAAGCCATTTTAAAGGTAACCACACAACCACCATTTTAAAGGTAAAAGGAGAAGTCTTAAAATTATACAAATGAGGCACCGAGAGGCATGCAATTCACTCTTCAATGACTCCATAAAACCCTTCAGTTGTCTGGCTCCAGACATGAACTCCCAAAAGCCAGCACACCACAAACTATAGCTGAATCACTGATNCACAACCACCATTTTAAAGGTAAAAGGAGAAGTCTTAAAATTATACAAATGAGGCACCGAGAGGCATGCAATTCACTCTTCAATGACTCCATAAAACCCTTCAGTTGTCTGGCTCCAGACATGAACTCCCAAAAGCCAGCACACCACAAACTATAGCTGAATCACTGATACTCCCAAGCTCCCAGGAGATAATGAGGCCCAGAGATGGTGATCCCTACACCTACCACACTTATATTCCAAAATAAGGATAAATGACCCCCTATACTCCCATCTGCTTTGCTGAGAATTTTATGAGGACTTATTTATTGTATAAACCTGCCAGCTTTCCCAGGCAGGTGGCTAAACTCTGAATATGAAGGGCTGGAGAAAGTGGAGGTGAGAAGAAAGATTTAAAAAAACAAAAAGTATTAGACTCAGATAAATGAAAGGGGCAAGAAGGAATAACTGTATGTGCCAGAGGAAGGAAAGTGAAACATGAATCTACAAGGGGCCTTGAATAAGGGCTAAGAGTGTGGACACTGCAGTATGATCACCTGGGTGTAAATCCCTGTTTTGCAAATGACTTGCTGTCTGACCTTTGAAAAGTCATCAAAGACCTTTGACAAGATTATGTAAGCTACATTTTTCCCATCTGTAAAATGTGGCTAAGACTACTCATAGCACCTAAATTAAATGCTTTAATAATAACATAATAATGAACAGTGTCTAAAACACAGGAGCTACCTAATTAATGTTAGTTGCTTCTAAATCTAGGCTTCAGCAATCTTGGTCTATCAGTCACTCTGCTTTCTTTGCTGTTTAAGTCCTGACACAGTGATGCTATTCTCACTAGGGTCATGTGACCAGGAAAGAAATTGTACCAGGTCTAAGGGCTTGTGCACATTATAATGGAAGTGACTCACATGTACATGAATTAAGTATATTTAAATGTCAACATGAAAACACTTGAGATCTAGAAATTCAGAAACTTCAAGGCCATGTCAAAGCTGAGGGCCAATAAACAGAAAGCTTCTCAATCCCAAATGAGTCTCTGGAAAAGGAGTAAAGCCTTTCAAAAAGGCTGCAGCCAAAACTGGAGATACAGGTCTGATACCCAAAGCCTACCTTCGTACCCTGTTGAAGCAGGTCTCTGTCAGGGCAGTGAGCACTAACAGCCCCAACCACTGCCACAGAAGTATCTTTGAAGAACAGACAGTGATCAATTCTCCCTCTGTGCACAGCCATTTTCTTTCCTATTAAAAAAAAAAAAGAACTCATTTAGAAAAAACTGTCCTGTTGTGGAAGGCTAACTGCCCTTTAGCTGAATCGAAGGTTTAACTGCTGAGAAACCACAGGTATTTCTTGAACAAATATCTAAGTGCATATGGGTCATATGTTGCCAAGCAAATATTGGGAAATTTTCATACCAATGAAGGTTAGCCAGGCTTCTCTTCCTTTGTTAACTGTGAGTTAACTGAATCCCAAACAATTCAAAGCTTTCCTTGGAATGTAAAATACCACGAAGTGAGCCTTCAAAGTATAACTTAAAAAGCATTCTGGTCTTCTTAAAATTATTTTCTTTCCAATTCACTTTGATTATCTGTACAATGCATGTGATATTAACACCAATGATAACTTATTTATCAGAGGATGTGGGAAAGACAGTATCTCCAAGGCCTATGAGAGGTAATAATCAACAGGAATACAGACATAGATATTCAGTTTGGGCACAGTAAAGCTCTGGTTTTAATGGATTTTCTTTAACCAACTGGACTGTGCATTGTAGTTTATAAATTACTCTGTAGTTTAAAGGAATAAAACTTTCCCTCTCTGATAGAAAGACATCACAGCTCTCTTCCCAGCAACATGAAAGACAATGGGGTTGAATGATTGCTCACCTGACTTAACTCTACAATCCTCAGTGGAGGAGATGGAAAGTCAAAAGGAGGCTCAGGACCTGAAGACAGAAGAACCTGAATTTCCAAAGTTGAACCTGGGCTGAAACATCTGAGGCAAAACAGTTGACTTGATGGCAGGTTGACTGACTCCCAGGAATCTCTGTCTCGGTAGCCAGATAAAGGAAGCAAAAGGCAGTTCTCTACTTGGGAAATCAACTGAATACTCTGGAACAAGTCTCATTCTAAAGTACATTGGGGAGAAGGAATAAACTGGAAGAGTGGGACTGACACACACACACATACATATAATATAAAAAATAGATAACTAATAAGGATCTACTGTGTAGCACAGGGAACTCTACTCATAGTCTGTAATGGTCTATATGGGAAAAGAATCTAAAAGAGAGTGGATTTATGTGTATGTATAACTGATTCCCTTTGCTATATACACTGGAAACTAACGTATGTCTCTCCTCGGACAATTCATTTCCCAGTGTTAAGACAAGAGCCCAGTTTCGGGCCCTGGAAGGGGTCCACCTTCCTTCAACAAATGGCGACTCTGGTAGGACTCTTCTTCACTGAGACTGACATCCTGACCACTCGGGGTACTCAGGGGCCAGCTTGCCTGCCAATTGACCAGACCCAATGGCTGCAACTGGGACCCTTCTTTCCCTGGTCTCCTTCAGACATGGACAACTGGCCAGAGTGCCCCAACTGGTAAGGAACAAGAGAATTTATTGACCTCTCTCCCCTTCCCTCAACCCTTCCTATTCTTCCCTGTTTTTCTAGTCCCCCAGTCCTGGATGCAGGAATCTGGTCAAAGGGCCCTCATTGTGAGGATTGGAGACTGATCACCTCCTCTTGGCAGAGAACTCAAATTCTGGTTCTGGTCTGGTCTGATTTCTGGTAGGCTGAGTTCCAATCCTCCCTTCTTTGGAGGCCCAGGGAAAAGTCCCATAACGCCTGGGCATCTGTAGGTGGCAGGAGATGCCTGTAAGGCCACCCCTTTCACCCACTCTCTCCCGCCTCCTCCCCCTTCTTTCAACCTGGCTTTCATTCCTCCCTTGAAATCTTTGATATTAGTACTTGGATCTGAAGTTCTGTGTCTCTATAGGAGATTTTTTGAGAGACTGTATTCTTGTATTTAAGGGCTTCCCTGGTGGTGCAGAGGTTAAAGCGTCTGCCTGCAATGTGGGAGACTTGGGTTCATTCCCTGGGTCGGAAAGATCCCCTGGAGAAGGAAATGGCAATCCACTCCAGTATTCTTGCCTGGAGAATCCCATGGATGGAGGAGCTTGGTGGGCTACAGTCCACGAGACGCAAAGAATCGGACACGATTGAGCGACTTCACTTTCTCGTAACTGATTCCCTTTGCTATACACTGGAAACTAACACAACATTGTACGTCAACTATGCCAATAAATTTTTTTTAAAAATTAAAGTGCTTCTTCTATAGAGTGTAGTTAAGTTGCAAAAACATGTGTATAATAAGGTTGTTAGGATAGAGATACCACAAGAGAAAATACCAGAGAGGTAAAGGGTAATTAAGAAAGTCCAAAGATGATGCCGTAGTATCTTCGGGCAACTAAAAACTTAGGCTCTTCCATCAGAAGACACAGGTTCAAAAAGGGAATCTACAGTTTACTGGCTGGCCATTCTTGCCTTAGTTTTGAACTTCACTTAGTTTGATAACCTGTCTTTGAAATGTAATAAAAAATGAAACTAGCTCCAGAGTTGATGAGGTTACTACATCAACTAAAAGCAATTAGAACAATTTTAGGCTTGGTTATCTCTAAAATGAACCAACCTGGGAGGAAATAGCCTTTATTAAAGGTCTTTTCTATATGGTTCACTGTCTGCCATGTTAAAAAAAAACAGATGGGAAGATAAATGTCATATCCAGGTGTTCTATTAGAAGGGCACCTCGGTTAAACTTCTGAGTGCATCTACTTTGCTAGTCCAGCATTTAAACCTGAAAAAATGGGAAAATCTTAAAAGAGTTCCTGATCTTCCTAGGAGCACTATTATCCCTGGATATTGAAAATGACCTCAATTTACCTCCAACTAAAATTACAGACAAGGCTGTGGTTTTTCCTGTGGTCATGTATGGATGTGCGGGGAAGGCAATGGCACCCCACCCCAGTACTCTTGCCTGGAAAATCCAATGGACGGAGTAGCCTGGTGGGCTGCAGTCCATGGGGTCGCTAACAGTCAGACAGACTGAGCGACTTCACTTTCACTTTTCTCTTTCATGCATTGGAGAAGGAAATGGCAACCCACTCCAGTATTCTTGCCTGGAGAATCCCACGGATGGGGGAGCCTGGTGGGCTGCCGTCTATGGGGT
>SJYX01018281.1:310547-321712 GCA_006410675.1 Oreotragus oreotragus | reverse complement strand
CATGAGTTTGAGCAAACTCCAGGAGATACTGAAGGACAGGGAAGCCTGTCGTGCTGCAGTCCATGAAGTCGCCAAGAGTTGGACACAAGTTAGTGACTGAACAACAATAATGTAATAATATTTGTGTCAGTGACTATTTATCTAGAATTGTCTCCATCTGAGTTTTTTTCATTATTCTATTTTGTGTCAATTCTACCCAGTTTTTGGTTTTCCTGGCTGCTATTATATTTTTTTTCCATCAGTTGTACCATAAAGATGTCATATGATATGTATACATATATGGACTTTATAACAGGAAAATCTACATGTTAAAATTAATATGCAAGGTGATTTTAATCAGAGTATGCATAACAGAAGAGCTAGAGCAGAAACAGTGCTATGTTTCATGATCTGTGCTTTCTTGCATGCCTGTTGCTGCATAGTTTTATCAAAGTAATATTCATGAGATGTTTCTCGACTATCATATTCATAGTCCTCTGTCTTGCCATGTGTTTTTGCATACCTTAAACAGGACCCCTTGTCATACACAAGTCATTCAGTTGCGGGTTCTAAAAATTATCAGTATTGGCATTTAACATGTGACTCTGGACTATACATCAGAATACTTGGCTCTTAGTTTGAAATTAAAATTCATGCCTAGTATAATTTAACAGTTTAAAGCATTTTGTTCCTTTCACAAATAACGATGCAATGAAAACATGATCCATATTTCCTTCTGTGAGTGTTTCTATATGGTTTTCCTATGTTAGTATCTTTGCAAAAGTTGGTAAAAATATGAACAATTTTTATTAAAGATCATCTTCATTGCCCATCCAGAAATGTTTTAGTGTATATACTACAGTGTTCTTATTTAACCATTTTATAGTTGCTTAAGTAATTTTCTTCAAAATATACAAAACTGTGGATTGTTTAACCTGTATTTTAGCACAATATCACAAAACAGTTATCCCCAAGTTTTCCTTGCACATCAGGGGTCTCAATAAGGATACTGTAAACTTGATTCAGTTTCCTTTATTGAATTTGTAATAAGTCTGATTTTTAGCACATGGAAAAATCAAAGTATGTGGTAACCTATTTATAGAGTAAAATTTAAGGGAAGGTGGATATCATCATTCTGATCATTGTTTTTAAAATAAAATTTCTGTTTTTAGAACAGTTTTCAATTTGCATAAAAGTTGCAAAGAGTTCTCATATATCCCCTACTCAGGTTCCCCTATATCAGTTACTGTGGTATATTTGTCATACTCCCTCTCTCCCTAGTGCCTGGTAACTTCTAATCTACTTTCAGTCTCTGCAGATTTGCCTGTTCTGGGTACCTCATATAATTGGAGCAATATGATATTTGTCCTTTCGTGTATGGCTTATTTTACTTACCACATCTTCAAGGTTTATCAGTCTCCTAAAGGAGACCAGTCCTGGGTGTTCATTGGAAGGACTGATGCTAAAGCTGAAACTCCAATACTTTGGCCACCTCACGGGAAGAGTTGACTCATTGGAAAAGACTCTGATGCTGGGAGGGATTGGGGGCAGGAGGAGAAGGGGACAACAGAGGATGAGATGGCTGGATGGCATCACCAACTCAATGGACATGAGTCTGAGTGAATGCCAGGAGTTGGTGATGGACAGGGAGGCCTGGCGTGCTGCGATTCATGGGGTCGCAAGAAGTCGGACACGACTGAGCGGCTGAACTGAAACTGAAACCATCACTAATAATGAGAGGGAGTCTACAGAGCCAAGACTCTGGGGACTCTTGAGAGTCCCTTGGACTGTAAGGAGATCCAACCAGGGTTGATCTCCTTCACAATGGACTGGTTGGATCTCCTTACAGTCCAAGGGACTCTCAAGAGTCCCCAGAGTCTTGGCTCTGTAGACTCCCTCTCATTATTAGTGATGGTTTCAGTTTCAGTTCAGCCGCTCAGTCGTGTCCGACTTCTTGCGACCCCATGAATCGCAGCACGCCAGGCCTCCCTGTCCATCACCAACTCCTGGCATTCACTCAGACTCATGTCCATTGAGTTGGTGATGCCATCCAGCCATCTCATCCTCTGTTGTCCCCTTCTCCTCCTGCCCCCAATCCCTCCCAGCATCAGAGTCTTTTCCAATGAGTCAACTCTTCCCGTGAGGTGGCCAAAGTATTGGAGTTTCAGCTTTAGCATCAGTCCTTCCAATGAACACCCAGGACTGGTCTCCTTTAGGAGACTGATAAACCTTGAAGATGTGGTAAGTAAAATAAGCCATACACGAAAGGACAAATATCATATTGCTCCAATTATATGAGGTACCCAGAACAGGCAAATCTGCAGAGACTGAAAGTAGATTAGAAGTTACCAGGCACTAGGGAGAGAGGGAGTATGACAAATATACCACAGTAACTGATATAGGGGAACCTGAGTAGGGGATATATGAGAACTCTTTGCAACTTTTATGCAAATTGAAAACTGTTCTAAAAACAGAAATTTTATTTTAAAAACAATGATCAGAATGATGATATCCACCTTCCCTTAAATTTTACTCTATAAATAGGTTACCACATACTTTGATTTTTCCATGTGCTAAAAATCAGACTTATTACAAATTCAATAAAGGAAACTGAATCAAGTTTACAGTATCCTTATTGAGACCCCTGATGTGCAAGGAAAACTTGGGGATAACTGTTTTGTGATATTGTGCTAAAATACAGGTTAAACAATCCACAGTTTTGTATATTTTGAAGAAAATTACTTAAGCAACTATAAAATGGTTAAATAAGAACACTGTAGTATATACACTAAAACATTTCTGGATGGGCAATGAAGATGATCTTTAATAAAAATTGTTCATATTTTTACCAACTTTTGCAAAGATACTAACATAGGAAAACCATATAGAAACACTCACAGAAGGAAATATGGATCATGTTTTCATTGCATCGTTATTTGTGAAAGGAACAAAATGCTTTAAACTGTTAAATTATACTAGGCATGAATTTTAATTTCAAACTAAGAGCCAAGTATTCTGATGTATAGTCCAGAGTCACATGTTAAATGCCAATACTGATAATTTTTAGAACCCGCAACTGAATGACTTGTGTATGACAAGGGGTCCTGTTTAAGGTATGCAAAAACACATGGCAAGACAGAGGACTATGAATATGATAGTCGAGAAACATCTCATGAATATTACTTTGATAAAACTATGCAGCAACAGGCATGCAAGAAAGCACAGATCATGAAACATAGCACTGTTTCTGCTCTAGCTCTTCTGTTATGCATACTCTGATTAAAATCACCTTGCATATTAATTTTAACATGTAGATTTTCCTGTTATAAAGTCCATATATGTATACATATCATATGACATCTTTATGGTACAACTGATGGAAAAAAAATATAATAGCAGCCAGGAAAACCAAAAACTGGGTAGAATTGACACAAAATAGAATAATGAAAAAAACTCAGATGGAGACAATTCTAGATAAATAGTCACTGACACAAATATTATTACATTATTGTTGTTCAGTCACTAACTTGTGTCCAACTCTTGGCGACTTCATGGACTGCAGCACGACAGGCTTCCCTGTCCTTCAGTATCTCCTGGAGTTTGCTCAAACTCATGTCCATTCAGTTGGTGATGCCATCCAACCAACTCATCCTCTGTTGCCCCCTTCTCCTCCTGCCCTCAATCTTTCCCAGTATCACTGTCTTTTCCAATGAGTCACCTCTTCATATCAAGTGGCCAAAGTATTATATAGAACCAAGAAATTAGAACCAAGAAATTTAGAGTATATGGAATGGGGTCACATAAATGAATCTAAACATGAATAGGCAGCAAGTGAGCACAGAAAATAGTAACAAAATATTTACACAACCAAAATAATTCCATACTGCCACAGAAAAAGACAGTTAACGGACTCACATATCAGTGAGTCCAGAAGCAGACCCAAATAAATTATGAAATTTAGTATTGATGAATTTCCAATAAATGGTATTAGGCAACTGGCTAGCCCTTTAAAATAGAATGTGAAATCATCATATGACTGTTGACATCAAAATAAGATGCAAAAGGACCAATGATTTTGATTAAATTATAAAAATATTAAAAAGAAGTTCAACTTACAGAGTTGCTCATTTGATTGTGTTTTTCCCCTTGACCTAATCATGTGCTAATTATATTCAGAGATTTCCTAAAATTGAATCATCTTTGATGGCTGGCATGAACACTATTTGCTTGTGTATACTAGTCATGAATTTGTTCCTGCATTCTTCTCATCAAGTTCATATTTAGGTTATTTGCTTACACAGTTGTTATACAGTTGATCCTCGAACCCTGGTGTGGTTAGGGGTACTAACACTCCCCACTTCCACACAGTCAAATATCCACACACAACTTTACGGTCAGCCCTCTATACCTGGAGTTCTGCATTCGTGGATTTAAGCAACTGGGAATCATATAGTATAGGACATATTTACTGAGAAAGTAAATAGTCTTGTATAAGTGCACCCTGGCAGTTTAAACCTCTGTTGTTCAAGGATCAACTATATATCACCATCAGAGACTGGTCCACAGGTCTATTTTTGTTTTTATCAGACTGTTCCTATAATATGCTGATTTTATGACAAGACTATCTATGCAGAGATTCTTCGAAAAGTTACACATGAGATTAGCGACAGTACTTGTACTATCTGAGAACAAGGAAGATTGAGGACTAGTAAACAAGGGGTGGAAAAGCAACTTTTAACTATATCCATTTTAGTTCAAATTGAATTATTTACTATTTGCATGTATCACTTTTCTTTTAAATTATTATCTGTGAGTGATAATTAAACTGGAATATTCTCAAAGAGTAATCTAGCAACCTAATGAATCAGATTTATTAGATACTCGGACTTCCCTGGTGGTCCAGTGGTTAACAATCTGCTTGTCAATGCAGGGGACACAGATTCAGTCCTTGGTCCAGGAAGATCCCACATGCCACAGGGCAAATAAGCTCGCATGCCACAATTACAAAAAGCCCACTTGCAGCAACAAAGACCCAGCACAGCCAAAAAAATAATAAATGTGTATACTCTTTACTCATAAATTATCATGCAGAATTACTAGTGCAAGTACCCCTCAACAAGTATGTAAGATACATAAAAATATCAATGGACATGTAACACACTGTTTGCATGTAGGGGATGAACATACAGTGTTGTATCCATATTGGTATTATATTCATACCAATGTTTACTCAACATTTAATGAGCACCTACTAAGTAACAGGCAGTTTTAAAAGATGGAATCACACCATTCTGAAAGGACAAAGATGCTTGGTCTACAAAGACCAAACCATTGTATATATCAGCAAGGAGCTTACCTAGCAGCAGCACCAATAACCAAATGGCCACTAGGCTGCCAATTAATCGGGGTTATAAGGAAATATGTAAGGTGGCAGGCCACCTTATATTATTCCTATCTAATCTGAGTCTCAGGTGTTAATTCTTAACAGATGCCTACATATATACCTTTGAGTTCCATGACTCTGACAGAAACTCATTGGTTTTAAAGATGTTGAAAGTAGGTAAGTCTATACCCTAAATTACAATGTAATTTCAGACCCAAGTTGCAAAGCTTGTATCATATGCCAAGTGTACAATCCCAGGTACTGACAGACGTATCATGTAATCTCTTAATTAGAAAATAATAGAGCCAAAAGTATCTAATTACCAATTAAAGATCAGTCACTAAAATTACTACAAGATATACTGATCCCTGGAGAAGGCAATGGCACCCCACTCCAGTACTCTTGCCTGGAAAATCCCATGGATGGAGGAGCCTGGTAGACTGCAGTCCATGCTAAGGGTCAGACACAACAACTGAGCAACTTCCCTTTCACTTTTCACTTTCATGCACTGGAGAAGGAAATGGCAACCCACTCCAGTACTCTTGCCTGGAGAATCTCAGGGACGGGGGAGCCTGGTGGGCTGCCGTCTATGGGGT
This sequence comes from Oreotragus oreotragus, assembly GCA_006410675.1. Taxonomy (NCBI): domain Eukaryota; kingdom Metazoa; phylum Chordata; class Mammalia; order Artiodactyla; family Bovidae; genus Oreotragus; species Oreotragus oreotragus. The sequence goes on along the minus strand of SJYX01018281.1, from coordinate 315,754 downwards.
CACACAGAGTCAGACATGACTGACGTGACTTAGCAGCATACTGATCCCTTGGGCTTGGATCACTAGATTTAGTCTAACATCAGAGGGAACATTCTGGTTCAAAGGAACCCCTCAAGCAGAATTTAAGCCAGACACTTGACATTACTTCAACAGATTTTTAAGCTTCTACAAAGTGAAATAAACCGGAAATGATGCCAGGCTGCCATGGTATCATGATTCCAAGAGAAAGGAATGGATGATGATCAAAAACATGAAGTAAAAAAGGACAAAATTCATCTAGAGATATCGTGAAAAAGGCTGTGTTTATGACCGACATGATTCCTGACCCAGACTTAAAATAATTTTAGCAAGAACATCTGATGGACAGAAGTCTGTTCCTTGAACTTCTAATAATTGGAATTTAAGCCTCTAGGTCTCAATGTATATGGCAGGAAGTCCACTGTGACAATACCAAAAGTCCTTTAGAGAACACAAGCTACCAATATTAGCTTGGTTACTTGACCCCAATTATGGATTCTGCCTTAGGATACAAATTTGGTGATAAAATTCCCCTGAAGTTCAATGTTGCAACATCCTCCTCTCCCTCCTTATCTTGGCTTCATATCTTCTATACTGTTAGGTAACCTTCTTTCCTATGTACCGTGTACTTTATTAAACATCCCCTAGCTTCTGATCTCTTGGAGAAAAGCTAGAACCTACTGCATGTATAAATTATGAACTATATCCATGGTACAAGAGGCATTTAATGCATACAAGCTGAAAAAAAGCCAATCAAAAAGAATAAATGAGTGAAGGTAGCTTTAAAAAGAAAACCTCTTATTAGAACATTAGTTTAAAGACCACTGTGTAAAAGAAGCATCACTAAGAACAAAGGTAGTGGAGGTGATGGAATTCCAGTTGAGCTATTTTAAATCTTGAAAGATGATGCTGTGAAAGTGCTGCANATCAAAAAGAATAAATGAGTGAAGGTAGCTTTAAAAAGAAAACCTCTTATTAGAACATTAGTTTAAAGACCACTGTGTAAAAGAAGCATCACTAAGAACAAAGGTAGTGGAGGTGATGGAATTCCAGTTGAGCTATTTTAAATCTTGAAAGATGATGCTGTGAAAGTGCTGCACTCAATATGCCAGCAAATTTGGAAAACTCAGCAGTGGCCACAGGACTGGAAAAGGTCAGTTTTCATTCCAATCCCAAAGAAAGGCAATGCAAAAGAATGTTCAAACTGCCACACAATTGCACTCATCTCACACGCTAGCAAAGTAATGCTCAAAATTCTCCAAGCCAGGCTTCAACAGTACATGAACCGAGAACTTCCAGATATTCAAGCTGGATTTAGAAAAGGCACAGGAACCAGAGATCAAATTGCCAACATCCACTGGATCACAGAAAAAGCAACAGAATTTCAGAAAAACATCTACTTCTGCTTTATTGACTACACCAAAGCCTCTGACCATGTGGATCACAACAAATTATGGAAAATTCTTAAAGAGATGGGAATACCAGACCACCTTACCTGACTCCTGAGAAATCTGTATGCAGGTCAGGAAGCAACAGTTAGAATTGGACATGGAACAACATATTAGTTCCAAATTGGGAAAGGAGTACTTCAAGGTACTGTCACCCTGTTTATTTAACTTATATGCAGAGTACATCATGCAAAATCCTGGGCTGGATGAAGCACCAAACTGGAATCAAGATTGCTGGGAGAAATATCAATAACCACAGATACGCAGATGACACCACCCTTATGGCAGAAATTGAAGAGGAACTAAAGAGCCTCTTCATGAAGGTTAAAGAGGACAGTGAAAAAGCTGGCTTAAAACTCAACATTCAAAAAACTAAGATCCAATCCTATCACTTCATGGCAAATAGATGGGGAAACAGTGGAAACACTGACAGACTTTATCTTCTTGGGCTCCAAAATCACTGTGAATGGTGACTGCAGCCATGAAACTAAAAGATGCTTGCTCCTTGGAAGAAAAGCAAAGACAAACCTAGACAGCGTATTAAAATGCAGAGACATCAATTCGCCAACAAAGGTCCATATAGTCAAAGCTATGGTTTTTCCGGTGGTCATGTATGGATGTGAGAGTTGGACCATAAAGGCTGAGCACTGAAGAATTGATGCTTTTGAACTGTGGTGTTAGAGAAGACTCTTAAGAGTCCCTGGGACAGCAAGGAGATCAAACTAGTCAATCCTGAAGGAAATCAACGCTGAATATTCGTTGGAAGGCCTGATGCTGAAGCAGAAATTCCAATACTTTGGCCACCTGATGCAAAGAGCCAACTCATTAGAGAAGACCCTGATGCTGGGAAAGATGGAAGGCCAGAGGAGAAGGGGACCACAGAGGACAAGATGGTTGGATGGCATCACCAACTCAATGGACCTGAGTTTGAGCAAGCTCCAGGAGATGGTCAAGGACAGGGAAGCCTGGCATGCTGCAGTCCATGGGGTTGCAAAGAGTCGGACATGACTGAATGACAAGAACTGGAAGTCCAGTCGTTAGGACTCTGTGCTTTCACTGCCAAAGGACCTGAGTTTGATCCCTGGGTGGGGCATCAAAATGGACTTCCCTGGTGGCTCAGATGGTAAAGCGTGTGCCTGCAATGCAGGAGACCCAGGTTCAATCCCTTGGCCGGGAAGATCTCCTGGAGAAGGAAATGGCAACCCAGTCCAGTATTCTTGCTTGAGAAATCCCATGGACGGAGGAGCCTGGTAGGCCACAGTCCATGGGGTCACAAAGAGTCGGACATGACTGAGTGACTTCACTTTCACTTGGGGCATTAATATCCTACAAGCCATGCTGAGTGGCCAAAGGAAAAAAAAATGCAGAACAAATATGCCCCATTTAAAAAATAAATCAAGGATTTCTCCAGATTCCTCCATTTCCTGGTGGCCTCCTAGTTACCATGCCAGAGGCTCAGCCATTCACCAGTTCCTTTGGCTGGTTTCCAGTAAAATTCTTACCTCCCTTACTGCCTTACTGCTTACGATCCTCTGCAGCCTTGCAAATTATGATCCCCTCATTGGATCTATCATTTGTGCTCCTTGTAACAAAAACTTTACAAAAATAGAGATAAAATATAAAAATGTATAATAAATCTGGTTTTTAAACCCTGTTTGAAGCACAGATCTTCCAAAAAGCCTGAGTGACGGAGTATTCTTCTGTTATTCACAAGAAGTCCCTTTTGAGCATACCTGAATTTATGCTAATAAAGTGACTCAAAATGGGCTCTTAGTTTCCAAAGAGAGAGAAGTGCCATGCCAGGAAAACCAAGCGTACTAGTAGATTGTTGGAACTTTCAGCCCTATCCTCTAAGACCTGCAGAGAGAGGAAAGGGGTTGGAGACTGAGCTAAGTGGCCAATAAGACCAAAATAAAACTCTAGAAACCCAGAGCTCAAGGAGCTCCCTGGTTGGTGAACACTTTGATGCCAAGAAGGTGACATATCCTGAGCCCAAGGGCAAGGGCATGGAAACTCCAAGACTCTGTCCTATGTATCTTTTTCACTTGGTTGCTCCTGAGTTGTATCCTCTATAATAAGACTGTAAATATAAGTATAGTACTTTCAGGGAGTTCTGGAAATTATTCTTGCACATTAACAAACCCAAGATGGTCACAGGAATCCCTAGATTTAGCTCACTGGTCAGAAGCTTAGGTTGCCCTAGGATATAATAAAGGGAATGTGGTCTTCATGAGTACTTTTCGGATCAAGTGTTAATTTGAGGTCGTTAGCATCAGAATTTAATTAAAGCCAGGTGGTGTTAGAGGGGTCAGCAAGCTAGTGTCAGAACAGTATCAATCTCTCACTGTCAACCTACCAACTAACTAAGTTACTGACTTTTTCCCAACATAGTGTATTTTCATTAAGAAAAAAAAAATCAAAGAGACCAAACACCCCAGAAGAAATAATAATTACTTATGTACACCTGTCTCAAAGGATAACTAATATCCACAATATTGTAAAGCAATTATCCTCCAACTGAAAAATAAATTAAAAAAATTTTTTAAGATAATCAATGTGAACATTCTGTGTCTAGACAAACTTCAACATTTTAAATTTTGATGCAGAAAAATGCATCAAAGGGGTTATAGCAAGTTCTTCAATTTCTGATAAGGGAGAAAAATAGTATTGCTTGAATTATGCCCAGATAGCACAATCAGTTTTTAAATCTTCTGAAATGGAGAGGCCTGTTGTAACTCTGTTTTCTAATTAAATTCATGTGAAACCATAGAACAAAACTTTACTATTCCCTTGGATTTCTTTCATAAAGAATGGTTCCTTGAAGATCAATTTCCAAATTAATGTGTGGGGAAGGAATGACACCCAATTTTTTAAATTAACATACTTCTCTCAGTTAACTATTTGCAACAGTATGATGTGGAAAAAGGGAAGGAAAAAAAGTCAATATATCAAAGATTTTGTTTAAAATACTGGGGGCTGTCCTAAGATGGTAGAGGAATAGGATGGGGAGACCACTTTCTCCCTCACAAATTCATCGAAAGATCATTTCAACGCTGAGCAAATACCACAAAACTTCTGAACGCTGGCAGAGGACACCAGGCAACCAGAAAGGCAGCCTATTGTCTCAAAAGGAGGCAGGACAAAATATAAAAGATAAAAAGAGAGACAAAAGAGTTAGGGATGGATAACGGTCCTGTGGAGTGAGTCTTAAAAGAGGAGAAGTTTCCAAACAGCAGGAAACCTTCTCACTTGCGGGTCTGTGGGGAGTCTTGGAATCTCAGAGGGCAACATAACCGGGAGGAACAAATAAATAAATAAATAAAACCCACAGATTATGCACCTAATGGCAACTCCCAGTGGAGAAGTAGCCCAGACGCTCGCCTCCGCCACCAGCAAGCGGGGACTGGACAGGGGGACAGGGAGGCACCGGCTGCATTGTTTAGGGTAAGGACCGGGCCTGAATGCCCTGAAGGCAATTTGAGGGAGCTAACCTGAGATAGCAAGGCAAACCAAGGGATAGCCAGAGAGGGGAAAAAAAAAAAGAGGAAAGAGAGAGAACATTCCTGTGAAAAGCTCTAACCTAAGGCACTGCCATGTGCTCACAGAAGAAAGGACTGAGCAAATACCAGAGGAGAGCTAGCCCACTGCAGACTGGCCCATCCCCCATCCCCCGCCACAGGCAGGGAGGCAGGGACAGCCAGGAGTGGGGTGGGGGGTGGGGGGGGGCAGCCAGGAGTGGGG
>SJYX01018281.1:267159-308479 GCA_006410675.1 Oreotragus oreotragus | reverse complement strand
CTCACAGAACAAAGGACTGAGTGAATACCAGAGGAGAGCTAGCCGGCTGTGGACTGGCCCATCTCCTGCCAGAGGCAGGGGAGCAGGGGGGGGACAGCCAGAGCCAGAAAGGGGCAACTTGGCCCCAGAGACAGCATTCCCTACCAAACTACGAGCAGGCTTCCAGTTGCTAACCAAGTCTTCCTGGGATCCTGGATGGTTGACATCGGCCGGGAGGCTAGCCAGAGATCAACTCTCCAGAGGAGACACACAGCACACCTGAGACAGCGCACCCAGGAAACCAAGCAGCTGGGACAGGGAAGGTGATTATACACACTGTACCTGGGGAGTGTGCTCACCAAGCACCTGGTTGCCTGGGCTGCTCGGACCTGGGAAGGGCACAAAATGCAGGCCAAACCGAGTCTGTGCCTTTGTGGAGTACCCGGGAACCTGAACCTGAGCAGCTTAGACCTGGGAAGTGCTTGCAACCCAGGGCCCACCTTAGACAGTTCCCCAGCAGAGCAACTTGGAGCCTGAGCAGTGTAGACCGAGAAATCACACACGCCATGAGTAGGGGCAAACTCAGTGTGGACAAGACACTGTGAGCACTCCCCAAACACACCAGTGATATTTGTTTGTAATGTTCATCCCTCCCAGCAGCACAATTGAACAAGTGAGCCCAAATAAATGACCACCTTCGCCCCCTGTGTCAGGGCAGAAGTTAGATACTGAAGAGACTCGCAAATAGAGGAAGCCACAATAAACACAGAGGAAACTGCTTTGGAACTGACAAGTGCAACAGATTAAAACCCTGTAGTTAGCACTGGCTACATTGGAAGGGACCTAAAGACCTTGAGAAGTATAAAGTAGAGCAAGGAATTACCTGGGCATACACACCAAGGAAACCAGAATTGAAAGAGATATGTATATCCCAATGTTCATCACAGCAATGTTTACAATAGCCAGGACATGGAAGCAACTTAGATGTCCATCAGCAGACGAATGGATAAGAAAGTTGTGGTACATATACGCAATGGAATATTACTCAGCTATTAAAAAGAATGTATTTGAATCCGTTCTAATGAGGTGGATGAAACTAGAGCCTATTATACAGATTGAAGTAAGTCAGAAAGAAAAACACCAATACAGTATATTAATGCATATATAGAGAATTTAGAAAGATGGTAATGATGACCCTATAATGTGAGACAGCAAAAGAGACACAGATGTAAAAAACAGACTCTTGGACTCTGTGGGAGAAGGTAAGAGTGGGATGATTTGAGAGAATAGCATTGAAGAATGTATATTATCATATGTGAAATAGATCGCCAGTCCAGGTTTGATACATGAGGTGGGGTGCTCAGAGCTGGTGCACTGGGATGACCTTGAGGGATAGGATGGGGAGGGAGGTGGGAGGGCGGGAAGGTCGGAATGGGGAACACACATACACCCATGTCTGATTCATGTGAATGTGTGGAAAAAACCACCATAATATTGTAAAGTAATTAGCCTCCAATTAAAATAAAATAATAAATAAAATACTTTACAAGTAAGCTTAAGTCACCCTTTGACATAACCTAAAACGCTCATCAAAGAATTTTACATGTCCCAAAGAGAATAGAAATCATATATTTAAACTCACTTTTATCAAAGGGCCCACCTCTTTCTTCCCTTAAGCTGAGCCTGAATGTGATCAATTATCGAATGATCGAATTTTGATTTATTATTATAGATTCAGCCCAAGTACACAGAAAAGAGTTAACATAGCAGGCCTAAAACTACTGAAGGGAAGGCAGTCTTCAGGAAATTACTAAGAATGGCCTGCTTGCATGGCTGGCCCTTGGGTGGCACCAGGAAACTTTACTGGTAAACAGTTCCCTACACTGATAGAAAACTTTCCCTAACTGTAAGGGTGGCTCACTATGCCTAAATTGCTTATAAAAATAACGTGGATCATAGTGAGTATCTACTTTCCTTCTGGAAGTCTGGAATTTTGGTACATGCTAATCAGAAAGTGCCTACATGACCAGCACACAATAAAACCCCTGGTTGCTGAGTTGCTTAACAGGCTTCCCTGGCAGAAATGCTGCACACGTTACTGCGTTTCTATTGCTGGAGATGCTCTGTGTGACTGCTCAGGGGAGGAAGAAAGCAGAAGGAAGCCTGCATAGGACTTCTCCATAAAATTCCTTATACTAATTTTAGAAAGGCTACATATCCTTACTGTCTTAGCCATAACCTTATGCTGAATCCTGTGATCTAGTGACTCTCAACACACCATCCATGTTTTGATATTAAGTAGCCAAACCACCGGAGAAGGCAATGGCATCCCACTCCAGTACTCTTGCCTGGAAAATCCCATGGACGGAGGAGCCTGGTGGGCTGCAGTCCGTGGGGTTGCTAAGAGTCAGACACGACTGAGCGACTTCATTTTCACTTTCCACTTTCATGCACTGGAGAAGGAAATGGCAACCCACTCCTGTATTCTTGCCTGGAGAATCCCAGGGACGGGGGAGCCTGGTGGGCTGCCGTCTATGGGGTCGCACAGAGTCAGACACGACTGAAATGACTTAGCAGCAGCAGCAGTCAAATCATACAGGCCACCTGTGTTTTCCTTGACATTTCAAAATGCATTTTACAACTAAGATTAAATATATTTACATTTTAACAATTAGATGTTTTTTGTTATAATTAAATCACTAGATTAGAACTATCAATAAATGAGGCTACATCTATCATAAAACTTACAACTCAGTAACTATTTCTGACTTAGAACAAAATGTCAAGCTGGTGTTTAAGCAAAATAATGCACTTTCCCAGCTAGGCAGATTTGTCTTGTTTTTGAGAGGGCACGTTTCTCCCCCCAAAAGAAAAAAAAAGTATATTTGTTTCCTAAACTTGTTCCCAGTGAGACACTCTTCTTCTTAGTGATAGTTCTTTTTAAGATATTAAATTGTTACTTGCAGTTAAAATATCTTATATCCCACTTTCAGTTAATGACATTACTATCTAGTTCCAGGCTACTAAAAGCAGATATGTATACTTTTCAATTACAAACATTTCATGTAATTCTCTCTAGTTGTGAGAAAGTTAACTGAGGCTGGTTGATAGGGAGTCAAGGCCCCTTTAAGGAGTAGGTGAACATTCTTTCTTTTTCACAACCTTTTTCCTGAATCATGTAGGAGATGCTTCTTTTAAGCTCCCCGCCACCCGCCCCGCCACCCCTCACTGGCGCCCCAGCCCCAACAGGTATTGCAACAATACATCTCACTTGAGACCTGGCCTTTCTTTAGGTCTGGAACTAATGATTACACAGCACAATAATACAGCTTACTCATGGCTATGCTTTTCTTAGACTCTATATTAGTGATTATAACTAAAAAATCTTGCTTGGGAACCTGTTTCTTAAGACTTGTACCCCTGATTACACATCAACAGCGTATCTTTCCTGGAACCATCCTCCCTGGCTAATCTTGTACGGAAGTTATCTCAGGATGCATGCCTTGGGAAAGGGTCTGGTGGAACTCTTACAACCTTGAGGTATTCTTTTTATATAATGCCCTGCTTAAACTAGTGAGGGTGGGTACTCTCCTACCCGCTTCTGGTGCCTTTTGCTGGAGGCTTTCTCTATCGCTGTTACTGTAATAAAACTTTTGCACCAAGCTCTGTGTGACTGAGACCCCATCTTTGGTCCCAGAGTGAATTCCTCTCCTTTGGAGACCACAAACTTCAACACTGTTCACTGTAAGCTACCAGCTGGATGACTTCAACAAGGGTAAAAATCCTTTGGTGGCCCACTGTAGCCAACCTCCAGCAATTGTGCCTCAGGAACAAGACAAAGCATATACGTGCTGCTGTATCTGAACTGACTAAAGTAATTCTCTAGGTACAATTAGAAAATGAGGGAGTTTCTCCTAACAAACTATAACCACTGATTTTTACCATATTCTCCAATACTTCTTCAAATGCATACTTACGTTCATGCCTGCTGCCAGGGACATGTCGACACTCAATCTTTTGTCATGCTCTTTTCCATGGAAACAAACCAGGCCCTGAAAGAATCCATTACAACTTCTGTGACTAAAAATTATGCTTGGTAAGGAAACGATGAGTCAACTGTACAAAGATAAATTACAAGGATAATCATCATAGCTAACATATAATCAGAGGTAAATAATCAACATGCCAATTTAATTTACTACAAGAAATATACCCATCTATCTAACCAGAATATTTGTTTCCACATAAGGAGCATATTCTTTGTTTGTAGCCAAATTACAATCATGAAATTGTTTAATCAGGACAGAATCTGAACAGGAGGCATAATTAGAGAAAATATGTGCTCAATAACATCAAAGACATTCATGTCTATACTCTAAAAATTTAATAGTGATTTTAGTTGAATGATGGGATTACAGCTTATCTTAACTGCATTCTTTATATCCTTGGATTATCTGAATTGGTTATAAAATAATAGTACCTCTCTATTTTATAACCAGGAAAAAAAGTACTTCCATTTTGAAATAAACTAGGAAAAATAACCAGCTATTAAAATTAATAAAAAATTGTGGTTACATATGGCATAAAATTCCTAAGGAATAACATAACAAATATTGGGGGGAATCTATGTGATGAAAATTATGATTATTAGGACATTAGAAAAACTTGACTAAATGTCTCTAGAAGAACTGTTACAAGCATGTTAATTCTTACCAAATGAATTTATAAATCAGATGCTATTTACAATAACTATTCTTAAGTGAATTTATTTTTTTTTATTTTTATTTTTTGTGGGTCTCCTTGCTTTTATTTTTTTATTATTATTTTTTTTTGTATTTATTTATTTTTTTACACGAACTCCCAAACATGAACCCCCCTCCCACCTCCCACCCCACATCTTCCCTCCAGATCATCCCCATACACCAGCCCCAAGCATCCTGCATCCTGCATTGAACATAGACTGGCAATTCATTTTATTTATTTTTTAGATGAAGCAGAATTTCACAAAGTAATTCTTAAATTCAAGTTAATGATGAGTTGGAGATCAGCAGCTAAGTAGACACTGCAAAAGAATAAAACAAGATTTGCTATGGACAAGGAAGGAACAGAACAGGGGTCAGCAAACTATAGCCAATGGGTCAAACCTGGCTGCAGACAAATTTTGCATTTGCTGTCTCTGGTTGATTCCCTGAGTGAATAGCTACAACAGACTGTGTGGCCCACAAGCCTCATATATTTGCTATCTGGAATTTTACAGAAAATTTTACTCTTGCAAGAGGTACTTTAACTTTGCTGTCATGTCCATAGACTCTTCTCTAAGAGCTTCTAAGGGAGCCCATAAAGGCCAAGAGAAGGCTAATTTACAAGGTAAATACAATACATGAATACCACAAGTACAGAAGCTGGAAGGTATAAAAATAAAGGTTGAGAAGTCAGTGAATAGCAAAAGAAGTACGAACAATAGTAAGAGACTTTAAAAATACTGATGCCCAAGGCAACTAAATCACAGTATTTCACCCTGGTTTATTTTTCAAGTTCCTCAGTTGATTCTAATGTATAGCTCTGATAGAGAAGCACTGACCTAGGAGGAATAGCAAATGCAGAGTAGCTGAGTGATGTCAATGATGTAGCACAAGAGTAATGAACCAAACCTTAATGAATGAACCTTAACCTGCTGTTAAGGTGCCCAGAGATGTTCGAATCCAGTTTCCATAATCAGCGTTGTTCCTATATTTAAATTTCCATTAAAGCCCCATATTCTACATTGTTCAACATATTTATATACAATAAACCCCTGTTAATGAGATAGGCTAAGTGATTTTTCATTTCTTGAGACAAAAAGAGCCAATTTAGTTCAGAAATATGTATCAGAAATACAGTTGCATGAAACAGACCCCCAGCAGAAATATAAAACATTTGAAATTGTGAGAATATGATAATAAGGCAAAAAATCATATACAATTTCCTCCAGATACCAGGATTCAATGTCTCTTAGAAGTCCAGGTTATGTTGTGCCAAAGCCACTAATTAGACAATTGCCTTTGTGACTCATACATATACCCACTTAGGGTGAAGCACTGAGGCAATTGGTAGTGGCTGTATTATAGCAACTACAAAAAATAAGCAAAGTAGGGTTTGACAGTTATTTCTCTTCTGACAATGATATGCAAATTCCGATATAACCATGAGGTGCTGACCTTGGAAAGCATGACTGTATCTCTGTCATAGCTAGACATGGTGCTCAGTTACCATTCTAATATGCATGGAATAACATGGATTAGATCATAGGTTACTAAGTTTGAGAACCACTGGACTAAATGTGTCCAGTGTTCAGGCTCTTACAAATATACTCTCACATTCGTCTAAACACCACCACCCTATCTATCGTCACAGCTGTAGCATAGCCCTAATGACCAGCTGTTGTTTCACATTATCTAGTGTTACATCCTCTCCACTGAGCACAGTTGATGGTACCAATTCATACACTGCCTGCAGCTTATGACATGTGTAAACATGAAAAGGCACTGCACAAATAAAAACAAACTAGGCCAATTACATTCTCACTCTTTGGAATTTAAGTAGAAACAATGAAAACTAGGTTATTATGGCAAAGTCAGTCAGGAGGAAGAAAAAAAATAGTAGAGAGGAGAATAGAATGTAGAATAGCAGATCAAATAGCTGATTTAATTCAAGTCAACAACACAATGGAAAAGGTCTACAAACTCAATGTGCTTAAGTGCCTAGAGCCACCACAGATATAATTTGATGCCACATTATTATAAGATTCCTATGAAATATCTATCTTCCTTACTGTGGATATCTTACTGTGTATCTATATGTTAAATGTCTATATCTTGAGCTAATCCTGTGTCTTTCTTAAAAACTATTTTCAATGTGAAGTTTTTAATGATGTTATAAAATGAAAAATGGATTTAAGTTCTTATTTTTATTAAGTTCTTATTATTTTGACTGCATATTCTTTAATCTATCTTCATCATGTATGCAAACATTTTTCTTCCCACATTATAATGTGTCTGCCATGTTTATGTACAATTTAGAATGGTACCTGGAACTTGCTAAGAACTCTATGTTAGTTGTTACCTTTATCAGTGTGAAAACTAAATAGTCAAAAGTCCATAGAGTTAAACAATTGAAAAACTGACCACCTTCTGCACCCTGTAATACACAATCACCTAAAATACAATTGCTTGAAATACATAAAATAGTATGTCATGTGAGTATATGATTAAAAGAAAGCTTTTGGGGCACTGGAAATCTGTCAGTGTATGTGTTTATGAATAAAGGGGAGGTGGCACTCGAAGGTGCTAGGTCTTATTTCTTGAAACCAGAAATCCTATGCAATTTAGAAAATAGTGTAGAGTTGGGATACATAACCAGAACTTTGGCAGGAAGTAAAATATTTAGACCTAGTTATTACTTGGTGGTGGGGCAGAGAATAGACAGACCCACCACAACTCAGGCTAAAGGGCCTACAGGAACTGTGACAAAGTTATTGTCACAGGACTACACATCCAATGAAGTTAGGTTTTGGTACAATCACAACAGAGAAAACTAAAGAAGTCAAAAAGATCACAGATAGGTGGATACTTCTAAAATTGGCAGGGAAATTTATAAAGTGGCCTCATGATATCACTTTAGACTGTAGCATATGGCTGGACTTACTCTCTAACATTTCTGCTTAAGAGCTGGAAAAGTATAAATAGAAGTATCTTTAGGAAACAAGAAAATGAGATGAGGGTCACATGTGCTTAGTGGTCCAAGATATAGAAATGCAATACAAACACATCTGAATCAAGTGGTGGCTACACTCAAGTCTCATCCAAGGCAACCTGTTCCAATCATAGAGCTCTGGAGATGAGGCAGTCTCAGAGAGTAATGAATTTTAGTATATGACCTATCCTGTCATCCAGAGCAGAATGTACCAGGTGTGAGACACACTACCTAAGTGCTGTGTCATTACATGACTCAAAAACTGACTACCTAAGCAGGGGTGAGTTAAGTCACTTAAATCCTTGCATTGAGGAATAAACTTTGTGAAATGCAAAAAGGATGAAGCAGAGGGAGCTGAATATTAAATGACAGTGCTGGGAAACATGAGGTACAGCCAAGGACACTGGTGCAATAAGCAAAGTTTAGTAACGAATAACTGAAAATTTATGAGGAAGCAGAATAGAAATAAATCTAGGAAGTAAACTGAAGCTCAAGTGATAATGAAGAAGGTAAAAAAGCAGAGGGAAGGAGGAATTATTTAATTTTCTTTAGTTTTTAATTGTCTTATTCAAATACAAGATTTTCTTTATTTGGACTCCTATGAAACTTTTGTCTACCTTAGAATTGGCCACGCATAGTCGTGGGTGGTCCAAATTGCCTCACTGACCCGAGAGAGGTCTGTTTCTTGAAAATGAAAGAGGCTACAATACCAGAAATTGCTAACAGGATTCCAGCCACAACTGAAGCTCCCCCAAAAATGTGAGTCTGCTGGAACTGGTTAGTGTCACAGTAGGAGATAAGGAAGTGAGAATTCCACCCCCCCCCTCAATATATTAGAATAGAATGATAATAGCCACTCTGGAGTTCATCTCCAGAACTCTATCAGTGGAAACTCTACATGATAAAGCTGCTAATCAGGCATTTAAAACAATCAATGATGAGGTTGTGAGGGATCTGGGAACTGCTAACTGTTGCAATAGAGTAACTTCCAAGTTTCTCTTTAATGGCCAGGTGGTAAATATTTTAGGTTTTGCAAGTCATATGGTCTATGTCACAACTACTTTGCCACTGTAGCATAAAAGCAGCCAGAGACAATACATAAATGAATGTGTGGCCATTTTCCAATAAAACTAAAATCTGAGTTGTGTATAATTTTCATACATTATAATGTATTATTCTCCTTTTGAATTTTTTCAACTGTTAAAAAATGTGAACATCATTTGTTACTCATAGGCTGTAAAAGAAGAAACAAAACAAGTAGTGGGCCCACAGGCTATAGTTTTGCTGACTCTTGGTATATAGAAATGGAAGGTTGTAACAAAGATGGTCATGCAGATATTTTTTAACCTGAAAGATTATATTTAACATACTCAAGGATACTCTAATGACAGCAAACTTTCTGTTTAATGGACTACTCCTGTTCTTTTTTTAAACTATCTTAACCATTTTTAAGCGTATAGTTCAATAGCATTAAGTATATTCATACTGTTGAGCAACAAATCTCTGTATCTTTTTCATCTTGCAAAATTCAAACTCTATACCTGAGAAACAACTCATTTCCCCCCCTCCCCTCAGCTCCTGGCAACCACCAGATTTTTAAGAAACACTGTGCCAAAAGAGATCTGTCTATAGAAGGGGTTTAGCTCAGAGGATGCCAGCTTGCTCACACTATTCCACGCAGTGCCTTATAAAGTTGTCTAATCTACACTAAGAAACACAATTACATTGGATCAAAGATACACATACATACAAACATATAGCTGGAACGAAAATTTCACAAAGTACTTACCCTTTGCCGGATGGAGGATAATATTTTTTTTTCCTTTTTAAATTCTATCTTCATCTATTCTTTCCTAATCTATTCTAATCTATACAATTCCGTTTAAAACTATGGCCTAGTTTTAATAGTACCCAAGGAAAACTATTAACCACAAGCCAAACTAACACACTCATATTTAACACCATATGGGAAAAAGGTAACACTACAAACAAGTCAAAATTTTAAAGAAGCAGAAGCTGTGGGGTTATAAAAACATTTATTTATAAACACACTGTGTTGGCCTGCAACATTTAAACAAATTTTAACTAATGGCTCAAACTCAAGCTCCTTGTGGAAATTATGTCACTATTGGGCTGCATTTTTACTGGGCAAAAATAAACAGGAGCCAAGGAGCCAACCCATCACTGGGTTGCCTTCTAATTTTAGAGCAATTAAATGACTTTCATCCTTTGGCATAAAAGGTTCATGTTCCAGTGGACCACAAACCCAAACATACCCCCTTAGAAGCATCAAATGCTCTTTACCATTGAATTTGAACTCTTTTTTTCTTTTAAGAGAATTCTCTGTTCCATTGTCTATCAAAAGCAGATCAACAGAACAAAAACCAAAACAAAACAAAAAGCAAAGTTTCAAGAAATTAAATATCAAAACCATCTTATACATTTATTCCACCTGGACCTTGCATGCATTTGCAATTGCAAGCCCTAAAATAAAGGATGGAAACTAAAAGAACAAAGTAAAAGAAACAGAGACTAAGTGCATTAATTATACTAACTGCAACTGCAGAACACAAAAGTAAAGACCCAAAAACTCCTGCTGCTGGTACATAAATATCTAACTAAACTGGGATAAGTCAGGCCTGGTACACTTAAGAGGGCTTCCATTGTGGCTCAGCTGGTAAAGAATCCGCCTGCAATACGGGAGACCTGGGTTCCATCCCTGGGTCGGAAAGATCCCCTGGAGAAAGAAATGGCAACCCACTCCAGTAATCTTGCCTAGAGAATCCCATGGACAGAGGAGCTTGGTGGGTACAGTCCATGAGATGGCAAAGAGTTGGACATGGCTGAGTGAGTTAACACACACATTTGTATTCTTAGGAATACATATTTGTATTCTTAGGAATTAGAACTGGGCTATCAAAAGTGAACTGAAGCTGAAAGGATAGATAGCAAGCCAACACAATGAAGACAGGTGAGGCCACAAGGGCCAAAAGCAAGCAAAACTTATGACAAGGTAAAGCTCTCACAACTTTAGAAATCAACTATAAGCTAACAAAAATAAATACAGTATACAATTCATTGTGGGGGGGGGCGGGGGCGGGGAGATGAAGCTCTAAGTAAGCAGAATCTATGAATAAGCTAAAAATATGAGGTGCAAAAAAAAGTAAAACAAAGTGAATTGGCAAGTCGATAGGCAACAGAAATAAGACACAAAAGTTAAGAAGAATAGCTAAGTTACATAAACAGTACAATCCTAACATGAACTTCCACAAGCTCCTGCTGCTGAGTTTCCCAGAGCTTCTCTGGCCCCAGGTCCCATCCCTAAATGGGCATAACCATAAAAAGGTCTCTCAATAATTGGAATTTCATGTGATCCCAGTCATCATTAGTCATCATTTTCTCCCTATAAGTCACCAGCCAATAACCTGTCATTAGCTCACTGGAGAATTTGTCTTTAACAATCAGAAGTGCTTAACCAATTGTAAGAAGCAAAATAGCCCCTCAAGAGGAATGCAATTTAGGGAATTGGCTATGATCTTGCAGAAAATCCCTTATTTTAAAGATGCTGTGCAAACCAGCTTGTGATATGGAATTTATATTTTATACCAACTTCAGAAGGTGAGATTTTGAGGGACTTGCTAGATGCGGCAAATCAGCAGCAAGCAGCATTAGGGAGCTAAACCAGATAGAATAAAGTAGACATGTCATAGTGTCACTCATGCCTAAAATTCTTCTGAAGGAAACTGTACTGGAACAAGTCTACCTTAAGAAAGCATTCTTGTGACCAACTATTCCTTGTGTGAATCCACAGCTCTTCAGATCAAAGCTAAGTAAGGATCAGACCTGAGGACAGACATCCACAAGCCAGTCGATAGTGTATGACCAGTCGTGACATGAAAGCTATCCCCAAACAAGGATGAGGTGAGAAAATTAGATTGAACTTACAACTGAAGAAAAACAGAGGAACAAAAACTATGCAGCTGAAGTGAATGGATATGCAATGAAAGAATATACCACAGCCTGTGTAAGACTCATGAAGGATTTAAGTAAGATGAACTGGTAAGCACAGAAAATAGAAGCTAAAATTAAGCAGAAACTATCCATCAACAATCGAATAAAGAAGAGAGGATGAAGACTTCCTTGGTGGTACAGTGGATAGTAAATCATGTGCCAGTGCAGGGGACAGGGGTTCAATCCCTGGTCTGGGAAGATTCCACATGCCACGGAGCAGGCCCATGCACCACAACTACTGAGCTTGTGCTCTAGAGCCTGCGAGTCACAACCATTGAGCCTACATGCTGCAATACTGAAGCCCAGTGCCCTAGAGCCCATGTTCTGAGAAAAAGAGAAGCTACTATAATGAGAAGACCCATCCACCATAACAAAGAGTAGGCCCCACTCACTGCAATTAAAAAGCCAGTGTGCAGCAATGAACGCCCAGCACAACTAAAATAGAAAGAAAGAAAAACAAAAGAACAGAGGATAAGGAAACCAGATAGCAGCAGGAAGAGACTCAAGGATATAGAGAAAGTAGGGTCATGTAGTCATTTGTGAAACTACTGCTTCCAAAGATGGTTAGGTATGGCACTTTTGGATGTCCCATGACTGGGTTGTCTTCTAATTTTAGAGCAATTAAACGACTCTGGATATACCTACAGCAGATGAGTTGTGTTAGTCTAAAGCACTTCAGGATTATAAAAAGGGAAAGAAAAACATTTCCACATAGAAGTCAATACGGGGAATGTCCTAGACCTGCCAAATAACAATTGCTACCTCTACAGTCTCAGGAAACTTAACCCACAGACAATCAGATTCACAATTTAATGACAACTGGGCAGCAGAGAGAACAAGAGCACAAACAGATAGTTTGCAGAGAGAAAGATGATATAGAATGGAGGCCACATCTACAGAGACTGCACAAGCTCAAGTTATGAATGAGAAAAAGAAAAAAAAAAAACAACTAAGTATTCAGTAGCTTAGTAAGCAGAGACATTACTTTGCCAACAAAGGTCCACCTAGTCAAAACTGATTTTTCCAGTAGTCATTTATGAATGTGAGAGTTGGTCTAGAAAGAAAGCTGAGTGCTAAAGAATTGATACTTTTGAACTATGGTGTTAGAGAAGACTCTTGAGAGTCCCTGGGACTGCAAAGAGATCCAACCAGTCCATCCTAAAGGAGATCAGTCCTGAATATTCATTGGAAGGACCTATGTTGAAGCTGAAACTCCAATACTTTGGCCACCTGATGTGAAGAGCTGACTCATTGGAAAAGACCCTGATGCGGGAAAGACTGAAGGCAGGAGGAGAAGGGGACGACAGAGGAGATGGTCGGATGGCATCACTGACTCGATGGGCATGAGTTTGAGCAAAGTCTGGGAGTTGGTGATAGACAGGTAAGCCTGGCATGCTGCAGTCCATGGGGTTGCAAAGAGCTGGACATGACTGAGCAACTGAACTGAACTGATTCAGTAGCTAGGAGGCAGAGGAAGACAGAGTATGAGGAAATCAGATGGAAGTAGAAGTAAGATGACATGCAGAAAACCAGAGAAATAAACTGAATCACATTAATAATACCACAATGGAGTCAAGTTCTGTAAACTTCTTAAACTGATCCAAATGAGCCCATTTCTTACAAAAAATTTTGGATTGCAAAGAATAAACCCTGAAAAGGAATATAATGTGGAGTTGGTTATTTTGAAGCAATAAGGTAGTTGATTGTGGATGTTGCTGTTCAGTAGATAAGTCATGTAGACTCTTTGCAACACCATGGACTGTAGCCCGCCAGACTTCTCTGTCCATGGGGTTCTCCAGGCAAGAATATTGGAGCAGGCTGCCATTTCCTTCTCCAGGGGATCTTCCTGGACCAGGGATTGAACCATGTCTCCTGCATTGGCAGGCGGATTCTTTACCACTGAGCCACCAATGTAGACAGCCAAGCAAATCACTTTCACATCCCAGAACATAATACTAATGACATACAAAGAATTCAGTCTGGCTATCACCTGTGTGCTCAGAAACTTAAAATTGTGAAATATGGACAGAAACAGGTCATCAGTAGTGGAGACTACAGGTGAAAAACTGCTTTAATAGGTTATGATGGGAGATGAGTCATGAACATGAGGAAATCCACTATGACTCTGAGAGCAAAAGTTACTGAAGCAGAACATCACAGAGCTGATACTGGCAAACAGCCTACAGGCCAAATCCAACACCATCCCTCTTTTTTATCTAAATATGGTTTTACTGGAACACAGCCACATTTGTCTGTTTATGTACTGTTTCTGGCTGCTTTCACTACAATGGCAAAACCCACATGGTCTACAAAGCCTAAAATATTTACTATCAGGCTCTTTATAGAAAAAGTTTGCCAACTTCTGCCACAGAGGACAAATAGGCCAGTGGTAACAAAACTAAGAAGTCACAAAAGAGAAACAGGGGCAGAAAGAATATTTGTCATGTTAAAAAGCAGAACACTAAAGATTCTGAAATTTTTTCTGCTGAGATCCCCACTAGTACTCTATTATCCCCTGAACCCTGAATTTGCTGGACATTTAGACAAACTAATTAAATAACACAGACCAAAGAGAAGATCCTCAGGGGGAAAAGATTTGTATTTAAAAGTAAATGAAGCATGAACTATATGAAATTACAAAGATAAACTATATTTATCTTTACTATGAAATGCAAGGGGAAAATAAACCATAAACAAAAAAGATACTTGAGATACATAAACAACTTCTATGTCAAATCGAGGAAAACGTGAGGAAAATATATCCGTGACATATATGGTAGATTAAAAATCAGTGCAAAAAAATAAACTCAAAAATAAGACCCAAGAAAGATATTAACTGTTCCATCTCATTAGGAATCAAATAAATTAAAATATCAAGGGAGACCACTTCTCACTTTGCAACTGGCAGATTTTTAAGAGCCATAATGTAGTATATTAGTAAGGATGTGAGAAAAAATAAGTATCCACATACATTAGAGGAATTATACTTTTAATCCAGCCATAGGAAACAAACATGGATATGTGCAAAAACTTATTTACAGGGATGTTCACATGAAGCATTATTCACACAAACTTAGAAGGGCAGCGATTGAACAAACACCCAAATACCAGATACAAATTATTTTTTACATTATAATGCCAATTAAAATATGTTTGTGCTGTGCTGTGCTTGGTCGCTCAGTTGTGTCCGACTCTTTGCGACCCCCTGGACTGCAGCCCACCAGGCTCCTCTGTCCATGGGGGTTCTCCCCAGAGGGATGGTACGGGGAGGGAGGAGGGAGGGGGGTTCAGGATGGGGAACACATGTATACCTGTGGCAGATTCATGTCGATGTATGGCAAAACCAATACAATATTGTAAAGTAATTAACCTCCAATTAAAATAAATAAATTTATATTTTAAAAAACTGGCAAAGGTAGCAGACCTAATTCAATATTATTGAAAACTAGGAAATTTTATTCTGGAAATACAAGGTAGTTTCATTTCAAGGAAAGGTATTAAATATAACAAATACAACAAAAAGGGCAAAGAAAAAGATTTACTTCCATGTTTAACACTTACTTGACTGAGATTCCTGTTATTACGTCCAGATCACATTTTTAGACATCAATGAGAGGATTAATTCCTCCTAATCCTGAAAGCCATTTAGGGTTTGATATAGCAAATTACCAAAGCCACAGCCCCCTACATTACCCCCTGCACTGACTGCTAGGAGAGTGATTATATCCCAAGTAACCTGTGTATCAGATTCACTTTTGGGCCTACGTAGGGTAGAAGACATTCTGAAGAAGGCAAACACGGGAAATGATAATGTAAGAATAAAAAGAAATAACAAACATAAAGACAGTCATTTCTAAGTCATGCAAAGAAAGACATGTGGCAAGGAAAAGGATCCTTTAAGGGATGATAATATTAACAACATGGTCCATGAAGATTCTATTACTCTACCAAGAACTCAAGCCAATATCTAGATGACTATTAAGTCATGCACATAATGCACAGATCATGAGACACTTTTCAGTGCTAACTAAAGTATAGCTGTGTTACTGTTATTACAAGTATTTTGAATAAAAATCACCTTGAACGTCTGCTTTATCACCTCAAGTCTTCCTGTCTTTTTTTTTTTCACTTTATTTTACTTTACAATACTGTATTGGTTTTGCCATACATCAACATGAATCCGCCATGCGTGTACATGAGTTCCCAATCCTGAACCCCCTCCCACCTCCCTCCCCATACCATCTCTCTGGGTCATTCCAGTGCACCAGCCCTAAGCATCCTGTATCCTGCATCGAATCTAGACTGGCGATTCGTTTCTTATATGATATTATACATGTTTCAATGCCATTCTCCCAAATCATCCCACCCACTCCCTCTCCCTCTCCCACAGAGTCCAAAAATCTGTTCTATATATCTGTGTCTCTTTTGCTGTCTCACATACAGGGTTATTGTTACCATCATTCTAAATTCCATATGAGTGAAGTAAGCCAGAAAGAAAAGTCTTCCTGTCCTAAAGACTTTATGTATATATATTGTAGAGCAAGGATAGCATGCTATGGTCCATGGGCTGAATCTGGGTTGCTACCTGGTTTTGTTAATGAAGTTATATTGGAGCACAGTCCTGCCCACTTGTTTCCATATTGTCTATGACTGTTTTCATGCTAGAGAGTGTGACACCCAGCTCTACCACTGGCTGTCTGTTTTACATGGGTAGCAACACCTCTCCAATCCTCAGTTTCATTATCTATAAAGTAGGAAAAAAATCCTACTTCCCAGAGTTAATTTAAAATTAGATAACAAATATGTGTAAAGCATTTGCCTAGAACATAAAAGGCACCTATAACTGATAAGCACTACTATTAATATTATATGATTTCAGAAATTTCCAAAAGCTGTGTATAGGTGCTAGATGACTAGCCTAGAGAGAAAAGAAGAAAAAACAACAGACCTGCTGTCACAAAAGCAAGAGAGGATGGATAACATGTCTAGAGAAGTACTAGGAAAAGAAATGGCATTCAGACAGGAAAAGCCAAATTTATACAACCCATTTGGGCCCATATAAAGTGACAGGACTTTTTAAATTGCATGCTAACATTCGTATCCTTATATGTAAACAATGTCATTTCAAAATACATTGTGGTAAATGACACAGAACTCAGGGACTCTCTTTGTATCCATGAATATTTCCGACTTTTCTGTAGGGAAAAGACCACTTTTCTATCATTCAGGTTACCTGTGCAGGCTAATCTACCTAATTATGCCAACAGAATTATCCAAACACCAAAGAGAAAAACCAAGAACATTATGTTATGAAGGCACCATCTCAAGACCATCCCTATGAGAAAAGGTGACTTTTATTGCTTCCATGAAAAATGGCAGATACCAAGAAATGATCTGACCCTTGGGTATTAACTTTGGATAGAGGAGCTTAAGATAGGGGTGGCTTTTGCAGAGATCTCCCAAGAATGGCCATTTTATAGATGCTGCCTCGTTTATGAACCATTTCAGTACTCCTTGAAGTATATTAGGGAGTCAGTCTCTAAGGAGCCAAAAATGAATGCTGCTGCTAAGTCACTTCAATCGTGTCTGACTCTATGCGACCCCAGAGACGGCAGCCCACCAGGTTCCCCCGTCCCTGGGATTCTCCAGGCAAGAACACTGGAGTGGGCTGCCATTTCCTTCTCCAATGCATGAAAGTGAAAAGTGAAAGTGAAGTCGCTCAGTCACGTCCGACTCCTAGCGGCCCCACTGACTGCAGCCTACCAGGCTCCTCCGTCCATGGGATTTTCCAGGCAAGAGTACTGGAGTGGGATGCCATTGCTAGTCCAATTTAAATGGGTTACACTAAAAGATGCTGTTACCTCTGAAATTACTAATCCAAAGTGCTATATTCTTGTCTGCTGCTTAAATAATAAGCTTCTACTAATGAGCTGGCTTTTGATAAGAAGTATGCAGCTCCATAGACTGATAAAGAAAAACTCTCAGTAAGTCTGGTTTGAAAGAATAGACTCTCACCAAAGGGACTGTAATCAGTGCATGCTGATATTATTTATGACATGCAGCTTATGCCACCTAGTTTTCTTAGGAACCATTTCAATTCTTCTGATCCTCTGAAGGGTGATCTCAGACTGGGCAAGCATATAACCTACCCCAACTGTTTTGAGAAGGATATATCATAGACTAAACTGCAGGCTTTAAAATTACTGGCCCCTAGAAATGACATTCCTACAAGCCTCCCTGATAGGAGTCAAGACAATGTCAGTCTTTCCTCCTTCACTTACCTTAATCACTGTGTTACCTTAACCACTGAAAAGACCCACTCTTCTGCTGCACAGGCACTCACATGGAAAATCTGGTAGACTCTCTAAAACACTTTTCAAAGATATTCGCCACAGTTCAGCCTAGTGAGGGGTTACAAAAAGGAAAAAGATTGCTTTCATCATCTGTGACCCTCCTATACTCAGTTTGGTCAGCCTCCATTGCACTGAGAGAGGGTGGAAGGTACTAAACAGGAAAATGGGAAGGGGGAGAAACACACAGTATTTTTAGATCCAATTCAACAATTTTTAATGCCATTTTTATACCAAAATGGAAAAACTTCTGATTTAAGTTATGATACACTATTTATTGGTTATTTATTCTTTTGTCTACTCTCACAGGAATGAAAGTCCCATGATGGCAGGACTTCGTTAATATTTAGAACAGTCTCCAGCACTCAGTGAGCACCTAATAAATATATGTTGAAGGAAGAGGGAAAGTGCCACATCAGAACCACCTCTTTTCTACCAACTGGGGAACCCCACCAAACCACCAGCAACTTACCAAGACTTCCCAACCATCTCACAAAGACATCCAGGGCAACAATGCTTCATTCTGGTTTGCTGGTAAACCCACTGGGCACGATGCCTCAGGATAAGTGACAAGTAGGTCTTACTTGTTACTTGTTGCTCTTGACCAGTGACAAGGTTTCTAGCTGCCCAAGAATCTGCATTTTTAACAAGTATCCCAGGTGACTATATGAATAATAAAAAATGTACATCATGGACATTTCCTTTATTAGAGGAGCACAATCTCAGAGGCTATTAAAAAAACCTTTCACAGTGTGGAATAAAAATGTTTGTCTCACATGGCCTCCATGGACTTAGATGGAATCTAGAGAAAGCACTAAGTGGAAGACACAGTACTGGGCTAGGATTCAAATCTATTTTCTATACCAACCAGCTATGATTTTGTAAGAGATCATCTGCAGAAATGCAAGAATGGGAAAAGAGGTTAGGCTCAGTAGTCTCTAGTATAGTCTTAATATTTTAAGACCTTTTTTCATGTCATAATGGGAAGATATGAAGTAACTGCCTAGGCCTAGTAAGACTACCTTTCCTGGCCCATCCCACTAACTGGGCAAGCCCACCAGAGCCACTGACCACTTACTAAGACTTCACAATGGTTTGATAACCATGTGCAGGATGCTGACTTGAGCCTCTTCCAATTCTCTAGTAACCTCACTGGCCAGGCAGGGCTCAATATACCTCTTCACCTGTGGCATGGTTTCTGATCAAGTTTGGTGTCACCTGTAGGATAGGGAGAAGGAAGAAAAACAAAGGTAAGAATGGTCAAAGTATGACATCTAGCTTTAATTTTACTTTTACCACCTTAGACAAGTCATTTAGTCCACACCATGGACCTCAGAATTCACTCTTGTCAAGCACTATTATTAGCATCACAATTATCTTCTTTATCTGGCAAAGACTCTTATAACACCCACATTTAATAAGGATCCTTGCTTCTATTTTTTTTATGGGTTAAATTTTTTTTTTAATGAGACATTTTGGGTACAGAGGCACCAAGTAAATATACCAAAGCATTAGAACTCAAATCTGAAATAATGCTGATCCTCCTAGCTGCCTACCCTCTTTAGAGCTCAATCAATATCCTATCTTTGAATGGAGGTAAACCTGGTATCTTAGGGGCCCTTCTGTCTGGCAATTATGACTCTTTATTCCATGCTGCTGCTGCTGCTAAGTCGCTTCAGTCGTGTCCGACTCTGTGCGACCCCACAGACAGCAGCACACCAGGCTCCTCTGTCCCTGGGATTCTCCAGGCAAGAACACTGGAGTGGGTTGCCATTTTATTCCATATTCCTGACTAAAAGTGAACTAAACCTCCATCTAATCATATGGCACTTGGTTCACACTGATAAGGAAAGGTAACAAAACCCTTGGCTCTGGACCAAGGCCTGTCATTTACAATCTCAACTCCCACCAGGATTCACCTTACCCATACATGAAAAGGAATAGAAATATCTTTTCCCTTATCAATTGTGTGCATTACCAAAAGGATCACGAGGAACTAGGCAGGCCCATAGCTAGTCCTCTACCTCCAAGACCCAACCACAAGGAGGAATGGAGCTCTGAGACCTGAGGCCCACACAGGATAAGCCAAAGTCCCCAAAGTGTTCTTTCTAAGGGAGCAGCCTACTGCCTCTAAGTTTCCCAGTCCCTAGCTGCTTTGCATGAAAAGCAAACCCAGAAATCTAGCAATTCAGTGATGACCCAAAGCTCAGGATATTAATTCACTAGATGCTGGCAATACCAACTATTATAACTAGACTTCCTCTTACTGCAGGGAGGTGCAGGCAACTTTCAAATCCCAGAAGACCCAAGGAGCAGTTTCTCAGGGTTTATTTTTAACTGTTTCACCTACAGTTAAACAGAATACAGCATCCTATAATTTACTAGTGATAATGAAGCCCAAGAGAAAGCTCTCCCACCATAAGTTAGGAAGATTCATACTGGATAGTGTAAGTATTGGGGGGTGAGGGTGAGGCAGCTTTGATAGGTTTGAGCCTTTTCTTTATTGGATAAAGTAAAGCAACCATTGCTGCACACCCATAAGCAGCTATTCCCACCAGCAATTTTTTAGCTTAAGTCCAAAGGGGCAGGGGTGGGAAAGGAATGTGTATAGGTCCTAATTGGGAAATACACAGTAAGTGTAAAGCCTGACTCATGAAATGCCTGCACTAAGGAACCAAGAATAGTTAGTAGTTAGTGCCTTTCTCTAAAGATAGAGGTCTTATTTCCACCACACCCTATTCCCATCTGGCCCAGCTCTTTTCCAAACTAAACTGCTCCAGTTCCCAGCTTCCTCACCAACCCATTTATTCCACTTCTGTTCAGGTCAACAAATTTCAAAATGGAAACCATTTCAATGTTTGTCTTAACTTTGCTGGTCATAAACACACCGTGAGAAAAAAATTCCAGAAATACATTAAGAATAGAAAGCAAAAGTCACAGAATCCAAGAAAGTTAACACTTGGGATATATTCTTCTTTATAACTTTTATGTACATGTACAAACGTGAATTTTTTATTTTTATTGGAGGATAATTGCTTTAAACTATTGTGTTTGTTTCTGCCATACATCAACATGAATCAGCCACAGGTATACATATGTCCCTTTCCTCCTGAATCCCCCTCCCATCTCGTTCCCCATCCCATCCCTCTAGATTGTCACAGAGCACGGGGGTGAGCTCCCTGTGTCACACAGCATAATCCCACTTGCTATCTATTTTACATATGGTAATGTTTGTGTTTCAATGCTACTCTCTCCATTCATCCCATCCACTCCTTCACCCACTGTGTTCGCAAGTCTGTTCATGTCTGTGTCTCTACTGCAGCCCTGTGAATAGGTTCATCAGTACCATCTTTCTACATTCCAGATGCATGCATTTAACAAATTGGATGAAACCATAGCCTTTCTTTCAATTAATATACTGGGTACATCTTTCCAAGTCAAAAATTCATCTACAAGACAACTTTTAATGCCTATGTTGTATTATTACATGAATACACCAAAAAATTTATTCAAATTCCTATTAAAGAACGGGTAAATTTTTTCCATTTTTTATTGGTATGAACATTCCCATACCTAAATCGTTTAAAATATCCTTAGAATATTTTTGAAGAACACTTAAAAATTTATTTAGAATATTTAGGGTATAGCCCTAGAAATGAAACTGCTAGGTCAAAGGATATGCAACATTTATTATGGCCACTAATATATACTGCCAAATTGATCCTACAAAGGATTACATGGAAATTGGTTCTATCCCACCAATGCTGCTGCTGCTGCTGCTAAGTCACTTCAGTCGGGTCCGACTCTGTGCGACTCCACGGACTGCAGCCCACCAGGCTCCTCCACCCATGAGATTTTCCAGGCAAGAGTACTGGAGTGGGGTGCCGTTGCCTTCTCCATCCCACCAACGCTAGTGTAACATTTTAAAACCTTTGCCCATGTGATAGATGTTAAGGGTAATACTGCATTTTTTTTAATGAATACAGATATTTTTTACTTAAGAGAATTACAAAGATGTGCAAGATATAGCCTCTGCCTTTGAACTTAAATGAGACAGACACAAACAGGTAACATTTACTATTATCATATTCATGATAAAAAAGGTTTCAGTTCATGGTGCCTCCTTTGAGTCTGCAGCTATTGCCAATAGAGAAGGTCCAAGAGAATATTATTAAACAGCAACCCCAATTTTAAAAATCCATTTACTAAAATTCCAAGGAGTTGGGCTAATGCTATCACATCAGTGGCACTTGCTATCACTTTGTTGTTTCTCCTTCCTCAGTTCTTAAAGGAAAGAACCAAGTGGAAGCTGCTCAGGGAACAACCTGCTCCCTCTCCCCCCAAAGCCAGTGAAGTGAATGAAGTGTAGGGCAGTATATTACTGGAAGCATTTACTGATGTTGGATCTGAACTTCCATTTTTCGTTCTCCTATTTCCAGTAAACAATGATGAGCTGCAGCCATTTTCTTTAGGAAACAACATGTCTTCTCTTCTTGAGACTCTTATTCCCAGGCAGATATGTTTATACATAATATCCATGCCAACTTGGAAAATAACAGATAAGAACCAAAATAAATTATTTTTCAGCACCATGATGGGTCAGATACAGATGAAATCAAAACAGATAACAACACAAGTACTTTTAAAAACCCACCCAACAAAGATGAAGGGATAGGCAATAAAGCAAATACAGCAAAATGTTAACTGTACCATCTAGGTGGTTACAGCAGCACACCAGGCTCCTCTGTCCCTGGGATTCTCCAGGCAAGAACACTGGAGTGGGTTGCCATTTTATTCCATATTCCTGACTAAAAGTGAACTAAACCTCCATCTAATCATATGGCACTTGGTTCACACTGATAAGGAAAGGTAACAAAACCCTTGGCTCTGGACCAAGGCCTGTCATTTACAATCTCAACTCCCACCAGGATTCACCTTACCCATACATGAAAAGGAATAGAAATATCTTTTCCCTTATCAATTGTGTGCATTACCAAAAGGATCACGAGGAACTAGGCAGGCCCATAGCTAGTCCTCTACCTCCAAGACCCAACCACAAGGAGGAATGGAGCTCTGAGACCTGAGGCCCACACAGGATAAGCCAAAGTCCCCAAAGTGTTCTTTCTAAGGGAGCAGCCTACTGCCTCTAAGTTTCCCAGTCCCTAGCTGCTTTGCATGAAAAGCAAACCCAGAAATCTAGCAATTCAGTGATGACCCAAAGCTCAGGATATTAATTCACTAGATGCTGGCAATACCAACTATTATAACTAGACTTCCTCTTACTGCAGGGAGGTGCAGGCAACTTTCAAATCCCAGAAGACCCAAGGAGCAGTTTCTCAGGGTTTATTTTTAACTGTTTCACCTACAGTTAAACAGAATACAGCATCCTATAATTTACTAGTGATAATGAAGCCCAAGAGAAAGCTCTCCCACCATAAGTTAGGAAGATTCATACTGGATAGTGTAAGTATTGGGGGGTGAGGGTGAGGCAGCTTTGATAGGTTTGAGCCTTTTCTTTATTGGATAAAGTAAAGCAACCATTGCTGCACACCCATAAGCAGCTATTCCCACCAGCAATTTTTTAGCTTAAGTCCAAAGGGGCAGGGGTGGGAAAGGAATGTGTATAGGTCCTAATTGGGAAATACACAGTAAGTGTAAAGCCTGACTCATGAAATGCCTGCACTAAGGAACCAAGAATAGTTAGTAGTTAGTGCCTTTCTCTAAAGATAGAGGTCTTATTTCCACCACACCCTATTCCCATCTGGCCCAGCTCTTTTCCAAACTAAACTGCTCCAGTTCCCAGCTTCCTCACCAACCCATTTATTCCACTTCTGTTCAGGTCAACAAATTTCAAAATGGAAACCATTTCAATGTTTGTCTTAACTTTGCTGGTCATAAACACACCGTGAGAAAAAAATTCCAGAAATACATTAAGAATAGAAAGCAAAAGTCACAGAATCCAAGAAAGTTAACACTTGGGATATATTCTTCTTTATAACTTTTATGTACATGTACAAACGTGAATTTTTTATTTTTATTGGAGGATAATTGCTTTAAACTATTGTGTTTGTTTCTGCCATACATCAACATGAATCAGCCACAGGTATACATATGTCCCTTTCCTCCTGAATCCCCCTCCCATCTCGTTCCCCATCCCATCCCTCTAGATTGTCACAGAGCACGGGGGTGAGCTCCCTGTGTCACACAGCATAATCCCACTTGCTATCTATTTTACATATGGTAATGTTTGTGTTTCAATGCTACTCTCTCCATTCATCCCATCCACTCCTTCACCCACTGTGTTCGCAAGTCTGTTCATGTCTGTGTCTCTACTGCAGCCCTGTGAATAGGTTCATCAGTACCATCTTTCTACATTCCAGATGCATGCATTTAACAAATTGGATGAAACCATAGCCTTTCTTTCAATTAATATACTGGGTACATCTTTCCAAGTCAAAAATTCATCTACAAGACAACTTTTAATGCCTATGTTGTATTATTACATGAATACACCAAAAAATTTATTCAAATTCCTATTAAAGAACGGGTAAATTTTTTCCATTTTTTATTGGTATGAACATTCCCATACCTAAATCGTTTAAAATATCCTTAGAATATTTTTGAAGAACACTTAAAAATTTATTTAGAATATTTAGGGTATAGCCCTAGAAATGAAACTGCTAGGTCAAAGGATATGCAACATTTATTATGGCCACTAATATATACTGCCAAATTGATCCTACAAAGGATTACATGGAAATTGGTTCTATCCCACCAATGCTGCTGCTGCTGCTGCTAAGTCACTTCAGTCGGGTCCGACTCTGTGCGACTCCACGGACTGCAGCCCACCAGGCTCCTCCACCCATGAGATTTTCCAGGCAAGAGTACTGGAGTGGGGTGCCGTTGCCTTCTCCATCCCACCAACGCTAGTGTAACATTTTAAAACCTTTGCCCATGTGATAGATGTTAAGGGTAATACTGCATTTTTTTTAATGAATACAGATATTTTTTACTTAAGAGAATTACAAAGATGTGCAAGATATAGCCTCTGCCTTTGAACTTAAATGAGACAGACACAAACAGGTAACATTTACTATTATCATATTCATGATAAAAAAGGTTTCAGTTCATGGTGCCTCCTTTGAGTCTGCAGCTATTGCCAATAGAGAAGGTCCAAGAGAATATTATTAAACAGCAACCCCAATTTTAAAAATCCATTTACTAAAATTCCAAGGAGTTGGGCTAATGCTATCACATCAGTGGCACTTGCTATCACTTTGTTGTTTCTCCTTCCTCAGTTCTTAAAGGAAAGAACCAAGTGGAAGCTGCTCAGGGAACAACCTGCTCCCTCTCCCCCCAAAGCCAGTGAAGTGAATGAAGTGTAGGGCAGTATATTACTGGAAGCATTTACTGATGTTGGATCTGAACTTCCATTTTTCGTTCTCCTATTTCCAGTAAACAATGATGAGCTGCAGCCATTTTCTTTAGGAAACAACATGTCTTCTCTTCTTGAGACTCTTATTCCCAGGCAGATATGTTTATACATAATATCCATGCCAACTTGGAAAATAACAGATAAGAACCAAAATAAATTATTTTTCAGCACCATGATGGGTCAGATACAGATGAAATCAAAACAGATAACAACACAAGTACTTTTAAAAACCCACCCAACAAAGATGAAGGGATAGGCAATAAAGCAAATACAGCAAAATGTTAACTGTACCATCTAGGTGGTGAGTATACAAGTTTTCACTGTCAATTCTTCCAATTTTTCTGTATGAAAATTTTCATAACAAAATGCTGCTAAAAGTCCAGCAAGCAGCATGCAAATAACACTATAAGGTCTTTGCCTCCATTCTGCTGCTAGAATGAGACTCTCATTCTCTGCATCTTGCTTTTTTAGATCTAGATTTCTTACATCAGACTTGGAACTCTCCAACTTTTTAATGAAGTGAAATGCATGACAATATACTCAGGCAGGTTACCAACACAACATGTGGTAGGTTAGGGAAGGTTGAGAGAGGAGGGCCCTAAGCTCCTGGAAGTGCAGGCTCACCACCTGTTATGTCTGAATAAGTGAATATTTCAGAAACCCCATTTCTCAGTTAAAAATTAACATTCAGACCCTCTAAACACTTGCCTCAGCCTACTTTTCTGCTTTATCTCATATGAATTCCTTATTTTCCACATTCTCATTGCAAAGAGCTGTGTAGGAAGGAGGGGGGCAAGGGATAAGGAACCAAAGCATGATATGTCCATATGCTTGAAGTTAAGATATAACAAAAGGAATTTTAATTTCTAGGGTTGAAACTCAAAACTTAATGTTGAAGGACACGGTACAACTGACAGACTGCAGGATTCTGGGGAAAGCCTTATAATCAATCTCCTAGTTTGAAGTGTGTCCTGATTGGCCCATCTGTAAAACAGGAAGAAGACTCATCATAATGATCAATGAGATAAATAAATGAGTTTCTGAGATGTTAAAAGTATCTCTAGTGAATGGGGAGGGGAATGAAACCACGACTGTTGAGTAACGATCCAAGATAGGATAGGCAATCTTTTTCCAGGGCTAGGCTTTAAGGGTCACCATGTCTCTACTGTGGTTCCTCACTCTGCTGTTATAGGTCAAAGAGGCCACAGACAAAACATCAACAAATAAGCATAGCTGTGTTCCAACAGAACTTTATTTGCACAACTAGGCAGACCATGAGCTGTATTTGTCCACCTCTGATCTAGAATGTGAAGCCTACATAGGAATACCATTTGGAGGACCTGAGGAGGAGTGAAAAGAGGATGAGTCTACATATAGGAACCATTTAGCAAACACCAGACAGTAAGGATGAGGCTCCTGATCTGATAGCTTTTACCCAGGTTCCACCAAGGAAGAGACTGTCAGCAGCAGCAATAGTAGCAACATCTGTAAATACCAAGGACTGAAATCCAAACACAAAAATAGCATTATCTCATGAGAAATTCTTGAGAAGATATATCCATAACTAGAAAGAAACAGCAAGTTTCTGACTACACACATTTTGAAGAAATAGTTGACAGTTCAGAGCCTGTGGAGATCACGTTTGCAGGCACACAATAAATGTTTGTTGATGAGCCATTCATTTATTCATCCAATAAACATTTACTGAGGCCTACGAATGTGCCAGGCTGGGCTCTGGAGATGAAGACACTGTCCCTGCCCTCAAGGAGCTCACAGTCTAACTGATAACACAGGAAGGGAGACAGGCATATACACAGACAATTACAATACAACCTGATAAGTGCTGTAACACTTATCAGGTTGTATTATAATGGCCGATGTAAAATTCATTTCCAGGGGGCGCTGCTCCAGGCTGCTGCGGGCTGTAACATCAAGAGAGGGGAGGAACAAACTGAAGAAATCAAAGGTTAAGTGCTTTTGGGCTATTTAAAATATGCAGGCTCTCCCTAACTCCTGATCATAAGTGAATTTGGTAACTAAATACTGGCATGACATAAAATGGGACTCCCACTCTTAAGGTAGGTACAGACCTCCAGTAAATGACCTTCTCAATCACCTCTACAAAACAAGCTTTGTTGCTGTTACTTTGTTTCATTTTGCTTATTATACTCCAACCTTCCCACCATACACATAAGCCTATTCTGCAACTAGCTGAAAAAATGCTGAAACATGGGAATTTACAACTAACTAGACTAATTCCATATAACTAGGTAACAAAAAGCAGTAATGGCTCACTTGACACCTTTATATCCAATAATCCCCCTTAACTGAAAAAATAAAAATTAGAATGTGACTAAATATAAAGGAGATAGTATATAGCTCATGGAGTGGGAATAATAATTTAGAATGGTCTAATTAGTAAATATAATTAAACAGATTCTGAACGATAAATAACAGACACAGTTTCAGGAAACCAAATAAAATACCTTACCACTCTCCAAGATCTTTGAGAATATATAATCTAAATCACTTCCATATTAGAAATAAGAAAAATGAAAAAGAGGTAACACACTCTTCCCAACACCTCAAAATTCAGTGAGAGGTAGTAGGAGATTCCTTGAGGAGAGATTACTAGTGTTAACTAGTTATTTGGTTCACATGGTATTATACAAAGATAGGATGAAATTTTCTTAATAAGGCCTAGGTTTTTAATGGCTCTTTTGTCTCTGCAGCAGCAAACTGAACTGATGACATCAATAAATTGTTTCCATTTACACTGAAATCCCTGTCTTGGGACCCAGCGTCTCTGAGGCCACTATTTTCTACACTTAACATACCACTTTCCCCTAAAGTCATTACATTGCTCTTTTCTTCCCTGTTTCATTCTGCCAATTGTCAGCCCACATGCGCAATGTCTTCTCAGGTGTTGCAGTTTGTTCCTCTTACCACATTACATCTCCAAAGAGTTCCATATCATCTACAAATGTGAACATTACACCTTGTACATATCTTCCCCCAGATCACTCATAATAACATCAGTCCCCCAATGGATGCGGGAAGGGTGGCTAGGTTACCATTTTGTGTCTTATCTACGTTGGTTGCCATGTCTTTTTAGAGGCAAAACGTTGCCATGTCTTCTCCCCACACCCATAACCAGGGAGCGTCACTGCTGTGCAGTAATCAGTGCATTCCTTTCAGATAAAAAGAAATAGCTATCTATTTAAAGAACAGATAAATGTTATCTCAAAATGGCTACCAAGAATTTCACATGTACTCCATGCAGTAGTTGTCTTATTTCTTCATACTCAATGGCAACAAACATATACCAGATGTATGTGCAACAAATGACAAGGGATAATAGATTCTTTATACAGAGCACATAATATAGAGCTCTTACAAATATACAGCATTCAGACCCAAGTTGAATAGTTCACTAAAGGAAATAGTAGCTAATAATTAGCATTTGAGAATCCAGCTTCATCAATAATACTGAGAAATGTACCATAAATCAAAGATACCATTCTTACACATGCAAAATTACCAAAAAAAAAAAAAAAATGTATGTAGCTGCTGCTAAGTCACTTCAGTCATGTCTAACTCTTTGAGACCTTATGGACTGTAGCCTGCCAGGGTGCTCTGTCCATAGGATTCTCCAGGCAAGAATAATGGGAGTGCGTTGCCATTTCTTAATGTAACTAAATGGGCACAAAAATTGACATGCTTTGGAATGCTATTATGGCAGGTCTTTAAAATGTTCAAAGTTTTTGATGAGTAATTCTAATTCTTAACTCTATAATATAAAGAATAACTCAAAAGAGAGAAACAATAAAAGCTAAATGAAAAGACATTAATCATTAACTTAAAATACTGAAAATCTTAAGTACTTCCACACAATAAAATATCATGAAACCATTCAATGACAATTACAAAAATATTTAACATGGAAAAATGCACATTATAAACACAAAACATGACAGAAAATAGTGTAAATATATGATCCCTGTAGAAAAATTCAAAAAGAATGAAAAGTGAATACATTTATTAACACTGGTTATCTCTGTGTGGTGAAATTATGGATCTTTTTCCCTCATATTTTCCTTGGACTGTAGCCTGCCAGGGTGCTCTGTCCATAGGATTCTCCAGGCAAGAATAATGGGAGTGCGTTGCCATTTCTTAATGTAACTAAATGGGCACAAAAATTGACATGCTTTGGAATGCTATTATGGCAGGTCTTTAAAATGTTCAAAGTTTTTGATGAGTAATTCTAATTCTTAACTCTATAATATAAAGAATAACTCAAAAGAGAGAAACAATAAAAGCTAAATGAAAAGACATTAATCATTAACTTAAAATACTGAAAATCTTAAGTACTTCCACACAATAAAATATCATGAAACCATTCAATGACAATTACAAAAATATTTAACATGGAAAAATGCACATTATAAACACAAAACATGACAGAAAATAGTGTAAATATATGATCCCTGTAGAAAAATTCAAAAAGAATGAAAAGTGAATACATTTATTAACACTGGTTATCTCTGTGTGGTGAAATTATGGATCTTTTTCCCTCATATTTTCCCCTCAGACGAAGCTACAATGAATATTTACCACATTTCTAGACTGACGGAACTATTCAAACTTAATGGAAGAAAAACCACAAAACAGTTGACTAATTTGACCACATGATTTCAAATTTCTACTAACCAAAAATTTAAATACAAAAATTAAGAGGCAAACAATAACCTGGAGTACATATTTATAAATTACAGAAATTTGAGTAATAGCCTTTATTTATAGAACACATTCAAATAAATAATAAAACTAAAACTCCAACTGATAAATCATTTAATACATGAACTAACATCATATGAAAGAAAAATCAAGCTACTAAGAAACATATGGAGGAAAAAAGAATCCAAACGTACAACCAAAGAAATGCAAAATTAAAGTAATACTGTTTTTTAATCCATTAAAATAACGTTTTTGACTACCCAATGCTTGTGTAAATTGGTACAATCTTTTCAGAAAGAAACTTGGCAATACATATTAAGTGTTAAAAATGTTCATACCCTTTGACATAGTAATTTCACTTCAAACGAATCTATCCCAACCAAATAATAAATGAAATCCATGAATTTTCTGTCTTTTATTATAATAAAGAAAATTACAATTTTCTTTCCTTTACAATTAACATTGCTATCAAACACCAAAATATTAATAATGGGTAAGGGAAAAATCTCTACTGCAGCAAATGACTGGTTGTCTCAAAGCATCAGACCAGATCTCAAATCTGGCAAAACAAGAAGGGTGTGTCCAGCCTGCCGCAGTCGGCCATTTTAAACCCTCTGCAGAACAAAAAGCATAGAAGACAAGGGTAGGTAAGGATGACCACCCCACTAGGCTCCAGATCAATACTTTACTTTTTGTCTTCCACATATGTAACCTTATACAATGCACTGAGTAAAAATTAGCAAATAGGTCTCCTTTCTTAAATAGCATAGGTTATTAATAAAATTTGAAATCGTAAGTGGAGGGTCCTTTAAATTTGACCCATCATTTTGGTGGATAAATATGATATTTAAGAACACAGAATTTTGAAGCCATACTACCCAATCTCAGTCACTCACAAGGATATAAAGCCTTGGATTTACTTTATCTGTATCCCTCAGATTTCTCATTTGTAAAAGATGAATAATGGTACTGCTATTTCATAAGACTGTGGAGAGTACTAAATTAGTTAAGGCATGTGTAAAAGCATGTAGACCCAGTACCTGACACATAGTTTAAGCTCCAAATGCGTTTAAGCTTAATTATTATTATAGTTAGGCAAACAGGCCCCGAGAAGGAGAAAGACCAGTATTAGATCACAGCTAGGATTACTGAAAAGGCCTGCTTCAATTTTGAATCCTGTGCCTTTTCTTCTACATATTTAACTGCTAAATTACTAGTTTTAGCGATGATTAACAATAGATCTTTACTGACAGCCCTCTGAGAGCCATGACAGTGCTGCTGCCTAAAAATAAAATAAAATCGTCCCACTAGATGAAACCGTGCTCAAAGTTCTACAGAACAAAAAAAAAAATTAGAAGACAGGGTGTGAAACCCGGGTCACCTACACACTACCGTCATCATTCGCCTAGATCCCAGGTTTAAAGCAAAGTGGAATAAGGACTTGGAAACAGCCAAATCCTCACACCTAAAACCTAAGGGGAGAAAATCAAGGCTTCTGACCAACTGTAGATTCTCACAGTATTGCAACCACTGAGTTCTGCTACTCTGATGGAATGAGAGGTGTCCAGAGCCAAGGACACCGACCCACAGTCTCCAACTCCAACAGAGAGCCCTCCAGAGGCGTACTGCCCGAACGTGGCCTTGTCACGAAGTGCTCGCGTTTTACGCATTTCTTACACACAGCCAGCTGCTGCAACCTTTTGTAAAATCATCATCGCCTCCGCATTTTTAAACCCGCACTATTCATAGGCCAGAGAGGGGCTAAGATTCTGAGTCAGTATCTAGTGGAT
Source organism: Oreotragus oreotragus (assembly GCA_006410675.1). Classification (NCBI taxonomy): domain Eukaryota; kingdom Metazoa; phylum Chordata; class Mammalia; order Artiodactyla; family Bovidae; genus Oreotragus; species Oreotragus oreotragus. The sequence continues at coordinate 276,446 of SJYX01018281.1, read as the reverse complement.
CTAGCCACAGCCTAGGACAGCTCCGACTCAGGCTGATCTCCTCACCCAACTAGAAAGGTCGATCTGCTCCTCTGCAGGCCCTCCTAGACCAAGATGGCCAAGCAAAAAGACAACTTACCTCCCCCCTCGCCATTTTGCAATCTTAATTACGCGTACGCTGCGCGCCTCCTCTCGTCATTTCGCTTGAAATACGCATGCGCGCCTCTCCCCCTCGCGTTAAATCCAACCCGCACAATGTCGTCTCAAATGCGCATGCGCAGCTTCACTCCCGCGGGTACCAACTACCAACAACTTTCCGTTCTTAAATCTACGCATTCGATACCCACTCCGCGCCCCAAGCCTTGCGCATGCGTATCTCCGGCTGTCCCCTCAGTGGAGCGTCCCCGCCCCGGCCCCCCTCCCCGCACTTTAGACCACAAATACAGTGGATTCTCCGCGCATAAGAAGGGCTAACTGTACTAAGCCATTCTATATAGGAGACTTGAGCATCCGCGGAATTTAGTCTTCGCGGGGGGTCCTGGAACCAATCCCCACGGTTACCAAAACACGACTGTATACCTGCATGCTACCGCGTCGTGCATCCTCACTCTCAAGTATATTTGCGCACCGCGTCTGTCCCCCGACCTTCGTTTTTTATATATAAGTGCCTGATGATATCTAGATGTGCTTCTCCCTACAATTGTGCCCCAGTGCTCAATAAAGGAGAGCCATTACCAGCCTTCCTTAATAGGGGTAGTATAAACTAGGGAAGTGGAATACGGGAAAGACGTCAAAGCTTGCAGGTGCTCAGAGCAGATGCCAGCTCTAGATAGAATCCGCCCTGACTCCCAGGGAGGGGCTTAGGGTACCCTCGGTTTCCATAAAAAGACCTCCCACACTGAACAAAGGCAAAGAAAGCGCTCATAATCGCCTAGTACTACAGCTTCTACCTTTAAATACATCTACTGCATATGAGGAAATCAAAAAAATTTTAACGCAGGGAACATTATGGAAAATGCTGACGCTCAGGTCCTCAACCTTGATTAAAGGAAAGAAGTCTGTATTACTTTCACAATGGGAACTAAATGGTCAACATCCTTTTGTAGGTCTGAGGCCCGTACTGTCCCCCATTTTTTCCTCTTGTGAAAGGGGAGAACACACAAATTAAGGATCCCCCTGGCCCGAGTTCCCTCCTCCACCCTCCATGTTCTTCCCCTATGTCGTTCCTTTACCTCCTGGCTGAATCGAAGGTCATAGCATAAATTCTTAGCGCCGGCCGTCCCAAAATATGTGAAGGGAACGGCGGCACAGAGTTCGCGGCGCAAGAGCAGGCCAAGGTGGCAGTGGACAGCAGGCTGAGGACCAGCCCTGCCTCCAGCCGCAACGCTGATATCCGGAGAGGGCAGCCTCCAGGACAGCTGCAATGTGCTTCAGGCGCATGCGCCGAGCACGCCCTCTTCTCCCCACCCCCGCCCCCACTCAAGCCTAGCTCTCTCCAAGGCAAACTTTTCGGCGGTCTTCACCCTTTCAACCCTTACGCAGGTCCGTAGCTCATCCTGCTTCTTCAACATTTTCTCCCCTTGGTCACACCGGCCTCCGCCACCTTTCCCCCAGCCCCTTTCCTCGTTTATCCTTCTCTTGTTCTTAGCCCACCATTTCAATGCCATTCTACCCCTTGGCTGTCTTTGTTCGGTTATCCTTAGTGGCCTATCCTTGTATTCTTGGCCTTGCCTGATCTGCAGCCCTATTGGTCCTCTTATTCCTCCCCTAGAGTGTCTGATATTGCAAACTGTTTGAAAAAAAAAAGGCAAAAAATACTGTTAAAAAGGTATTATACCCTCACAATCTTTTCCAAAGCAGCTCTCAAACTGTTCCAAAAGAGCTCTCAACTAGCTAGTGTTGGGCAAACAATGCCTGGTTGATGAAGAACCAACGGAGGAGACTCAGAGGCAGGGAACCAAAAGACCTTATGCACAGAGCATAAAGGGAAAGGGTGTTCAATTAGTTTGGGGGTAAGAAGGAGTATGCAGCACCTTTTTCTTTCTCTTCATAACCCTGGTATTGTCTGGCCATTAAAAATACTGTTCAGTGTCCTTCAATGTTAAATGCAAGGCTTGTCTTCTGTGAGAAGTTCACATAGTAATTTTGAGAGAAGTATGTTGAATAGACTCTGAAACAGACTCCTTGAATTTGAGAAGCAGAGAATACATAATAATGTTTTGTTTCCCATTATGATGTTTTGCTTTGGTGGCTGGTTCTTTTTGCTTTCTAAGAAAGCCAGTTTGGAAATACCAAAATTTAAGCCCCCCCCCCAATTCCATAACTTCTGAGACCTATAAAATGTGTACATCATCATCCTCTCTAATTGTTAAGAATGTTGAGACCAAAGCTTTCCCTTTAAGATCAGGAACAAGATAAGATGTGCACTTTCACAACTTACATTTGGCAATGTAATGGTGGTTCTAGCAAATGTAAGAAGTCAAGGCAAACTCAAGGGATGTAGAAAAAGCATTTGACAATATTCAATATGGCTGAGCCACTAGTTGCATTTACATAGTTATCATTATGTAAATGTTGGATTTTGACCAAATCAATATTAGGAGAAAGATGAAAGTGGGGGAGGGCAAGTGGAGTGCTAGAGCATAAAGTGTACCAAAAGATGATGTAGGTAAAAGAGGGCTAAATGTTTATTCTCTGAAATGGAAAATCATAGATAATGTCTAAAATGGAAACATCAATAAGTCATAATATAAGCTTTATTTATAGCTATGAACCAAACTATGAGTTAAAATCATTTAATGAATTGAAAGATTAATGGGTCACCACCAACATTTTTTACAACATGACAGAAAACATCAAAGTGCACTGCAAGAAGACTTCCCTGGCAGTACAGTGGTTAAGATTTCATGCTTCCAGTGTAAAGGACTCATGTTAGATCTCTGATCAGGAAACTAAAATCCCACATGCTGCACAGTGCAGCCAGAAAGAAAGAAAAAAAAAATGCATTGCTGGGAATTGGTAGTCCAGTGGTCAGAACTGCATGCTCTCACTGTGGAGGGCCCAAGTTCAATCTTTGGTTAGGAAACTAAGGTTTCACAAGCTGTGTGGCACCGCAACATATATATATATATGTTGTTGTTGTTCAGTCACTAAGTCGTGTCTGACTTTTGTGACCCCATGGGCTATATAGCCTGCCAGGCTCCTTTGTCCATGGAATTTCCCAGGCAAGAATACTGGAGTGGGGTGCTGTTTCCTTCTCCAGGGGATCTTCCCAACCCAGGAACTGAACCTGCATCTCCTCCATTAGCTGGCAGATTCTTTACCACAGAGCCACCAGGGAAGCCCTACATGGGTTTGTATATTCATAAGCCTACATATGGCTATTATGGCCAACATAATTTTAAAGGTACATTGTAGACATTAAGGGTAATTTTTTTTTCTTAAACTTACTTGAGTTATCAGAGAAGGCAATGGTGCCCCACTCCAGTACTCTTGCCTGGAAAATCCTATGGACAGAGGAGCCTGGTGGGCTGCAGTCCATGGGGTCACTGGGAGTCGGATACGACTGAGCGACTTCACTTACACTTTTCACTTTCATGCATTGGAGCAGGAAATGGCAACCCACTCCAGTGTTCTTGCCTGGAGAATCCCAGGGACAGCAGAGCTTGGTGGGCTGCCATCTCTGGGGTCGCACAGAGTCAGACATGACTGAAGTGACTTAGCAGCAACTTAGCACTTGAGTTATAGCACACACTCACATACACACATACCCTCTATTGTGATGTAAAATACATTTCTTCCTTCATTCCTTCATGTCTCAATTAAACCTGTTTGAAAATCTATACTTTAAACTATGGGCATGCATTACTTTAATGAAAATATAAACCTATAATGGAATTTAAATATGATAATATGGTTTATTTAATGAACATATATCAAATTTTAAAACAGAATTTTTACCATTTGAAACAATTTATGAAGCACCATTTAATTATTTAAGAATAAAGTTCATTACATTACTCTATATTTGGCATGTGCACATGCTCTTTATCTATAGCTTTTATTAATTTTTGAAAACATTTTTCTTTGTGGCTGCATTTATGAAACCAGTTGTACATTCTGATCAAGTCATATTGAAATTAAGGGGCAATTGCTACATTCACTATTTTTATGTCTATGTTTTACCAGATACATTTGTACTGGCTTCCTGAAAAAAATTCACATGCAAAACGTATAGCTAACTAGTAACTTAAAGAAAAATATTTATTGTGGATTTTTAAAATTACACAACCTAAACCTTATTTCAAAAATTGTAAAATTTAGAGAAGGATAATAAAGAGGAAAAAGTCTTATTGAATCATATAGCTCCAAAATAGCTAGAGCTTATATTTCAGTGTCTAGCTTTCTATACTTGTTTCTATATCTATATAAATGGGCATGTTCATAAATCCTTATGAGTTTTATATATTATATAAACAACTTAGGAAACAGAGAGGAATGCTGTCCAGTATTAAATTAAGGTTTTGTAATTTATTTTCCAAGGAATATCATGTTCTTCATACTGAGTGATTCAATCATTTATATTTTGTACCTTAAATGGTTATGATGATCTTGAAAACTAAGATTCTTGCAATAGGCTAAATTGTGAGTAAATCTTTCTGTGGCATTTTACAGATTTTTTTTTCCATTTTATGTATATCATATCTTTATAGACATTTGTATTTCATTTTTAATCCCCCCCCCCAAATGAAGTACTCTAATTTGTCATAATTTGTTTCTGAATTAGATACATCTCACACATATTTTTCCTATGTCTATAGCACATGTATAAAAACTGGTCATCTACTAGACCACAAAGCAGACCTAAGACTTAATTATATGAAATCCTACAGGGCACATTTTCTGAACAAGAAGGGATTCAAACTCAAACTTCAAGACCCAGAAAACGTTTATTTAGTTGAAAACTAAACAAAAATGGAAAACACAACTCAGCCGTGCTTTGGGCTTCAACTACAGGAGGAAAGTCACGTGGGAGGGGCTGCTGGAAAGCCTGTGACACAAGAATGGGACTGTGCGCAAGCCTTGTGTGACGTCGCTGAGGCCCCTAGAGAAAATTTGCCAGTTCTGTCTAAGGCGCCATAAGCGGAGTTGTGTCAGGGCCTCCGGGGCAGCAGTGGAACCGCTCACTTGCAGATCCTACCACAGCCATGAGCAGTAAGGAGTGCTTCAAGTGTGGACACATTGGCCACTAGGCGTGGGGATGCTCTAGAGGAGAAGCTCGGGGGCGTGGAGCTAGAGGCCATCGCCGTGGAGCTCAGTGCAATTCAACCACCCTACCCATCATCTGTTACTGCTGCAGTGAGTCTGGTCATCATGCTAAGGACTGTGACCTTCTCGATGACATCTGCTACAACTGTGGGAAAAGTGGCCACATTGCCAAAGACTGTGCCGAGCCTAAGCGAGAGGGAGAGCATTGCTGTTACACCTGTGGCAGACCAGGCCATCTGGCTCGTGACTGTGACCGTCAGGAAGAGCAGAAGTGCTACTCTTGCGGCAAAAGAGGCCACATTCAAAAAGACTGCACCCAAGTCAAGTGCTACGTTGTGGCGAGATTGGCCACATGGCCATCAATTGTAGAAAGATGAGTGAAGTCAACTGCTACCGCTGTGGTGAATCCGGACATCTAGCCCGGGAATGCTCAATTGGGGCTACCGCTTAATTTTTCCCTTTGTTCCTCCCACCTCCTTTTGCTGACTAATAATTGTATTATTGTCTCTGATACCTCTTCTCTGACCAAAGATTGATAGACTGAGGCTACTTCTGAGTCAGCAAATTTTAATTACCATGTTAAAAGAGGAAAGGGCTGGTTTAAAAAAAAAAAATTTCAAAAAAGTTACTCCACCTTGTAGATGTCTTATAATTAATGTGTTTCTGCATCACTGATGACTCGGATCATTGAACATCCTGAGCGTCAGGCAACTTTTAGATTCTTTGAATGCATTTTGATTTAACATTTAATCAAGAGCCACTGTGTGCCAACCATTGTTTGAGGAATTGGATACATATCAGTGAATAAATCAGACCAAGTTTGCAAACACAGACCTAGAATCTATTAACAAGTAAAATAGTGTGTCAGATGAAGATAAATTGCCATAGAGAAAAAAACAACAACAACAAAAAAACAGGTAAAAGGATAGAGAATGTGTGTGGGGGGGCACATATATTTCTGTCTTAGATACACAAGGCACCCTGAGGAGGTGACATTTCCTCAGAGACTCGTTGCACAAATAAAGCTGATCCTAGAAATGTCTATGACCTTGCCAAGTAGCTTTAACTTTAGTTATGTATTGATTGCTTTGATTTATTTGAACTCATTAACTTTTAAATGACATTGAAATACATCTCTATCTGGTCTTACATAAGTGTATAGTTTAACGAAAATAACCCAGAAAAATATGTATAATGTGTATAAGTAGGTTTGAGAGAGAACAGTGAGAAAGCAACCTAACAAAGAAAACCATAGTTGCAAATTGTGAACATAAAGATACTGGTGATTATTTAGACAGAAATATTTTTAAAAATCTAAGAAAACAGGTGTAAACATTAAGACTCAACAAAGATTGGGGCTTTGGTAATTTCAAAAACACACATTTTTGCAGGTACAAATATTATGTTTAGGAATTTCTGAAAAATACATTTTTCACAGATATGAATATGTTCAATTACATATGCTATGATCCATTTTTTAAAAATCAGATCTGAAAAACTGAAGTTCTATAAAATAGAGAAGGCAATTTTGGATTTTAAATAAAACCTGGGATGAGGAGTGGTAACTGTTGGTGTCAAGAGAAAATTGAAGTTATGATGAAAAATGACTTACAAAATAACAATGATGACAATACTGCATATCAAACAGAATGTGATAGAATTTATATCAGAAAAGGTAGTGTAGAGGATACAGTTCATAATCCATAAACTCAAATGGTCAAAGAAATGTATCTGGTTTTATAACTGAAGACACATTCTGTTTTGAACGTCCATAAGACTTGATGTGTAACCTTTCATCCCCATCTGACTCTTTCAATTCAGCTGAGTTTGACCTTTTGTGACCCTCTTGTGTTCCTAGAAATTGATTCTGTCGCTCTCTGTGCTGTCTCAACAAGATAAACTCAGTCACACTACTAGCCTCTCAATGGAGCAACTGGGGCAATCTGTCCGGTCTGTCAAAACACAGCTGAAAACTCCTATATCACACTGAGCCAAACAAATTCTTGAGTCTCATCGTGGTGCTGAGCCCTATTTAGGAGAGGAACACAGGAATCTGCTTTTGAATTCTGTACCCCCTTCCCTGTAACCATCTGGTGCTTCATTTCCCATGCCCTCAGAATCGGCCCAGAGTTGGAGGAGGAAAAGAGGCAATGTCCCTTTATTAAGGACACACACATCAATGAAGGCCTCTTTAAATTCCCTTTAGGCATCTTTTCTAATCTCAGAAGAAGGAAGTCTTATTTTGACTCACCAGTACCCTGTGCCAGAAGTTACAAAAAGGTAGCCCTCTTACTGAATCAGGTCCACAATATGTTTGACCTACACGTTATCAACATTAGATGCCAACATCTAAAAATTGGAATATTTCCCATGGAAATTCTTTTACTTCTTTTTGGATCAAAACCAAAGATCAAGAAGCAATAGGCACCCATTTCTGTGTGGAAACTTTTAGCTGGAGGTAAGCAGCACTCTCTTCCTCTAGCCAAGTCACAAGTTCCCTCTTTAACTTCAGAGAAGATGAGGAAGGAATTTAAGCACTTTACTACAAAAAAATCAGCTAAACACGAAGACAGTAATGCAGGGAAATGAGGGACAAAGCTATAAAGCATACAGAAAATAAATATCAAAATGACAAAAGTCCTTTTTTTAAATCAGTAATTACTTAAATTGTCAATCAATAGACTCTCCAATGAAAAGACTGGTATTGAAAGAATGAATAAAAACACATGATCCAACTACATATGGTCTAGAAGAGACTCATTTTATATCCATAGACACAAATACATTGAAAGTGAAAGGATGGGGGGGCTGGAAATCCATGCAAATTGTAACCAAGAGAGCAGAGATGGCTAGACTAATATCAGCTAAAATAGACTTTAAACCAAAAAAGTTTACAAACAAAGACATTATGTATTAATAAAAGGCTTATCACCAGGGCTTCCCTGGTGGCTCAGAAGGTAAAGAATCTGCCTGCAATGCAGGAGACCTGGGTTTGAGCCCTGGGTCAGGAAGATTCCCTTGGAGAACAAAATGGCAACTCACTGCAATATTCTTGCTTGGAGAATCCCATTGACAGAGGAGCCTGGTGGACTACAGTCCATGAGGTCGGAAAGAGTCAGACACGACTGAGTGACTCACACAACATGGAGGGATGAGGACCCCATACATTACCACTGGGGGCAGAAAATTCATATAACATTTCTGGGAGTCAATTTGGCATTATAGGTCAAAAACCTTTAAAAAGTTTTTATCTTTTGAAATAAACATCACACTTCTAGAAATTTAAGAGAATGATCATAGATATATACTCAAAACATACATTTAAAATAGTGTTCACCTCAACATTATTTATTGAACTGATACACAGGAAACATTTATCTTTAAAGGGTATGGAATCTAAAATGTGACACATTGACACATATATAAGATAAAATACATTGCTGCTACTAAAAATCATGTTATAGCAGAATGTTTATTGACACAGAGAAATGATCAGGCTATCAAATAAATAGTACATACACTGTAACATAGATATTTTTCTTGTTATAAAAGCTCTGATTGGTTGTACTTTCTAAAACAAGAGTAAATGCCAAAAATAAATAAATTTAAACTCCCTAGGTATTTTCAGTCAGTTCAGTTCAGTTCAGTCGCTCAGTCGTGTCCGACTCTTTGCGACCCCATGAATCGCAGCACGCCAGGCCTCCCTGACCATCACAATCTCCTGGAGTTCACTCAGACTCACGTCCATCGAGTCCATGATGCCATCCAGCCATCTCATCCTCGGTCGTCCCCTTCTCCTCCTGCCCCCAATCCCTCCCAGCATCAGAGTCTTTTCCAACGAGTCAACTCTTCACATGAGGTGGCCAAAGTACTGGAGTTTCAGCTTTAGCATCAGTCCTTCCAAAGAAAATCCAGGGTTGATCTCCTTCAGAATGGACTGGTTGGATCTCCTTGCAGTCCAAGGGACTCTCAAGAGTCTTCTCCAACACCACAGTTCAAAAGCATCAATTCTTCGGTGCTCAGCCTTCTTCACAGTCCAA